>NEWO01000012.1:969946-1005827 GCA_003013225.1 Phalaenopsis aphrodite | reverse complement strand
ATTCACTCATTGTTTTCCCCCTTTCAGCTTTGTTAGTTTTAGAGGTTGGTCGACCTCTTTCCTATTTTGTTTTATTTATTTTTAAATTGTTAAGTCATAAAGACGGGAATTGATGATTTAATTAATTGGAAGATATAGAAAACATTAAATCACCTTCAGCATAAGTTAAAGAGTAGGTTTCCTACACTTTAGAAGCACACCCTATGTGAGAGCCCATCCACCTAGTCCTCGGTTTAGGCTTCCTACACTTTAGAAGCACACCCTAGGTGAGAGCCCATCCACCTAGCCCTCAGCATAGGCTTCCTAGATTTTAGGAGTACACCCTAGGTGAGAGCCCATCCACCTAGTCCTCGGTTTAGGCTTCCTATCCTTTAGAAGTACACCCTAGGTGAGAGTCCATCCACCTAAACCTTAGTGTAGACTTCCTAGACTTTAGGTCACACCCTAGGTGAGAGTCTATTCACCTAGTCCTCAGCATAGACTTCCTAATTTTTAGGAGCACACCCTAGGTGAGAGCCCATCCACTTTATTCTCAACATAACATCCCAAGGTTTTAGGAGCATACCTTAGGTAAGAGTTCATTCACCTAATCCTTAAATGCACAATTAAACTTGGCACTTGACCCTGATTCACAAACTGATCAAGACACTAGCCACCAGGATGCACCGAGGCGTAGTTCATGCTTCCTTAATTAAATCAACAGTGAAATTCCCTCAATGACTTAACCTACAATAAAACCAAATGCATCGGGATTTGAGCTTGAATATTACACTCAAATCCTCCTGACAATTGAGAAATTTCTTAATGCTACATATGGATCATCGGACTAGAATAAGTCTAGGGTCTAGGTGGCGAGGGCGATGACGACATTGCTTATGTGTGCTCAAACGAGGGATACGAAATGAAATTATTAGAATAGTATCTCCTACCTCAAGGATCTTCAATAAGGGAGAGGAAAGGACCTATGATACTATTCGCTGATTCTTGGTGGGATCCTTGCCCCCGACACTCTTAGGTTGTCAGTAGTTCTAGTACGATTAGAGTGGCTAGTCTGTGGACTATACGACTTTATAAAATATTTACAAAAATAAAATAAAAATCTCTTTTGCATGATAAAAATAACTCTGCATAAAAAAGACTTAAATAATAACTTTTGCATGAAAATCTTTCTCTAAAAATTTATAAAGGTCCACGGCTAGTCACTTGGATTAAGGTTAAGAACTACCTCCTGTAGATTGTCGAGTTGGTAACTCTTACTCAAGATCGGGAAGCACACAGCCCAGCTTTGAGCCCCCACTTTTACCAATGTCTTATACCCAGTCCTGATCTTTCATATGTGGTTATGTGTTTCTTTTGCTTGTGATTTTTATTACTCGTTTTTATGGCTTTCATGCTGGGTTTTCTTGCTTTATTTAATTTTCTTGCAAGTTTATTAAGATCTGCTTCAAATCATGCTATGCTCGCGACATTAATAATACAACAGTAGCAGATGCCCAGGTACGCTTTTACAGCTTATTTACAACATTTTATCTTTCAAGTACATTTTTATTTACCTGCAATTTGATTATTCTGCATTCAAAACCAAAACATTGACACCAAAACTGTGAAGCACAAATCACCGATCTCAAACACTTAAACCTAGATCCGTCGCGACGATAGGAGCTTGAAGCCAACTTTGTGGGCAGCACGACGAGGAGCTTGGAGCGAACAACAAGAGGATCTTCTTCAACATCATTCCTTCCTAGTATAATAACAACCCATAGGACTTCGAGGTAGCTCGCCTAGCGTGGCGTAAATCCTCATACTCCCTTTTTAGGCCCCTGCACAACCATGTTGTGCAACATAAGTCCTAACTCGCTTTAGGTTCCGAGGTTGTTGTGTGGTACGACGTAAACTCTCCTTTCTCTGTGAGCCATTTGCATAATCGGGTATTATGCAAATGTAAGTCCCAAATAATAAAACTGGCAAGATCAAACACTTAATTAACGTTGTCTCCAAAAATGTAGCCACACAGTAGGATAGTTTGGGAAGTCACTGGGGATTCTCCTCGGGATCTATGACATCCCCTACCTTTTCTTTTATTTGGACTCCTGAAATAACTGTTCCTATTTGAGCCACTCTCACTTGCCTTTTTCCACGTCCTACCTTGAAAACCTAAACTTTGAATTTTTGAAGACTAGAACCATTGATCATTATCGAGAGTTTTCTTAAGTGATTCCGGTCATTTGGGATGTAATTAACTATAGGGGCTTGCCTCTATAGGGAACTTGGAACCCATGTAAAATAAACCCTATTTAATCTTTGTATTAAATAGGGAAATTTGTCGGTCATATATAAAAGGTTCGCAGACCAAATGAATGTCACAAATCTCTTAGTTTGCAGGATTGGACCTATTATCGGGGTCTACACTTTTCTCTTGGAATGTGTAGTATTCAGGGTGTCGGGCACGATTATGCAAATTATTGGATTAATGAGATCCATTCAGTCTCATTTTTTTTCTAAAATTAAAACATACTACTTTTAAAACTCAAACTATATATCTATTATATAAAATTAAATTTCAAAAATTATTTTCATATACCATATTTTCAAATCTAATAAAAAAGTTGACCGACACAACTCTCTTTTGTTAACAAGCAAAATGATGGTTTTCAACAAATGGGGATCCCTAACAACGGTGGTCTCAATCTCAAACACCATAAAAATGCAAAAAATGTTGGTGTCACGATTCAATATGGGGCTTAAAATTAACTAAGGCAGGAAAAAACAGTCTCACAATGAAATTAAGTTTTTTTTATGATTCCATTTCTTTCACTAACTGTTTATTATACATTTTACTAATTGAAATAGCTACTAAAGAAAATATTTTATTTAAGAAAATAAAGTTGATCTTTCAGGCTGTTTTCCTTGCCTTTTGTAAAAATGATATCATCTATTATCCATATCTTTCAAAATCTTAAAACTTAAAAAATATTAAAAAAATATAATGAATTATCTCAGATTACCCAGCCGAATAATGCAACACACTTTTAAATTACAATAACCCAAGAAAAAGAAAATAATGTACATATCAATCTTTCAAATTTCATTATAAAAATTCATTTAATAATCTAATGTATATATTCTTGACATTTACTCGATGGAATTAATCTAAAGCTCTATTTGCATTATTTTTAATTTTGTTCTTCAATGTTAAATTTTTAACTTTATTTTTATTTCATATTTTTAGTATTCACATCTGTCTCAGGACCATCGTGAAAACATTACCTAACACACTCCTGACTAGTATTATTCTGTTGGCATAACGATTATTGATCTAAATTACACAATTGTTCGAGGTGGTAGGGTGCTTACTCATCAATGACTGATATTATCCCGTCGACACATCGGTTAATGATCTTACTTTCACAATTATTTGAGATGGTAGGAAAATATTTACACGTGTTAGTACATTTCCGCCCCTTGCCTGTACCATAAGGGGGCGAACTCTTTATCTTTTACGCGCACACAAGCATCTGTGTATACTATATTTTTATTTTATATCTCAAAATACACAGTACTTTCGTATGAGATAACTTGTATTTATCCGAAAAAAATAATGCAACTCTATTAAAATTTAAGCTCATACGATAATCTAATAGATGCATATTATTATAATTCTAAAAGTCAAGTAATAATTTGACTTATACATCTAGTCATGCAATAAAACTAACATATATATCTCTATTTGAAGATAATGATAATATAATAATCTTTTTTCTTCTGAAACTAAATTATCATGTAACTATTAAGACAACAATTTTAACATATGTACTTCATGACTAACGATATGAAGAATTATATGTGATTTAATTTCATTGATATAAGACATAATAGTGAAAAATTATTAAAAAAAATATATTTAAATGTAAGAAAAATTATTACACTTTAAAACATAATCACTCACCCCAAGGCTTTGATCGTTTTACTTTTATCATTTCTCTAATTTAATGACTCGAATTTGCCAAAATCTGATATCATTCAGTGAAACTTACAATGCATGTTTTTCAATTTCAATTAACATTAACCTAACAATTCAAAATAACTTCACATAAATAACAACACAAAATCTATTCATTTTCTTAATCTTTTTCTTACGCCAATCTTAGTTGTGAACCGAAAATTTCTTTATTCAAATGCTTGTCACCTTAATCCCTGTTATTAACTAATAGGATTTAATATAATATAATAATATCAAACTAATATATATATATATATCGGTGTTTGACAGATGCCCAAACACCGATTTCCCATGCACAAGACCCCATGATGAGAGCTCGCGCCATGTGCTTAAATATTGGAGAATCCAGCGCCACTGAGGATCGAACCCCTGATCTGAGGGGACTTATAGTTAACCCCGTCAACCAACATACCACGGTTTGTGGCACATCTAACTTATATATACACACACACACACACACACACACACACACACACACACACACACACACACACACACACACACACACACATTCGGTTCAGCCTAAACTCATGCACGAGAGCAAAATATGAATTCTTGTGCTGCTCGGCTTCCTGCAAGCAGGGCTTCATTTGCCCCTGCGCCTGCCTTGTTGAATATATGTGTAGCCTGTGACTCTTCAAGTTGGTCTTGCCAAATGCTTCTTTTTCACCCGGAATCTTTTTCTGCGCGGTCTTGCCAAAGCCTCCCTCCTCATGCGATCCCGCCAACTGTTCACGTGGAATCACGTCCAGCAATAGGAATTCCTTTTTTTGTGTCTTCTACTTATAAAAAGGCTAACCTACCTGCTCTCGAATAAATCCAACCCCACTCTTCTTCAGTTGAAGCAAAAGGGGCAAACTTTTCGGTGCTTTGGCTTACGGAATAGGAAAAACCACAAGTTTATTTTCCCCCTTTTCTTTCTTCTGCCTTGTGCTACAGGTGGAAAGGTGGAGAGAGATAAGAGAGAAATGTGAGGAGAGAGAGAGGAAGAGAAATGAAGATTTTCTGTAAACGTCGAATCGACGACCTTGAAGCAATAAAATCCTCAACAACTTTGTGGATGTAAGCAATTTGCCGAACCACGTAAATCTGTGTGCAAGTTCCTTTTTGTTTTAGAATTTTCTCCTTCTAATTTTGTTTTATTGCCGTTGTTTTTCACAACAATTGATATCAGAGCCGTGATTTAGATTTGAGGAAGAACGATGGCCGGAAACAAATTAAATGTATCGGGGATCGAGAAGTTCGATGACACGGATTTTGGTTATTGGGGGATGCAGATAGAGGACTATCTTTATGAGAAGTAACTTTATCTTCCGTTTTGGAAAAATGACCGGAGAAAATGGATGAAGCTGATTATAATCTGTTGGATTGATAAATTTTGGGGGTTGTTCGATTAACCCTGTCGAGATTCGTTGCCCACAACGTCATCAAGGAAATGACTACTGCATATCTCATGACGATTTTGTCAGGTATGTATAAAATGTCATCGACGAATAATAATGTACACTTGATGAAAAAATTATTCAACTTGAAGATGAGGGAAGGTGTATCTGTTGTTCAACATCTGAATGATTTCAATACCCTCACAAATTAATTGTCGTCTGTTGAAATTGATTTTGATGATAAGGTACGTGCGTTGATATTATTGAGGATCATAGTTAACAATTTTGCAGGTAAATCTAAGCTTATATATGATGATATTCGTGATTTAATCTTGACTGAGGAGGTGCACAGAAAAATTCTGGCAAAATCTTTAGTTCAAGTTCAACACTAAATGTTGATTGCAGGTGAAGATCACAAGACAGAAACTCAAATAGAGGAAGATCAATTCATAGCACAGAGATAGAAATAAGTCAAAGCCTGGTCAACAATCAACGTGTTGGAATTGTGACAAAGATGACCACATAAAAAAGAACTTTAAAAATCCAAAGAAGACGGAAAATGATGACGCTAATGTTGTGACTGAAAAAGTATATGATGCACTATTACCGACAGTTCACAATTCTGTTGATAACTGGATACTAGATTCAGAGGTTTCTTTCTATGTATTTTCCTATAGAGAGTTAATGCGAAATTATGTTGCAGGTCATTTTGGGAAGGTATATCGGCTGATGGAGAAGCTCTGAAAATGGTGATGATGAAAGACGTTGATATTACACTCCATACAAGAGCAAATTGACTTTGCAAAAGGTCAGACATATTCCTGAGTTGAAGAAGAATCTCATTCTTGTTGGACAGTAGATGAGTGTGATCATTCAGTAGTGTTCTCAGATAGTACCTAGAAGATCACTAAAAGGGTAGTGGTACTGGCTCGGGGTAAGAAAACTGGTATTTTATACATGACTAATGGTTTAATTAACAATGTTGATTTTACAGTTGCAGAAAGCACTGTAGAAATGTGGCATTGCAGGCTTGGTCACATAAGTCAGAGGGGCATGAAAGAACTTCAGTCCAGAGGCAAGCTACTAGAGCTGAAGTCAGTTGATTTCAACATGTGTGAAAGTTGCATTACGAGGATGCAAAAAGTCAGTTCCTTAAAAAGTGGCAGAGCGCCAAATACAAGAAAAATAGATCTTGTATACAGATGTGTGGGGACCTTCTCTACTGATATCTCTTGGACGCTCTCGTTACTATGTCACGTTCATTGATGACCACAACAGAAATGTACGAGTTTATTTCTTGAAGCATAAATCAGATGTATTTAATGTGTTCAAGGTTTGGAAGACCATGATTGAGATAGAAACAAATTTAAAGTTGAAATGTTTGAGGTCTGATAATGATGGTGAATATATTGATAATGAGTTTAAGGAGTACTGTGCAGCTCAGAGAATCAGAATGGAGAAGACCATTCCTGGGATGCCGCAATAAAATAATGTTGTAGAACGCATGAACATGACCAATAATAAGCAGGCTAGAAACATGAGATTACACGTTGGACTGCCACCAATTTTTTGGTCAAAAGCAATCAGCACTGCAATGTACTTGATCAACAAAGGGCCATCTGTTTCATTAAACTGTAAATTACCTGAGGTGGTCTGGAGTGGGAAAGATGTCAAATTTTCTTAACTTAAAACTTTTGGTTGTTTTTTTTATGCTCTCATTAATCTTGAGGCTCGTAGCAAGCTCGAGGCTAAGTCAAAAAAAATATTATTTGATTGGCCATGGAGCGAGACATTTGTTTATCATTTTTGGGATGATCAGGACCGAAAAATCATAATAAGCAGAAACGTGATTTTCAATGAGAAGATCATGCACAAGGACAAGTTCAGTACAGTTTCTGAAGTGGCTCCCCAAGAATTCAAGTTGGTAAGGCTTGATGATCTACCAGAGGTCATAGTGTAGGGCGGTGATGGAGGTGATGAGGAGAGTGGGTTCGGGGCACCCATTCCTATTTTTTCGCTGTCGGCTTCAGAGCTGTTCACTTCTACTACTACAGTTCGCAGGTCGGTCATGAATAGACGTTTTCCACACCGTTACTGACCAACCTTGAACTACATTCCGCTGATAGATATTGAAGGACCACAGAGCTATGAAGAAACCTTGCAAGATGAAAATTCATATTGTTTCGCAATCAACTTCAGAGCCGTCCACTCCTAGAACAACAGTTTGCACGTCAGTTACAAATTGACATTCTTCAAAACGTTACTCACCAAATTTGAACTATATTTTGCTGACAGATGGTGAATAATCACAGAGTTATGAAGAAACCTTACAAGATGAAAATTTGAGCAATTGAGAGCTGACAATGAAGGAGGAGAGGATTCTCTGCTGGAAAATTAGACATCAGAACCGACAAAACTTTGATCAGGGAAGTAAACATTGCACAACAAGACATTGCACAACAAGTGGTTGTATTAGGTGAAGATTGAACATGATGATAGTAAGAGGTACAATGCTAAATTTGTTGTAAAAGACTTTCAATAGAGGCAGAGAATTGATTACTTTGAGATTTTCTCTCATGTGGTGAAGCTCACAACCATCAGAATGATATTGGCTATGGTTGTTACTGAAGATCTATTTCTGGAGCAGTTAGATGTGAAGACAATTTTTCTTAATGAAGACGTTGAAGAAGACATCTACATGCACCAACCTGAAGGGTTTGTAGTACAGGGAAAGAAATATTCAGTTTGTAGACTGAAGAAGAGCTTGTATGGCCTGAAACAAGCTCCTAAACAGTGATACATGAAATTTAATAATTTCATGTACAATGCAGGGTTCAACGGATGTCAGACAGATCACTGTTGCTATGTCATGTACTTTGACAACTCTTATATCATCCTACTGTTGTATGTAGATGATATGCTTTTTGCAGGGGTCAGCATTGATGAGATTAACGATCTGAATAAACAAATATCCGAGCACTTTGCAGTGAATGTTTTTGGAGCGACAAAACAAATCTTTTGCATGATGATTGACAGACTGAGTCAGAGGCACGTTGAGGTTTTCATAAGCTGAATATGTGAAAAAAGGTGCTTAGCAGATTTAATATGGATAAGACCAAACCAGTTAACACATCTTTGGACAGTCACTCCAGACTCAGCAAGATCAGTCACCAAAGTCAGAGGAGGAACACGACTACATGTGTAAGGTTTCTAACGCATCAATAATTGGTTCACTTATGTATGCAATGATTTGCAACAAACCAGATATTGCCCATGCAGTGGAGGTTGTGAGCAGATACGTGAGTAATTTAAGGAAGGAACATTGAGAAGCTGTGAAGTGGGTCTTGAGATATCTAAGAAGCTCCTCAAAAACCTGCTTGTGTTTCTCAGGAAAGAGCTTGGAGGTACAGGACATTGTTGATGCAAATTTAGCTGGAGACATTGACAGTAGGAAAAGTACTACAAATTATGTTTATACTCTTGATGGTACTGCAGTGTCATGAGGCTCAAATCTATAGAAGACAGTTTCATTTTCCACTACAGAAGCTGAGTGCATTGCAGTGTCAGAGGCTGCAAAGGAGATGATATCGCTACAAAGTTTCTTGGAAGAATTGGGTAAAGAGGTTCAGAAGGGCACTCTTTACAGTGATATTCAGAGCGCCATATTCCTTGTCAGGAATCCAACATTTCAATCCAGGACTAAACACATTCAAATCAGATATCACTTCATTCGATCTTTGTTAGATGATAGACAATTGCTACTTGAGAACATTTGTGTAAGAAAGAACATTGCTAATATGTTAACTAAATGTGTTACACTTTAGAGGCTGAAATCGTGCGTAACTTCAGTTGATTTTCTAGCTTAAAGACAGGGCTTTAAGTTACATAGGTGGATGATATCATGTTTGAAGAAAAGGGCGACGCTGCCAGTAAATGGTGCAGTTAGTGTCTCAGTTTCCAAGTGAGAGAATTGTTGAATATATATGTAGCCTGTGACTCTTCAACTTGGTCCCGCTAAATTCTTCTTCTTCACGCAAAATCTTCCTCTACTCGGTCTCGCCAAAGTCTCCCTCTTCATGCGGTCCCACCAACTGTTCATGTGGAATTGCATCAAATAATAGGAATTCCTTTTTTTAGTGTCTTCTACTTTTTATAAAAATGCTAACCCACCTGCTCTCGAATAAATCCAACCCCACTCTTCTTCGACTGAAGCAAAAGGGGCAAACTTTTCGGTGCTTTAGCTTATAGGACAGGGAAAAACCACAAGTTTTTTTCCCCCATTTTCTTTCTTGTTCTCTACAACTTCGTAGAGGAAAGCAATTTTTGGAACCAAGTAAATCTGTGTTTTTCTATGTGCGAATTTCTCATTCCAGTTTTTTCGTTTTTTCTTGCAATCATTTTTTCATAACATGCCTCCCTCTTCGTACACACTTGATCAATAGCCCCACATTTCTCTATCTATTCAACATAAGACTCTATCACCTCTTCCTTCGCACAGGATGCGCACAACCCACTTCTTTATTTCAACGCCACCGCCTCTGCTTCCTTCACACACATAGACTAGCATTTGGTGTCGCTCCTCTCAAGCAATGTCTGTCCTCCTCTCTTTCTTGCACGAGAAGCTTGGTCGGTAATACACTCTCGCACGCAACGACTCATTCGATCCTTATCCTGGCTTCATCTTTTGCGTAAACCTTGGCTAGGGTTTTTGCCATCACCATTTCTTCCTCTTCTTCTTCCTCCTATTTCTGAGTCTCGCTGCTCTTTGCCAAATATTCAATAAGAGAAACATGCGACCGCCTTTTCTTTTTCTTCTTTGGTTTTTGCTTTCGTTTTCTATTTGAATTCGTTTCTTCGCTTCAAGTGAGACGCTCATCGAGACAATTAATCCCTTCGAATCGATAGTAGCCTGTTAAATTTTATTTTTCTGGTTATTACAATTTATTTTGCCTTATACTTCTTATAAAATTATAAAGAATTCAACCATTTTGGAGGGGCCTAGTAGCAAATATTACATTCGGAGTGTCTGAAGTCATATGGTGGGGCGCCACGTGCCAAGTGGGCCCACTGTAATACACTGTGATTGGTCAGTGTTAAAATTTGTGAGACTCACTTGACACGTGCCGTCCGACTATTGGACTCTGGATGCATCCTGAGTTTTGACATAATATTTTTTCCTAGTAGTAACGACCGCTTCTTCAATTATGGATATGATCCTTGTTCCCAAAAAAATGGATATGACTCTCGTTTCTTTATACTGTCTTATGTAACTCTCTCATGGAGGTTTTAACACCATCTTAGGTTCCATGTTTAAGAATCAAAGGTCTGAGATAGAATAGGATTTGGGAAGGAAATGTGGGAGTATTTATTGTTTTGGGGGATAAGATGACAAGAACATAAAGCTAGTGTGGGGCAAGCGAAGTACAAACATCAAAGAGTGCTGCCTAGGGTGAAAACAACCCGAGAACTTCGTTGATGGTGGCTGTCTTGGTTGAGAACAGTAAGAACATTGTTTAATGGCTGTTTGGTGTGACACAAACTTCTAGGAGGATTTGCCACTTGTTCCTCAATCAAGCTAAAGGAACTACAACGTGCCTAATGTGATAAATCAAATAAGAATTCTCAGCCCAACATAAATAAAAAATAAAAAAAAATCTTTAAACCAATCCAATCAAATAAATATATAATTCTCAAAAAAAAAATAACCCTAATACTAGTGGCAAGTAAGAGAATTGGGGCCCAACATGGGAGCTTCAACTGTTGGAGGCTGGAAACTTATGGACCAACATGTGAAACAAAATTGGGACGATTTGTGTTCACACGGCTGTAGCAGTTGGATGCAAAATACTGTCACAGTGAAAATGGCACCCGCATCATTCTTCCAGAGTGGACGACAATTGGCTTTCTTCATTGGAAGCTTCTGGAGTCGACTTGTCGTCACCATAATGAAGTTATTGTATTGTTATGTTTGGGGCAACCCCCCTACAAATTCCGTGCTCTTGTCCGCCCAAGACAACTCTAGATCACATGCGTTATTTCAAAGTTTATTTTGATAGAATAAATAATTGTCCTTATTTGGCATAAGCAGAGCTCGACTTACACACGGGACAATACTTTCACGAACCAAGCCTTGAGTCATTAAGTTTGTGACCTGCTTTTACAACTTTTCATACTCGACTGATAATATCGGGTAAGCGGGTTGGATGAATAGATCATGGAATGAAGTTTATGTTTTGCTGGATCCTGCTCAATATTGGGAATCTATGAGGTAAACTATCAATAAGAGCATTATGAAACTCTTTCAATAAGGGCTGTCCAATGTCATGTATTGACTTGTCGGACTAATTGTCTTCTAGGACCATCAATGCTAGTTTTATCGGTCTTCTTCTAAAAAAGAGCACGTGTTTCTCATCTTTGGGAAAATGATACATGTTCTTATGGCTATCATGATATGTGCGGCGATTGTACTACGAAGGACTGCTAAATAAGACGTGACAAGCATTTATAGACGCCGCACATTACACCATGCTCCTAAAATTTTCTCTAATAGAGAACTCCATGTGGCATCTCCCATTAATTATGATCTTGTTTCATTTCTTCAACCAAGATAGAGAATAAGGTTGCGTGTGCTTTCGTGTGACAAGGCTCAGCCTTTCAACCATTTTGGTAAATACTACATTCTTACAACTGCCCGCATTTATGATAAGATTGCACAGCTTTTCCTTCATAATTCAACTAGTATGAAATATGTTGTAGAGGAGACACTATTGACTCTTGGGGAATTACTCTGAAGGATTTGTCGAACCACTCTGATCTCTCTCATGTCGATTGGAAGCCGATAGTTTTCCTTTGCATCCTCTCTTTCTCCCGCAATCATACACAGTGTGTCTAAAATTGTGGCATTTGAAACACTTACTGACTTGGGAGGATTTTATAATGTGGATGGTCTTCACGTTTTCTCCACTCAGGAATAATTTTTTCTGGGAAGGCCGGCTTGGGTCTTCTAATGTAACTCACATTTTACCATGAGCTGATCAAATTTAACTATGCATTTATCCACAAAAAAATCTTTATGGTACAGGTTGTGGAGTTTGAGTAATACGTCTTGCCGGTAATCAGGATAATGCATTTGCACTACATGTCCTTTTCCATTTTAAACCAGACAGTGATCTTACTCTTCATTTGTTGTTGTTGAAGATGCTTCAGGTTCTCCCATCATAAGGAATTGTTCTTTTTGAGTTTAATGATTGTTAAATTGGATTATGGGGAACGTCTCTGCACAAAAAAAAAATTGTTACCTTATTTTTTGACACTAAATGAATTCATCATGATCCAAACATCCGTCAAAATCCGACAAGTTGATCTTCACTTTAAAATGCATGGAAAAGAAAATACCTCACCTATAAACTACAAAACAAGCTTTAGAATTTGCAAGACAAAGACAACCGAAAACATAATAATATTGCCAATAACTGGAAATTTCGTTAAATTTAAAAAGAAGTAAATATACTTGAAACTTTTTTGTATGTCTTTTAATATATTTTGTAAATATTTGTGTGAATAATGTATATGTTATTTGTTGAAATATTGGAGCAGAACAACATATCTTATTGATAGTAAGAGGGGTATATAAACCCTATTATAAGGGATACTCATAAGAAAAGACATAAAAACAGAATAAAGAGAATAGGAAAGCAAATAATAACTAATAAAATAAAATCGACATATTAATAATGGCTAAGAGTAGCCGTTATTATTCTAATATTATAATACTTTCCCTCAAGTTGAAGTATATATGTCAGTCATGTTCAACTTGGATAAATCATTAAAAAGTGGGCGAGGAAGGTTCTCTGTGAGGATATCAGCTAGTTGGCCACTTGAGGACACAAAATGAATATAAAATTTTCTGGACTCGAGGCCACTTGAGGGCACAAAAAGAATATAAATTTCCCTGTACTCGAGTTTTTCCTTGATGAAGTGTCTTTTAATCTCCACACGTTTGATACAATCATGCTGAACTGGGTTGTGGGCATTGCGAATGACGGTTTTATTATCACAAAATAACTATATAGGGTTAGAGGTCGTCATACGCAGTTTGCAGAGCATGATGTGTAACCAAAGATCTTCACAGATCGCCAAGGAAATGAATCATAATTCAGCTTCAGTATTGCTCCGGGCAATCGCCGATTTGTTTTTGCTTTTCCATGTGACAAGATTTTCCCACACAAATGAGCAGTACTCGGAGATAGATTGTCGATCATGGACTGATTCGACCCAATCAACATCTATATAAACAACAATTGAATGAGTGATGTGACGCGAGATAAACAATCCTGAGCCCGATGTGCTTTTTAAATAGTGGAGAATTAGGTCCAATGCTGATAGATCTTTTTCTGTGAGCATAATATTGTCAATATAAACGATAAGAATAGTAATCTGGCCATTGAATGAATGTCGAAGTATAGAATGTGATTCAATTAAACCTGAGTAAACCATGACTTTAGTAAAACCATGACCCTACTACTTCCAATGCCTTTACCTACCAGTAATTCACCTAAAATAGAGTTAAAAAACTCACGATGATTGCCGGTTCGAATGACTTGAATTGGAGTTTTGAATTGGGTCATAATGAAGATGTACAGATTTTGAAAAGTGATAACAACTTTCGATTTATCTTTTAAAATATAGACATATATCATTCAAGTGTGGTCATCAATTAAAGTAAGGAATCGTCGTTTATTGGTGTAACTGACAATGCGAAAGAGTCCCCATACGTCACTATGATTGAGTGAAAAAGGAGCAAAATGTGTGTAAGTGTGGGGTGGGTAATGAACCCGAAGATGTTTGACTAACTAACATGTCTCACACTTAAAACTAGAAATACTTTTCTTAAAAAAACATTAATAGATAGAAATGTTTTAATAAATGTTGTAAACAGGGATAACTTTAATGATAATGCGACCTTATAATGAGACATTTAGTGACTCAAGATAGACTTACAACTACTGAGTGGTATGTCTTCGTTATCTATGCTTTTCTCTTGGAAGTAGTAGGGTCCAATTGCCCTCTTAGTAGTTCTGATCATCCTCCCCGAACAACGATCCTGAAAGACACGAACATCAGGAGAGAAATGAGTAACATAATCAATATCATGTGTTAACTTACTAACAGACAATCGGTTACACTTCAATAGTGGTGCATGAAATGCAGATTCCATAGTTAGACCGGTTGTTAGAACAACATATCCTTTAACAACAATGGAATTATAGGATTCAACCGTAATTCTTACCGTATCTTATCCAGAACATGAATAGTATGTCGAGAAAGCTTGCGAGCATGCAGTCATATGGTCCACGACACCTGAATCAATGACCCATGAACTAGGGGAGCAAAAAGATATGAGTGCCATATGGATAGTTCCTTGATGGACGTGTGAGGTCAGCGGGCCAACAGAGAATTGATTGGATCCAAGTAGCTTGACCAAGTGCTCTATTTGACTTTTTCAGGGAGCATGAGGATTCCAAAATGTTCTGGGCAGGAGCCGGTTAAATCGTGGTAGACCCTGATGTCATAGTAAGACCCTTGACAACAGAGGATTTGGTCTAGGATTTGTATGCATGTTTTCCGTGGAACTTCCAACACTTGTCTTGAGTGTGGTTGGGTTTGTGACAGTACTCACAAGTGAGGTTACTTTCCTTAGAGGTTTGAGCACTATTAGAGACCAAGATGGACGATTCTGTTGAAGGGGTGAAAGTACCGAGCATGATAAGTCTCTGACTCTCTTTGAGGAGGATGTCAGGGCAAGCAGCGTGAGCGGAAGGAAGATGTCCCGACCAATAATACGACCTCGAACTTTGTCAAGGTCTTTGTTGAGGTCTGTTAGGAATTGAAACATGCGATCTTTTTTTACAATTTTTTGAAAGAGAGGAAGATAGACTGGAGAGTCTCAAGTGTAGTTGTAGTGCGGGTCACATTCCATCCACAGTGCAACCAGGTCCTTGTAGTACTGGGCCACGATTCTTGATTCTTGTTTTGCCTCTCGTAACTTCTTAGACACCTCATAGAGTTGGCCAGTGTTTCCTACATTCCGAGTAGGTATCACGGGCTGTCGTCTCATAGGCCCTAGCGAAAAGGAGGAACATATGTGAACGACCAATCGACAGTTCCATGGAGTTGATCAGCCACGGCATGACCATGGAGTTCTCCATGTCCTAAGCCCCATATGTCGGGTCAGTTTTTTGGAAGTTCACGGATCATGCTTGTGTGGTGACTGAATTTTTTTCGTTCTTTGATGAATAAGGACACCTCCTGGTACCATTGGAGAAAGTTGATGTCGTTTAGTTTGTGAATTGTGATTAAGAAGTTCATGTTGGTTTCTAGTCCTCCGGTTTGTACGGGAACAGAGGTAGGAGTTGAATATCTGGTGGAATCAAGAACATTTTCTGAGGATGGCTCGTGCTGAAGTCCGCTATGATTCCGATTGAGCCAAAATAAATTTTGTTGGGATTTCGTGGCGTCGCCGGAATTTAGCTGTAGGTCATCGGTCATCAGATACATAAAACATGTAATCTAGATAACTGCAGAAGATACCGACTGCCAGAGAAAAAAACAACAGTGAGGACTTGCAGGGACGGCTTGCGGGAGAATTTGCACCTGCATGGAGGAGGCTGGAGGTTGCTAAGGAGGCTGGCGTCTGTAGGGGACAACAGAGGAGGGCTGGCGGCTGCAGGTTTCTGCTGGAATCGAAGACTAACAGTTCTTGCGGGAGACCTGCAGGGACGGCTGATGGTGGTTGGGATCTTGATTTAGATCCCAACTTTGATATCATATTGAAATATTGGAGTAGAGCAGCATGTTTTGTTGATAGAAAGAGGGGGTATATAAACCCTATTACAAGGGGCGCTCATAAAGAACGAAAAAAAAAAAAGAATAAAGGGAAATAGGAAAGAAATAAAGACAGAATAAAGACAAATAAGAAAGCAAATAACTACAAATAAAAGAAAATTTGCATATTAATGACGGCTATGGATAGCCCTCATAATTTTAACATTCTGATACTATTGATTGTTGAAATGTCGTGATATAATTTACTATCATGTGAAACTTTTTGGTGATGCTCCAACTACTAATTTTACCGGATACTACACCAATACAACTTTAATTAAGACGCTAATTCTATTGTCATGCATTCAGATTAAATGTCTTTTCAAGATAAATAGGTCCAATATGAATATCTTTCATTGCTTCGAGTAAATATTCATTAAATGCCTTAAAACATTGTTCATAGACATTTTTTTATTATGATTATTTGTCGAGTATTAATTTAAAAGAGCCAAATCACTTGTCATTTTTTTGGAATAAATGTCTTTTCAAGATAAATAAAAAAAAAAAATAATTATATTTTCATTGCTTAGAGTTGATTTTCAATAACTTCCATATAAAATTGCCCATAGACATTTTCTTGTCATGATTATTTTTGGAGTAAAAAATCATTATTATAGTATTTCATTTTGAGTTGATATAAGTTGTACCTTCTCAATTGCATTTGAAGTACTTAAACAACAATTGATTGCTATGGTTTTTCTTGATAGATTTTGCATTAATATATTTAACAATACTATCATTTGCTTTAGGAATGGGCCCGCCAGCAATTCGTTGCAAAACACCAACAGTGGGCATCCCAACAATGGGGAAACTTTTACTATTACAGGATGAATACCGTAAGGTTTGCTTCTTGAGTTTCTCATGTGGAATTTTCCTTTAATGCAGTAAAACAGTACAGTAGCTGTGAATGATACATCTTCTACCTCTATTGCTTTGGTGCATGTGCGTCATCTGCTACCTCTATTGCTTTGAAAAATTTAGCCTGGTTTTTTACCAGATTCCTATGAATGACCTTTTTATCTTCTTTCATATTTGTCCGGATGCTTAGATGTTGGAAAAGAGAGGGTGAATATTATTTAATTTTAAAAAGAGGCCTGAGCCAAAATAGTTATACGACTACGTTTTTTTGGTTGGGGATTGGGGTGGGGCAAAATTGTCCCACCAGTCAATATAACTGAAATTAAAGTTAAAGACTTAAGGTTAATGAATGGTATTTAAATTGAGAGTATCTTAGGAATTTACATCTTCTTGAAATGCTTACAAAATTTAATATGAGGATAAAATGGTATTTTATATATTGTATTTTAATAAAAAATTCTTCTGTTATGTCATATATAGCTAGTCTCTTTTCAAATGCTTGGTTTGCTTCTTCAAAAGCTTTAAGAAGTAGACGTTTATTTTATATAGTAAAACCAAATAAATACATCCTTTAAAATCATTATTTAATATACTTCTATAATTCCAGTTTTTTTAAACAAATTATAGTTTTGTTAACTAGATATGATAAGAGTACAAAAGGGCATTTGACAGAGTGCCTGAGTAAGAAAGAGAAATACAAGCGGATAATATATGATCATTTGGATCATCTAAACTGGAATGTAGTTAACATTGGAGAGTGGTCGTAAATATTCTTCTTCCGATTTTTATCCTTTTCAATTTTAAGAATATTAAATATTTTATTTGTCAGGAGACACTTTGAATGCTCTTATCAGAATCAAAATCCTGTTGTAATAAATGATCTTTGTTTTATTCACAAATTTGATGAAGTTGTGGAATTTCAACGATGTCATTCAAGCTAATTGTTTAAATGAATTAAGGGAGGTCTGAAATGTCAATGCAAATGCTTGTTTAGAAAAATGCTTTTTCAACGGTTGCAATTGACATATATTTAAGTTCATGCATTTAGCCCCTTGTTAGTGAGGAAGGCCTTTTCCTGTTGACAATATTCGCTATTTGGATTATTGGTGATGACAGATTGGGTGTTTAGAGAAATACTGAAAGGATTTTGATCCATGAGATTAGACAATAAAAGCTGAATGAAGTTTCAGCGTAGACCTTTTCTTAAGTTTTAAAATGATCTGATTAAATTATTGTGAAAGCATGCTATAAGAATAAATGTATAATGATGATTATCAAGCAAAATATACCCTATTAATTGATAGGAAATCACACAATGAATAATTCTCAACTTTATGTGGGCTTACAATCAATTAGATACTAAACCAAATCGCGAAATAACGGGTTTACACCAATTCGATAAAAAATCGGAACATAAGCACAATAAAAAAAAAACAAATGATAATTTAATGGAAAAACCTGAGAACGGAAAAAAACAACCACGGAGCCACGCTACCAGAAATTCCCACTATGAAATTCAGAAGGTTTTACAAAGAACTCATATAAGTTTTCTCTTCACACAAAAGTAAAACTTACAGGTCTCACCCCACAATCTTCTATTTTTGATCCGACGTAAAAGATCACAACAAATCACATAATCCACCTCTTTGACACTCCTCACATTCACGGGGATGCTCGTCAAAGAATATTGAAGGAAGAAATAGCAAATCACCAGCTTTCGTGCTTGAATTTGGGATAAAAACCTAATCCCACTTGCAAACCGCCTCTGGCGCATAGGCGCCAAACTTGGCGCTAAGAACCAAACTCTCGGGAAGCTGCACCTAAATTGGGCGCATAGGCGCCCAATAGTGGGCGCCTAGGCGCCAACATAATTGTGTCTGTGCCTATATGGGCGCATATGCCCTCTATGCGCCGACTCCTCTATAGCACGCCCAATTTTGGGCGCATCCGCGCCTGGTGTGTTTTTTGCTGCGTCGGCTCCACACAACCCAACAGTCTCCTCTCCCATTTGGAGACGATTACACCGTGCACCAGTCTTATGTACTTGCACCTCCATCTGAACCACCTTCATAGTCACGTGTTGTGGTCACGTACCATAGATGAAACCCAACTGAAGGCAAGCATAGCTTTAGTTTCTCAATAGTTACCACATTTGTTAACATATCCGCAGGATTTTTAGCTGTATATCTTTTCCAAAACTAAATGGACATCTTCTACAAGAGATCAAATGAATGATACCTCAGCTGGATGTGTTTCGTCTTGACATAAAAAACAACATTTTTAGCAAGATGGATCACACTCATACTATCATTGTAGAATTTCCAATTCCCTGGTCCTTGCTTGATTTCACCATGAAATTCTATAACTATATCTCCTCCTTGCTAGCATTAATGATAACAACATATCAGGCCTCAATAGTTGAGAATGCAACAATCTCTGCAACCTGGAAACTCAACTGATCCTTGCACTTCCATAGCAATGTGAAGATATATCCCGTTGTACTTCTACTATTCACATTTCCTGCTATATTTGAATCTTAAAAAACCTATAAAACTGATCATTGTACTTCCATAGCAAAGTGCCTGTGCCCTGTTTGACTGTTCCGCCAAATATTTGAGAATTCACTTTACCGTCTCCCAATGATGTCTGCCTGGAGTCCCCATGTACCTGCATATAAGATGTTTGGTCTGATACAAATCATCACATGCATCAAACTTTCAACTGCCGAAAGATATGAAGTTCTCTCCATCTGTGCTTGCTCTGCTTCAGAGTTAGGCGATGACTTCTTAGATAGTTTGAAATGACTACCTAAGGGAGTGCTAATTGGTTTCACCTCACTCATGTTGAGCCTCTGTAAGATCTTCTCTACATACTCTTCCCGAAACAACTTTAGTGTTCATGCACTCCTATTCCGGTTGATTCTTATCCTGAGGATCTTCTTGGTTAGACCTAAATTTTTTTATCTTAAACTCATTTGATATCTGGTTCTTAAAGTCTCTAATTTTCTTCATATTTGCCCCTGCAATTAGCACGTCATCCACATACAAAAGAAGAAAAATATAACAGTTAACCAAAACGTTTGATGAAGCAACGGTGGTCTGCCCGACACTTCATGTACCCATTATCTAAAATGAACTTGTGTCTTGGGGTCTGCTTCAAGCTATAGAGACTATTCTTCAATCTGTAGACCAAACCTTCTTTGCCTGAAACCTTGTAACCCCATGGTTGCACCATATGTAGCTCTTTCTCCAGATCTCCATGTAAGAAAGCTGTTTTTACATCTCTTGCTCTAGATGTAGATCCTTCACTGCTACCAGACTCAACACAACCTTTATAGTGGTCGTCTTCATCATTTGAGATAAGATCTCTGTATAATCTACTCATTTCTTTTGTTGAAAACCCTTCACAACAAGTCTTTTCTTGTAGCGCTTGCTACTGTCTGACTCTTTTTTCAGCTTGTAAACCCACTTATTGTGCATTGCTCTTTTGCAATTTGTTTGTACTGTAAAATCTCAAGTCCGATTTAACTCTAATGATTGCATTTTTTCATCCATGGCAAGCTCCCACTCTCTTGAATCTTCAACTTGAGTGGCCACCTCAAAGCACTTGGGTTCACCACTATTAGTTAGCAACAAATAGTGTAAAGAAGGATAATACCTTTGTATGAGTTATTTTTCTCAACTGGATCTTTTGATTTTTGCAGCAGGTGACTGAGGAACTTTCAGTGCTCCTTCTGATTGAGCACTACTTCCTCCATTTTTTTGATCACCAATATTATCTATCTCCACATATTTGCATTTTTCAGAAGTAGCTAACGAATTATCCTGAGTTCTAATCCTGTTTTGTTTATCTTCATTTTGTTGAAAGTGATGTCCCTGCTACTAATGAATTTTTTATTCTGATAATCCCAGAACTTGTAACCAAACTCATCTGTGTCATATCCTATGAAGGCGCACTTGACAGATTTCGAGTCAAGTTTGCTCCTGGACCCTGCATCAATATATACATATATGCAGAACACTCAAATACTCTTAAATGAAATAGATATATCTTTTTGTCTCTCCAGACTTCTTTAAGTAAACCTTCCTCCAAAGATACTGATGGACTACAATTAGTCAGATAAATTACAGTGTTAACCGCTTCCTCCCAGAATTGTTTTGGCAAGCCAGCCTGCAGCCTCATGCTCCTGCACGCTCCGTGATTGTTCTGTTCATGCGATCGACCACACAATTCTGTTGTGTTGTTCTTGCAACAACAAACTTATGTCTGACCCGCTCTGTAGCACAGAAATTCCTGAACTGCTTATCACGATACTTGCTTTCATTATCGGATCTGAGGCACTTTAGATTCAAACCTGTCTCATTTTCTACCATAGCCTTCCACTTAAAGCCTTCAAATACTTCAGATTTTTTACATAATAAATAAAGTTATATCTTTCTCGTATGACCATCAATGAACGTGACAAAACAACGAAAACCTCCAATAGAGTAAACTGGAGTATGACCCCTTACATCATTATGTACTAACTTCAGTTTCTTTGATTTCACGACTGACCCGCTTTTGGAAACGAAACTTTCTTTTGCTTGCCATTTATAAAATTTTCACAGAAATCTAGATCAAATGATTTTAAAGCCTGAAGTTTATTTTTTGAAAGTAGGGACTTCATACTTTTCTCGCTCATATGACCAAGCCTACGGTGTCACAGTCCTACGTCCACCCTGGTTCCAGCCACATCAATGAAATCAATCATTTCATTGATCAGATAAAAGGTGTCTTCAATGTTGCCCCGAGCCATCACTAATGCCCCCCGATCACATTCCACAAATTTCATGTGAAAGTAGTCACGAGTCCTGACTTTGTCAGCTAACTTACAGAGATGAGATTTCTTTTTAAACTTGGAACATATTTGACTTTAGTAAACTTCCAGACCGTTTCATTCGACAATTTGATATCAAAATCACATTTTTTCACTATATTACATGCCTTGTTATCTCTCAAATAAACATTCCTAAATCACTCTAAGTGTAATTTTTAAATACCCTCTTTATTTGGGCAAACATGAAAATACACTTGAATCCACTATCCATGATTCAATACTGACTAGTCATAACACCAGGGAGTCAATTTTGGATTTCACCAGTGGAGACATTAGTAGAAAAACTATTTTCATGTCATCTACCACCAATTTTTCTTGGAGCTTTATAGTGCCTCTTGAAATGTCTCTTCTTATCACAGTTTCAACATTCTTCTCTGCTTGACTTGGTTTTTCCTTTCTTAGACTTGGATTGCCTCTGCCTGAATTCCTGCCCAAATTTATTCTATTGTTATCAGCATTCAATGCATAACCTGAAGATTCACCATTCGCAACTTTTATGCGAACTTCGTCATTCAGCATCAAACCTACGATATCATCGAAGTTCAACTTTTAAGTCAGTGACGAATTACTCACCGCCGTTACCAACCAACCCAGCTTTCTGACAATGAAGATATTATCACCAGTGCTCTAACTTCATCATCAAACTTGATCCCTACAGAACACAACTGACTCATCATAGTGTTGAAGTTATTGAGATGCTTTGCCACTGAATTGTTTTTTACCATTTTCATGTTGAATAAATTCATCAGAAATACCTTATTGGAAGCAGGTTTTTCTTAGATCTTGGCCAATTACGTCATGAGATCCACCGTATTGTTCTCATTCATAATGTTGAACGCAATAGATGAGGAAAGTATCAACTTGATCAAACCCAGTGTCGTTCGATCCAACACTTCTCATTCCTCTATAGGCATAGATTTAGGCTTTTTTGTAATTCCTTGTAGTGATAAGTATAATTTTTTCTGCTACAAATTCTTCGTCTGCATCTTTCAGAAAACAAAGCTCGTCCCATTAAACTTCTCCACTTAAAACTTTGCTTCTTCAACCATTGCTCCCACTCAAATTGAATTCCATTTTGATACAAGTTGATAGAAAATTACACGACAAACAATTTTAAACTTTATCAGGGCTTAGAATCAATTAGAAACTAAACCACATCGCGAAATAATGAGATCGCACCATTTCAATGAAAAATCAGAACAAAAATTGAAACATAAGCACAATTAAAGCCACCATAAAAGAAAATGAGAATTTACATGGAAAAACCCCAGACAAAAAAAAAACTACGAAGTTACACTACCAAAAATTTTTACTATGAAATTCAAAAGGTTTTATAAAGAACTCACACAAGTTTTCTTTTCATGCACAAAAAAAAACTTATAAGACTTGTTCCATGATTTTCCATATCTGATCCGACACAAATCACGCCAAATAATTGAAATTCTCATCTTCGACACTCGTCAAAGAATATCGAAGGAAGAAATTGCGAATTATCAATTTTCGTCGCACGAATTCGGGATTAAAACCAAATCCCGCTTGCAAACCACCCCGATGCTTAGGCGCCCAAACTTGGCATCTAAGCGCCAAGCTCTTGGGAAGCTGCACCTAAATTGGGCTCATAGGCACTCATTAGTTGGTGCCTAGGCGCCAACATAACCGCGCTTGCGCCTATGCTCCCATGGCCGACGCTCCTTTGGAGCACGCCCAATATTGTGGGCGCATATGTGCCCACAACCCAACGTATATGCACTGGGTGTTCTGTCTACTGCATCTGCTCGTCACAACCCAACATTAATATCTTTGAACGGCTTGTTTATTGATCAAGGCCATTAATGAACATTGGGATAGCTACATATGAGATTGGTTGTAAAAGTTAACATGTTATTATAAAATATAATTTTTTTCATAAAGAAGAATAAGTTATGGTACTAAGGAGGTTTAAATAAGTTATGAAAGCATATTATGGAGTTGTTAGTAGCTTTTATTCTACTATAATGCCTAGTGGCAAAGATTCTTCTCCTCCCCAATTCATAAAATTTTATTTGAGGTAATATAAGGTCAGTTGTTTGGTTAAACTCCAATATCATGGCACCAATATATTAATAATGAATGTGCACGATGAAAAGAACAATGGTATAAGGTTATAGCCTATTGAATGTCTACACAAAATACGAAAGTAGATCATAAGCATGAAAAGAAAGAATTGCTCATAAACCTAAACTGTACATTCATAACATGAGCTTAATAGAGTATTACAAAGTTTAACAAATAAACTTCTAGATTTTTTCAATATTTCCTTTTTACCAATATGACTCTAAATAAGGTCCAATTCGCAGCACTATCTTGTTACATAATCTAGACAATTCTAATGAACTAAGTCCTTTAGTGAGGTAGTCAGCCAATTGCTCTTCTGTGGCTACTTGACTTCGCTCCAATAGCTCGTGATTCAGCTTTTCCTTGATGAAAAATTTGTCAATCTTCACATGTTTGGTTCTATCATGTTGCATCAAGTTGTTGGCAATGTTGATTGCTTACTTGTTGTCGCATCACAACTTCATTTGAGTTCTTTGGTCCACATTGAGTTCAACTAACAAGGCTCCCAACCACATCATCTTGGAAACTCCTAAGGTCACAACCCTGTACTCTGCCTCTATTGTTAACCTCGTTACTAATTGTTTTTTGCTCTTCCATGAGACCAAATTTTCTCCTTCGAGCATGCAGTATCCTGAGGTGTATCTTCTGTCATCTGCACAATGCCTACATACCCATTCTTCCTGATGATCAACCTCTTCCTTGGTACACTCTTCAGTACCTCAGAATCATATGACTTATCCTTGGATCATGCATATAATGGCTCACCATGCTAACTGTAAAAGAGCGTCGAGTCGAGTGTAACACAAATGTATGAGATGATTTATCGATCTCTGATACCTCTTACGATCAACCACTTATCTTTCTTCTGCACTTAGTTTGGCCTTCCAGTCAATTAAAGATACCACATGTTTTCACCCCAACATGCTTGTTTCCATGATGAGATCAAGTACATACTTTCTCTGGGATAAGACCATCCCCTCACGTCCACGGACCACTTCAATCCTAAAAAAGTATTTGAGCTGCCCAAGATCCTTCATCTCAAATTCATTGTCGAATTTTATCTTTAGCTATATAATTTATATCTCATCATCACCGGCGACAATGATGTCATCAACATGCATAGCAATTATAGTGGTGTGATATTTATTTTGTCGAAATAATATCGTATGGTCTGCATTGATTTGCTGATATCCCATGCCCACCATAGTCTTTGTAAACTTTTTAAACTTGACTCGAGAAGACTGCTTCAAGCCATACAAGGACTTACTAAGGTTACACATATTACCCACTATCTGGGTTGTACCGAATCCGGATGGTATCTCCATATGTACCTCCTCCAGTAACTTAATATTAAGAAAAACATTCGTCACATTGATTTAGTGTAATATTCACCCACCATTCACTGCAAGAGAAACCAGTGTCCTCGCTGTGCTCATATTTGTTATTAGTGTAAATGTTTAATTATAGTCAATGTCATATGTCTGATTATATCTTTTCGCCACCAGTCATGTTTTGTACCACTCTACATTCTCTTATGGAGTTTGCTTTATTGTGAAGATCCACTTGCACCCAACTATCTTTTACCCCACCGGTAGTGATATCGAGAGCCCTAAGCTCTCCAAATGATTAAGTTGAAAAACTTATCGCAAAAAAGAGTTGATGCAGAGTATAGCCTTACTCAGTAAACGAGGTTTAAATGAACAGTCAGAGAATACGTGTGGCGGGATTTAGAATTCAGGTAAGCTTGATGCACCAATTCCATAATGTGATAAATGGAAAATCTAACTAGAAGATGGGTAGCTTGAATCTTTAAGGGTACAAACATTACTGATATATAGTAATATAAGTCATTTAAAACGATGGAGAGGAGAACCTTCCCCAGTGGAGTCGCCAAAAGAAGACATTGGTGGGAGATTTTTGTGTCTCTACACACCAAAGAATTCTCGGAAAACTTCTAAATGATCAAACATGTCATTTAATTACTAATATACCTCCTTCAGGGCAGAAAATACCATCTTGAAATGTGTTTAATCATTTGGATGATAAAAATCTTTTTAAGTCTACGGAACCAGTATTTTTTCACTTATCTTATGGGTGTAAGATAAGATTTATTTTTTTATGGGGTTGGATTCTTTCATATGTAATTGCATTTTCAGAGCCGTGAGTCTTAAAGAAAACTTTCAATTAATATAATGATATATGCTATCTAGATTCAATGGTTGGGCTTTCGAAGTTGAGGTGTCAAATGATCCAAGTTTGAAGTTTTGGAAGATTTAGGTTCCAATAAGATGAGACTTTACAATTCGATGACAGTTTGCCATGAAAAGACCCAAGCAAAGTGATTTAACCGTCCAAGGAGGAAGGTTTACTCAAAGAATTGAACTTAGATGATGGCTGAAGAGTTCGGAAAAGTCTGGTAGCAAGTTTTAATTGATCAGATCAGGTCAAAAGATGAGTTTGGAATGATTGGTTTGACTTGTTTGAAGTTATTGGAGTTCCTAAATTGAAAGACAGAGTCAAAAATGTTTTTTGGATAGAGGTGAAACGTTGATTTTAGAACACCTCTAGACTTTATAAAGAATCCAAATAGGCGAACTAACCTAGATTTTGGGAATAACGCCCCCAGTCATAATGACACGGCCTTCATCGTCTCGGGTACATTGGTATCATTCAACTATAACCAACCTTATATTATAAATCCTCCTTGAGTGTCAGGATCATGAGATATGGAGAGTTTCTTAGTTTTAAGGCGGTTTGGAATGCTTTCGTTATTAACCGTGGTTTACTTCATACTAGGGCATTTCTTTTAGTTTCACGGGGTAAGTTTGTTTGTTTTATATGTCCTAGTATTTAGCACTAATTATAATACATATTAGACTAACTGAGGTTTTTATGCTTAGATTAATCTAAGGTAGGTTTGTGGTCATTTGTTCTTGTGTCTAAGTTGGCTAACATAGAGTTCGTGTTGGATCTGCCTAGGTTTAGTTATCTTTCTCTATGGTGGTGGTTTTTATACTTGGATTATCTTTCTTGTGTCTAAGTTGGCTAACATAGTTAAGTTGGCTAACACATGTTTGTAAGAACATGAGCAGGTTCTTCTTTTGACAGGGCAATTCCTTTCAATATGACAACTTTGTCATCCTATCTTGAGCAATAAATTTTGGTTAAGTGTATATATGCTTAATATGCCATCAACAAATTTTCATCATCCAACATGAATTACGAGGCATGACTTACAATCAAATGTTCACCGAACTATGATCCAGGGCTATGATTTCAGCAAACTTACAATCAAATTGACTGGCTCGCCAAGACGGACTTAATGATATCGAAATTGGTCGAATCTGATTCAAATCAAGCCCAGATGAAGTTGTTAAGCCACATTTAAAAATTTTTCAATACATAATTGGAAATTCAAACGTATTTCAAATCCGACAAGTTTATAGTCAAATAGTGTGTCTCGACGAGATGAATCCAACAAGCTCAAATTCTCTCAATTCAGACATCATCAAGTCTTTCAAATTTTCACTGAACGTCGTCCGATTGAGGGAGTGGTCTAATGGAGTGGTCTGAATTTCTTTCTTATTTGCAAAGATGACTCTCCTAGACATTATAAATAGACTCATCCTTGAAGGAGGAGCTAAGGTCCAGCATCTCTTTTGCATTTTAGATCTGACGAATATTTTCCTCTCCTGTTGTCGGCAACCACTGTGACCACCATATGTCGACCACTGTTGGATGTCCTCTACTCATTGCAACAAAGCTTTGAGCAAAGACAAGACTTGCATTGCGGAGCAACGAAACAATAATCGATGTCGCACAGTCATGAAGCATCCTACGGAGCAGTTCATCATTCTGAACGTTGTAACAATCTAGAAGATGGAGTATCAAAGCCCCAACAACTACTCCTCGCTATGTCCACTCCCAACCGTGAGACAACGAGCTCTTCTATGCATGACCATTGTAACTTGAGAAATTGTATACCCTCTCTCTCCTGTGGGACAAATGTTTGTACTTGTAATTACCAACTCATAATGGATAATTTAAACTGGGCTAGGCCTCGTGATTTTTCTCTTTCCGACTTTTTCACGTAAAATCTTATGGTATTTTTACCTGTTATTTTTATTATCTGAGTGTGTCAGATTCTTGTGCAACGCTAAGACGATAACTCATTACTCTACCATCACGATTCCCTAGCACGCATCAGTGTTAATGGCTGATGCAAAGAAAATGAAAGCTGTGTGCTTTATTTACAAAGAAGTAAATAGTATGAGGCTTAAGGGGGAGATGAGTGCAGCTAAAAGAAAATTTGAGATATTGTGGATGAGAAAGATTTTCTGCTCGTGTGATACTGCATTCGCTGTCCATCACTGCCACCAGATACGATTCAGTTTAGTGTGGAATTTTTATGGTGGTTAACAGTTGTATTCCCTTTTTTCCTAATCTCTGGTTGAACTAACAGAAATTTTGTTTGATTTATTTCGATCAGGTCAGTACTTTGATAAGGTTGGGTGGAAACCTGATCTTTCTACAGGTTGGCCTGCTGTACACGTGCTAATAAGTATAATCACGTTGATACTTTAAAACTTATTTGCATATAAATGTGAAAAAATTGCTGTCTGACAAATTATAGCTGGATGAGAATTCTCTTGAAAGAGATATACGCTTGCCAGATCAAATTTTCCAAGCTTGACTAATTGGAAATCTTACTACATAAGCGCTGCCTTTTGGTTCATTAGGTATAGTATCCAAGCAAACATTCGTAATATTGGATTTGGACATGTCAGATCTTTTGTAACATCTGTTTTTTATTTCCCATGTGGTTACGTCATCTTTTGTGGTCATAAAAATGTGGAAGCATGTTGATTAAATTTTTTTAAGGAACTTTCTGATACCGGGGTTAACCAAATAACAATAGAGAATGCAAATATTATTACTAAATCAAATTAAAACTTACCATCAGAGAACTGAAATAGGAAATAACAACACACACGACCCATAACACATGACTAGGGTGAATCAAAGGTAGTGGTGGTGGCTGTTGGGGCTCTGGCAAAGTGAGGAGATAGAGCAAGTGGGCCGAGGTGGTAATGGAACAGCAGGGCGGCAGCAAGGAGGTTGGGGGCTGGGAAGAAAGTAAAACACTCAATAGATGTGGTTTTGGGCGGCGGCGGCCCCACGAGAAGGCTGGAACAGCTGGGAAAATAGCCACTGGGAGTGGGGGAAGCGGCAGGAAGGCTGGACCGGTGATACCAGCAAGAGGGGAGTGGGAGCGGTTGGGAGGGATAGAGGTGAGGGAAAAGGGTGGCTAATTGCAGAAACTGCAGGTGGACAGCAAATAGGCACTGGTCTGGGTGGCTGTGGCCGGGAACAGCAATGTAGGAAGCGTTGGAATGGTTATGAGCAGCTGGAAAGGTGGTGGGCTGTTGGAAACAGCAAGGGAGTGGACAGGTGCAGCTAGGGCTGTAAACGAGCCGAGCTTGAGCGAGCTCAGGCTTGGCTCGTGTTCGACTCGTTCGAAATAGCTCGTGTTCGAAATCGGCTCGTGTTCGAAATCGGCTCGTGAACAGTGTGTTCGTGTTCGGCTCGATTTAAATATTCGTGTTCGTGTTCGGCTCGAAATTGGCTCGTTAACTAAAATTGAGAAAAATAGATGTAAAGTGTGGGATTCGAACCTGGNTATATGTAATATATTGTTATAAAAAAGAGTTCTATAATTTTTTTTCGAGCCATTTCGAGCCGAACACGAGCGAACAAACTGTTGTTCGTGTTCGGCTCGTTTACATTTCGAGCTTAAAAATTTGTTCGTGTTCGGCTCGTTAGGCTTAACGAACGAGCCGAACACGAGCTGCTTAACGAGCCGAACACGAGCTGTTCACGAACAACGAGCCAAATTAACAGCCCTAGGTGCAGCTGCAGCAGCGAAGAGGATTTTAGGTGGTTGGGTGGGTGTGGGCGCGGGTTGGGACGCGCAGGTCTGTTGACCTGTTAAACGATGGGGAATGGGTGCAGCGAAGCGGGACGGATGCGGAGGAGTTAGAAAAGGATAAATCACCACTCCGGGAGCAAGTATAGTCAGAGATCACCCGACCCACAGATACAACCCTAAACGGGAAACGGAGGCGTCGGAGGCTGTATTGAGCAACACCATGACAAAAACTGAGAATCCAACCCTAATACACCACATATATAGGGAATTACTTGAAAGGAAGCAAGGATAAAAGAAAACATGTTAAAAATTGGAAAGAAATCTCAAGAGTCACCCTTAGGCTTGCTTTTGCTTGCTCACGCAAAACGGATGCTTCTCTCACAGTCACAGGATTGCGAACCCCTGCGATTTCCACATGACTTTGTGGAACTACTTCAGATTTTCCACCTTACTCTACTGATAACAAAGGCAGGTCCTAGGGTTATGGTCTAAGTTTTATCAATTTGCTTTCTTTGCATTTTTCAATTATCTGGGCCATACCAGGAAAAGTGAAAGCCAACCATGCAAACAAATGGTTCGCCAAGGTTGTGTTGCGGGGATTATGTCAAAAAATGATTGTGATGCTTTAGCTCTTCTGCCAATAGATCAACAGTTTTGCATGAAGATGGCTTGCTGCATGACATGTTGATCACAAAATCTTCTTTTTTTTTAGCAAAATTTATCTACTAAGGTCTTCTGGATTGAGACTATTCAACTTCAAAATGAAGTATGCCAGTTTACCGTGGTATCATCAGAGCTTACTCTCTGTTGTTTTGCTTAATATTTATGTAGCTATTAGTTTACGCAATGTAAAACCTGGATTAGGTATCATAATCAGCAGTTGTTAAGTGCTTATTTTTTTTAGGAGCTGTTGGAGTTCATTGGCATCATATATTCACAATGCTTGTTTATAATCTGCTTGCCATTTCTTATCTCAGGCTTCAGACTTTTAACTTTCCTTCTCACTCTATTAGCTAAAAATCAACCTTTCTGCATGTCCTTCCTAACTATTGTCTGACACTTACATCAGCGATGTATATTTTATTGGAGGATTTGGCACTGTCCAATGGATCGATGTCAAAGAATATGAAGGCCTTCAACCTGACAAGATTGCTGCTGATGGTGGAGAACAAAACTTAAAAGTTTGTACATGATCTCTACTTTTGCTTTTGCTTTTGCTTTTGCTTCGTAAAGCAACCTTGCTCTACCTTGTTTTCATTTTAGTGAAACTTTGAGCATGATGACTAATTATATCATTGTAAGGGCTGAGAGAAATAGATACTGAATACCTAAACGCCTAATTTTTTTCTATTGCTGCTGAGTATTTTTTTGGCTGTAGGAACTTAATGCAATCTTCTCGAAGCCTCTTAGAGAAATCTTATCCGCTGAAGGTGAGATAGATGATGCAGCTCTCATATCAGTAGACAGCAAGGGTACAGATATTCGGGTTCGACAGGGTGCTCAGGTAACCTTTAATGTGGAAACAGAAACACTATTATCTGGCACCTCACCTCCTTCCTATTTTTCATCCTTTTTTGCCACCCCTGTAAATGCTACACGAGCAGAAGCTTTTATAATGAGAATTCACGATATTAGAACCAACATAAAATGCTGTTATGAATTTTAAGTTGACCCCGAAATTGTTGGGACAGGTTGGTGTGATGATTAGTTAACCCATAATCAATTTTCGTGATTTTGTTATGAAAGATTGACATATGCTGAACTGTTTTAATTGATTCTTTTGTGTGTAAAATTACCAATTGACAGTCAACTGACTACAAACATCTAGTATGGTTGTATAGTGTAAGTGAGCCAGCTCAAACTCAAGCTTTTGTATCATGCACGATCAGCTTGTTGCCCCTTGTGCTGGCTTGTTTAGAAACCCTAAATATTGTATTTTTCCCTTGTACTAAACTCAGTTTGCTGCAAATTTTACAAACTGTTTTTTGTCCTTGAAACACTACTAGACCATCAATGGTTTCTACAGCTAACACCCTCACGCTCTCCGTCCCTACAATTTGCTCCATCCTTCGTGACCGGACTAGTCTTTTTTTCCTACAACCAACTCTCCTTATGACTTCCTTTATTCTTGCCATTGAACCCTTTGATGATCTCTATAGTGAACGCTCGCCTCGGTTGTGGTACTGTTTTAGGGTTCCTAAAAGGTGTTTGAGGATCTGATCTTGCGGGCAAACATTGTAGAATGACAAAAGGAATAGAATATGTGAAGTCGATGAAGATTGAAAGTGGATTAAAGGGACTTCATTGTTGTTCAGGATGAGGACAACAAACAGCACATCAAGCTATGTTACGTGCAAGGCACGAAATCCAAGGGAGATTCACCAACATTGTCCCAAACAAGCTATAGGTAATCTCAACAGCTGCGTTCAAGTGGTCGGTCAGGTTTTGGTGTTGGGATTGCTTGAACTTGACCCCCGCCTAGGGGCGAATAACAGGTATGTCCACTTCATTCTCTTGGGGTAGTAGATGGTTCGCCTCCTTCACTGGGAGCACATGGATCCTCATTGTATGATGATAGATCAACAAAGTTGAACGTAGTAGAAATAGTAGAGTCTCTAGATTGATCAATCTTGTACGTGTTATCATTAATCTTTTTGATAATCTTGAATGGGTCGTCAGCTCTTGCCTTGAACTTCCCAAAAACATCTGAGAAAAAGTTCTTTTTTCAAATTTTACCATACTAAATTTCATTCCTTAAAAATCTAGGTTGTTTTAGAATTATTAGTATGCTTCTGCTACTTCAATGTTTTGCTTGGCAATTCTTCTCATTTGCTCATAAAGGCCTTGAATCTTTTTTGCGCTATTCATGGCAGCTTTGCTAAGCTAAGTAGCGGCTAGTATCAGCAGTAGTTTCAATGGTGTGAGAGGATTCTGCCTACAAACTCAAATATTGTTATCTGTGGACTAACTGACTAAATGATTATAAGCAATTTTGACTTTGGGGAGGATCAAGTCCCATTATCGGATATATTGTCTAGGAATCACCTGAGTGGATTACATAAATTGCCATTCATCACATCTGTCTTTTCATCCACTTGAGGATGAGCTGCTAAATTGAATTGAAGCTTTGTAATGAATGCTCTGCAACTCTTTAACCATGTGAGAAAAGTAATAAAAAACAATAATGAAAATAGTGGCTGAAAGGGGGACACCTTGCTTAATGCCTTTTGTAGAAGAAAATAAGCCACAAGTATTCCCATTGATGAACACACTATAATTGTTGCATCTTAACCATCTAGAAATAAGAGAGCAGAAATCAGCATTAAAGCCTCCGTCATGTAAGACTTCGAGGATGAAATTCCAGCTTATAGTGTCATACGCTTTTTTTAGATCCAGCTTCATCATCAGATTGCCACTCCTACATTTTCTATCCAGGTCATGAATAAGTTTTTGAGCCAAAATCTTATCTAATAGAATCCTCTAGAAACGAATTAGAAAATTTATATCCATATTTGATGTGATGGTCCTAGGCTGCTTTGCTTTTGGTCCATTTGATGCATCCTACAGAGAACTCCAACTGTGACTTTATTGTCGTTGGTCCCATCGGTGCTTTTTACAACACTCTTATCTTCATTTTTCAATGCGCTCCCACTAATCCTTTTTCAGCAAGCTCCCATAGACTTCACTATCTTCTTTGGAGATCACTAGTTTGATCTTGGGAGTTATGGATGAGCCTAGCTCAAGCTCATCACATGAGCTCGACTTGTCTTGAGCTGTAGTTCGAGCTGGGCATAAAGTGGGCTAGCCGAGCTCAAGATATCTTTGACTTGAGCTTGATTGGTCTTATTTACACTCCTAATTGTGCTAGTTATTGCCTGCCGATTTCTGATCAATATGGTAAGCAAGCTTTGCTTTGTTCAACTTGAAATGACCATATTTTTCAAAAATTTAGACTGACTGGGATTTATTTGTTATCAGTAGTTTTTATCAGGTAATTTTCAGTAGTTTTCTGTTTTTTCGTTGTAGTAAGGGGTGATTGGAAGGCATTTTGTCTTATAGTGTTCGAGTCATTAAATTTGTATCATCCCCTAATACAATTATGGCAGGCCTTGGCAAATCACCATAACTGGTCAAAGCAGTCTATTATCGAATATTTCTTGATGTACAATATTCAATAGAATAGATTGTATTTTCTGTTCTCTGGCATGGTTAAAGGGAATAAATGTGTTGAGAAAGTGGAGCCTTGTCCACTGCGGCTTAGGCAAGTTATTAAACCGAAAATTAAGTTTAATAACTTTCCTTAATCTCTGTTGCACACCTAAATCCAAGTCTCTCGGCTGTGCAAAAGAAAAAGGGAAAAAGAAAAGGTTGTTGTAGCTTTTTTTGGGTTTTGCTAAGAAGTAATTCCTTTGATTTTTTTTTTCTCACGTGACTTAAAGAGAAAAATTAGAGAGGAGAAGAGAAGAGAGAGAGAGAGGAGAAAAAATAAAGTTTTGTTGTAAACGTCGAGGCGCTCGACGGTGTAATTTTCTCAGCTAATAAAATCCTCTGCAGCTCCTGGACGTAGGCAATTTGCCGAACCACGTAAATCTGGTGTCGCCTTTTCTGGTGTAATTTTCTAGATCCATTTTTCGTTTTATTGTCGTCGTTTATTATTTTTCTTAACAATTGGTATCAGAGCTCCAGTTCGTATCTGAGGAAGAACGATGGTCGGAGACGAAGTGAAGGTTTCAGGGATCGAGAAGTTCGACGGCACGGATTTTGGATACTAGAGGATGCAGATAAAGGATTACTTCTATGGGAAGAAACTTCATCTTCCACTACTGGGAAAACGACCGGAGAAGATGGAAGAGGCTGATTGGAATCTGTTGGATCGACAGGTTCTGGGTCCGTTGCGCACAATGTCATAAAAGAGGCTGATTGGAATCTTATTCGATTAACCTTATCGAGGTCCGTTGCGCACAATGTCATAAAAGAGAGGACGACGACAGATCTTATGGCGGCCTTATCAAGTATGTATGAAAAGCCATCAGCAAATAACAAGTTGCACTTGATGAAAAAGTTATTCAACTTGAAGATGGCGGAAGGTGTGTCGGTTGTTCAACATTTGAATGATTTCAACATTATTACCAATCAATTATCGTCCGTTGAAATTGATTTTGACGATGAGATTCGTGCACTGATATTGTTGGCTTCATTGCCAAATAGCTTGGAAGCCATGATGATGGCAGTTAGCAACTCTGCAGGTAAAACCAAACTTAAATATGATGATATTCGTGACTTAATTCTTGCTGAAGAGGTGCGCAGGAAAGATTCTGGCGAGATCTCGGGTTCGAGTTCAGCACTGAATGTTGATTCCAGAGGGAGATCACAAGACATGAACTCAAACAGAGGAAGGTCAAAATCAAAGCATAGAAGCAAGAGCAAGTCAAAGCCTGGTCAGCAAGCAACCTGTTGGAATTGCGGCAAAACTGGCCACATAAAGAAGAACTGTAAAAATCCTAAGAAGACGGAGAATATCAGTGCTAACGCTGTAACTGAAGAAGTGCAGGATGCGCTATTGCTTGCAGTTCATAACTCTGTTGACGACTGGATACTGGACTCAGGGGCTTTTTTTCACACATCTTCTCACCGGGAGTTAATGAGAAACTATGTTTCAGGTGACTTTGGGAAAGTGTACCTGGCTGATGGAGCAGCTTTGAACCTTGTGGGGATGGGAGATGTTGAAATTGCACTCCCTCACAGAAACAAATGGATCCTGCAAAAAGTTAGACACATTCCTGAACTGAAAAAGAACCTCATATCTGTTGGGCAGCTTGATGAGGGAGGCCATTCAGTAGTTTTCTCTGATAACACCT
>NEWO01000012.1:889757-961354 GCA_003013225.1 Phalaenopsis aphrodite | reverse complement strand
TATATATATATATATATATATATATATATATATATATATATATATATATATATATATATATATATATATATATATATATATATATATATAAGTCTAGAGTCTGTGTATTCATTATGGCAATATTACAGAGACGGAAGCCAAAGGTCATGTGACTGAAAGTAGGAATTTAACAGACAAGTAAACCACCTCCTAATTTAAGAAGAGAAGGTAAAATTGCATTTTGCAGAACTATACCCACATGCATGCAAAGTAGAACATATATAAAAGAAATAAACAAAGAAGAAGAAGAAGATAAGTTGATTGAGGCGTGGGAAGAGAGAGATAAGAGATGAGAGAAAGAGGTGATTGAGCCGTGTGCGCCAATATCACGTTGAATTGCAGCAACTTATCAATGCAGCAAAAAGTCAACTTCCTCTTCATCCTCATCGCCGGAGCACCGCCAGCGGCGCCCGGAGGACAGCATAATCAGAGGCAGCTCTCCGGCCATATAGCCTTCCTATTTCCTCCTCCTCCTCGACCAATCAATATTATTAGCCAGCCTTCTTCTTAATAATTACTATTGATCCCCATCATGCTCTCTCTGTAGCTCTTCAATTCTATCTGTCTTCTTCCCAATCAGACTGTTGTTTCTCAGCTGGTTTTCATACTGAAGGCTCTCAAAACACTTAAACCACTTGCTCTCTCTCTCTCTCTCTTCTCGCTGTATCTGAACAAGTAATTGATTAAAGCAAGTCCTTAAATGAGGCATGAAGGGGTATTTTAGGAATAAGATTCAACAAATTACAAACTAAACTTAATAACTTAATTGGGTTGACCTCCAACTGAGTGGGAGCTACAAAACTTGTTCATTTGAATCCGATTATAATTAATTAATTAGAATAATAACAAGTAAGAGCGTAAGATGTGTTAATTAATGCCTCCCCTACGTAATACTAATATAAGACGATAAATGTGATGCTTATCATCATCATCTTCAATTCATCATAGCCCATATAGCATCAGCACCCATATATGCTTACCTAAATATACAAATTGTGGAATAATAGTTTGTCTAAACTTATGAATCCTAATTTGACCTATATTATCAAGGTAATGGAAATCAATGCTCTAACTTTCAAACTTTTTTTGTTGCCCTTTTAGTTGGATAAAAAATAAATATAATATAAAAATTTGATGAATTAATTAAAAGCCATCATTTAGTTCAAATTTGATATAATTAGAAATCATTTAATTTGATTGATTAATAAATACATTGCACAAGATGTAGCCATGGCCGCTTCCCATTGTTGCCACCACGACCACAACCATGAGTCACCACCAACAATTGGGTTTTACATTGATTTTATTTTACTTCAACTTAAGTACATAATTTTTTTTTTTTTTGCATTGGTTTAATACTTGGCGGGCAACTCAAAAGTATTTTAAATATCTTACATTGTTTTTGCATTGCATTGGATTCTTATAAAATCAAATTAACCCAGAAAGTTTCAAACAAAATGCAATCATATATGTGGAAAAATAAGATAAATCATTAAAGGATTAAACTTCAAGATTTTTGAACTTTTATACTAATACTTCTTCTCTGAAATCGGTCTTTGAACTCTTAGAGAACTAATTTTTTTGCGGAATTCCCTCTTGTAAAGACACACAATAACACTTGCCATCATAATGTCTCTCAAAAAATATTTTAAACATACAATTTAAATGACATTGAAGATATAAGTGCTTGGTCTATATAGTAGGTAGTTGGTAGAGTGTCTTACCTCAAACTAGAAGACTTGGATTCAAGCACACATTAATCAATACGAGGGCTCAACTTTCTTAGTTGTCAGAAGAGCTTGACTCATGTAATCCTCACTCATAAAGTATCCACGACAAAAATATTAAAAAAGAGATGTGAAGAGTAGGAGAGAAGAGGGGTGTTATCTTAGAACGAAAGGTAAACATTATATGCTCGCTTTGTAAATTAAGTTTTTTTTACTATTCAAGAAAGAAAAATTCTTTCTCTACTTTTTGTTGTGAGTAATAGTGTTTCTCTCAGTTAGAAAAAAATTTTATATATATTTTTTATTTTTTTAGTTTTTCATAAAAATATAATTCTTAGTTAATCTTTCTAATTTAAAGCTTAGTGGATTATTTAATATGTGTAGTACTTTAAATTGAGGGCACCTTCTTTCTTATCAATGGGATGCACCACTGGCCATACTAAATTATCATCGCTAGCCTTGTTGACACGAAAGAATCTATTAAAAAAACCATATAATTTGTACACGTCATCTATATTTAAACAATTACTCCTAAATTCTCCCAATAAATTAAAAAGGTGATTTATTCAAGGATTTGTGCACTAAACCCTAAACCATAATATGCTTTTTCACCAAAGTATGAATAATAAACCATCATAATGCATGAAAATATTTACAAACTAGATGTCAATGGATGTTGAAAATTTGGAGTGACTAAAGTTGTTCAACATAATCGTTCTCTTAAAGATGAGAAAATTGTATGCCCAAATTTTTTATAGTCCGAATGCACGAAAGATGACTAATTAATTGGCAATCCAAATATAACCATTAAAATTTCTTAAGAGGTTTTTGGACCTATTATCACGGTAATGCAAATGAAGCTCTTACTTTCAAATTTTGGCATTTAATTTGATGAAAAAGAATAGTAACCAAAGTTTTGATGAATTTAAACCTAATTTTTTAAATTCAAATTTGATATTATTAGAAATCGCGCAATTTAATTGGTTTTTAAATATATTGCACAATTTGTAGCCACAACTGCTTCCCAGAGTTGCGCCCTCACCCACTGGCCGTCGTGAACCATCGATCGTATTAACCATAATATTCCCCAACACCCATAAAGTCAATATCATACCTAAATGGCAATAGGGCACTCATTGCAACTCACAAAACTCACTCTAGCATATTCTATATTAGCATTATATAACTTGTACTACTATAAAGGTGCTATTCCATGGGCAACACCTACTAGTAAATTACTTCTTCTCGTTCAGTTTGTTGTTATTGCAGTTCTTAGATCACTGCCCACAATTGGTTTTTATATTGTTTTAAAAATGATCTCTTGCAATTATTTGACACTTAATCAAACAATTGAAAAACATCTACAATATGTTACATTATTTTTTATGTTGCATTTATTTTTTAGCAAATCAAATGACCTCATAATTCTTAGAAAATGTGTTGATCATATATGTGACCAAAAAAGATAAATCATTAAATCATTAAACTTTAAGATATTTCAACTTTTATAAATAATTCTTCTCAGAAATTGATCTTTGATCTCTCTCGGAAACAATATCTAATGAATTCTCTCCTACTAAGATGTATGCCAGTGTAACAATTACTATCATAAAGCCCCTTGAGAATATTTTAACAGTCAAATTTAAATGACATTGAAGATGTAAGTGCTTTGTCTATAGAGGTGTCATCAGAGTTCAATATTGAAGGTATAAAAAAATTATAAATATATTAAAGGAAGCAATAAACATCATAACATGTATCACTGACATGTAGAGATGTAATGGGTAAATTTTGGCATAGGTGTTCCCCTTGGAAAACACAAAACATAATAAAATTATGAAATTAGAGTTTATATAAAATAAGTTATTACAATATGATTCATGTATCTTAGTTAATAATACAACTTGATTAATAACTTTGAGCCATCCAATGCTTTCATATTTTTTTCTTACAACTCTTTAACCTCATTTTTGGGTGATTAATTTAAATAATTTTAACTCCTAAGCTTTTAGATTACCATAAAATCCTCAAATCATGCAATTATGATCAAATAAATTGATTTTTTTATGGGCCTAAATTAATTTCTACTTTAAATTAAATAAGCCCAGTTTAGCACTGAGGCCCGATCCAATTTAGTCCCTTGTGAATCAAACCAAACAACAAGCATATTAGATTTAAGTTAGTAGGAGTAACTTTTAAAAATATATTTTATTTGTTAAAATTAAAAAAATGTAATTAATTTTTTAATTATTTTATTAATATGAAAAAAATAAATAGTTAAATATAATCAAATTGTATTTAAATTTTATTTCTAAGTATGTTAATTAATAGTTAACTAGTCTAATTATTATTTTGTAAATTAATTAATTATTATTAAATTTTATTTTAACTTATTATTTATAAGTCATAAATTACATTTATAAATTAATAAGTAGCAATTGATTATATTAATTACTAATTACTTATAATTTTAATTAAATAAATAAAAATTAATGAGTTTTTTTAAATAATTAACTATTAAATAGTTATGAATAAATGCATGTAATTATAATTTATAAGATGATATAATATTAATTAATCTTTTTTATTATTAATCAATTAAATTAATAAAATTAACTTAAAATTAAATGAATTACCCCTTCCCTCTCCCGGTCCCTTCCCCCAATGCCCCGAACCATCACCTTCGCGACCGAACCCTCGCGATAACAGTCGCGATTAGAGCTTAGCTGGAAAGCCAACGACGGAATCGAGGCGTAAAGATACCACCTTTCTCCTCCTTCATTTCCGCTCCTACCCGAAACCATTGAGGAAGGTGAACCTGTTCGCGCCTTTCTTTCTCTCCTCCGAACATCAGGATTTAGTAATCAAATCCGCGTCTTTATTTTGTACAAACTTACCGTCTGGCAAGAGTTGGTCTAAATCTGTGGCCAGACAGCCCCTTCTGTTACTAGTCATCGAGGCTTTACTCGGCTGAACAAATTCGCAGAGGCAATGGGGAAAAGAAGAAGGCGGTGCAAGAGGATGAAAGTAGGGGATCCATCTTCTCCTACTCTCTATCCTTCTCTCGAGCCATCTTCTCTCGACCTGAAGACGTTTCCGTTAATGCTTGCCGCCGCTTCTACAGCCGATGCCCAAAATCCCATCTTTCGGTCCCTCCTCAAACGCCTCCTTTCTGTTCATTACTCCCTCCTCACCCCTCCCACTTGCTCTCTACTACCACTCTCTATTCTCCTCCCTCCTTGTCTCCTCGCTCTCCTTCCCCTCCTCCTCGCTTCTAGGTAATAAATTGGAAAAAGTCTTCCCTCTTTTAGGCTTTTCCCAGCTTTAAAATTTCTTCTTGGTTTCGGCTAAATCTTCGGGCATATTGTGATAATTTAAGAAAAAATGACCTTTTTTCGCTTTGCATTGTTCTTCAGCTGCCCGTCTTTAGCTGTTCTGAGTGCTCAGCTGGTTGGCGCAGCTTCGCTTTGCTCTCTTGAGGCAAACTTAATGATAGTTTTGGATAAAGAGATTGTTAATGAGCTTCTAAGGGCAATAGTGAGCAGAAGCCGGAGCGTGGCAGTGGCAGCCTGTAATGCTGTGCTGGATCTCTCTGTATCATCTAATGGAAGGGAAACACTTAGAAGAGAATTTCTTGTGATTGAGAAGCTTTTGTAAGTATCCGCACAGTTACCCTTTTTAACTAATTTTGCTCTTCATTATGGTCATATATCTAAACTCATTTTAGCTCATATTGTTGAGAAATATGACTAAACCAAATCAATCACAGGACAAAGAAGATCACACAAAATATGCCAATAATTTAATGGGAAATGTACATACTTGGAACACAACTCATATGTATTTGCATATCTCACACCTAAAATGTTATATTTACATACATAGCACTTTGGTATTTTAAACCTATGCATGAAAATGTTTATTTCACTTTTAAAAAGAGGTAATAGTACTATTTTTATGTGATATTAAAGATTTGAGTATTGTGCTTGTAAATATGAAAGTTTAGGTGTGAGATATGTGAATACATAAGAATTGTTTAACATGCAAGTAAATGCCTAAGAGTGGCTAAATTTTCTTTTGACTGCTGTAGATTTCACTATGATTTTATTATGGAATTTTTTACCTTCCTATTGTTTATAAATGCATCATACCTAGAGATGGTGCCGCCTCTTTATGACGAAAAGTAGTGTAGCCGAAAACATAGTAAAAATTTTAAGTGTGACTAAATATGCCTTGCATTTTTTTTCCTTTGTAGGACAAACTTTAGGATCCACACACACACACACACACACACACCTTGCATTTTTTTTCCTTTGTAGGACAAACTTTAGGATCCACACACACACACACACACAATCCACATATGCAATTTTCCATATGACTCCTTTTGTTTTGGGAATAGTGAGCTCGAAAAATATGTGGCTCTAATCTGTGGTCTTGTATGAATATACCTTTCCTTTAAGCATTGGTTCATGAATCCTATCTCATATGACTTTGTTTCCTTTATTTGAAACTTTTTCTTGTGTAATCTTTATTTTTTAGCTTTTTTTCATGAATTTTAACTTCCTATAGATCTTTGTTGAATCAGGTGAAGGACTCTCCAAAAGACCTCCTTTCCCTTGTTCATGATGAAAAATGTGATACTCCTGTAGCATTGGTCCTTGATGCTGCGTTAATTTTGATAAATACTTCCGATGAGGACCGCTTACAAAGTATTCCACATGAACTTATTGAAAAGTTTCTACCTTTGCTGAAGGTATTGTGGGAAAATTCATATAACTCCAAACTAACAAGTAATTTACATACGGAACATGACTGCGTGCGTCGTAAAAAGTATGATCTAGCTGCTGCTTTATTTAGGTTGTCTATGGATCATGTTCCTCTTGAAAATTGGAAAGCTGAGGAACTTATCAGGGGTATTTTTGGTGTTGAAAAATTTGCTTTTGAAAACTTCATACTCGACCGTTGGGAGGTCTCACCGCTTGTTTTCAAGGGAACATGGAATAGTTTGGAGGGTAACCATTCTATCTTCAACTCACTGAGTAATTGTTTTGGTTACATGAAAGATGGAATTTTTCTTACATCCTTATCACAAAAGTTAGTATCGTGTCCTCCTATTGCATCGGACGAGTTAGACATCTTCTCTTTTCTAAAAGAAGTAAATGATTTCTTAGGCTCTCAAATCATTTATGCGCAAGATATTCGCGTCCTAAAAATGCCGACGGAATCCATGCATGAAATTGGTGACGAAGAAGTCCACTTTTTCAAGGATAGCATGGAATTTGACTTGACAGATGAATTAATTGTTCAAAAATTTAAAGAAGCATTACAAGATGGTTTTACCATTGCTTTGCGTGGAATGGAGTTCAGGAATAGTTTTGTTACTGCGATTACTGAAATGCTATCGAATTTATTAGGTCAGCCGTCGGTTGGGGCGAACATATACCTGACACCTCCTAAATCTCAAGGTTTGGCAAGACATTTTGATGATCACTGTGTGTTTGTTTGGCAAATATTTGGACAAAAGCAATGGAGAATTTTGCCGCGATCTGAGAACTTTATCCCGAGGCTTTACGAACCTCTTGGTTCCTTGCAGAGTTCATGTCGAGATGAAGGTGGATGTATGGATGTTCTAATTAAGGAAGGAGATGTTCTGTATATTCCAAGAGGATTTCCTCATGAGGCTCATACAATTTTTAATGTGGATGAGTCTAAGGATTCAGATGGTCAATTTTCCTTGCATTTGACACTTGGAGTTGAAATTGAGCCTCCATTTGAGTGAGTTATATGTTGTAATTTTCAATTTTATGAGTTTTCTGCGTCTTAGCCATAATACTCAGATCTCTTATTTTCTTTTAGCATGATTAATATATTCCTTTTTAAGAACTTAAAATTTCCTGCAAAAGTTTTTAACAACTATGGTTAAGCCTAATCCCTACTTAATTTGTATGTTTGGTTCTGTTGTTTTTATTTTTATTGTTACCCTATCAGCTACACCGCTGGAATTCTCACCCCATTTTCAATATCATGTAACATTCAATATGTGTGAATGATTTGTCTACATTTTTTTTTATATTTCATCATAAATAGATGCATGTTCTTCTTTCTGTACTAAACAATTTGTGTTAGGTATTCTTCATCCTATCTGATAATATTGATTGGGAATTAGTTTGTGACCTAATTCAAATCATCTGGAGCAAATTAGCATAAGTAAACAAACGAATAAAAAAAATAGTGATTTTTATATTGTTTCATCTAATTAATGAGTACTTCCTATTTGTGTTGTTGTAGGTTGCACTATGATAACGCTCTTATAATGATTTTTACAAGTGAGAAATTCAAAGCATGTCATATTTTCTACAATTTTTTTTTTTAATTTTTTTCTATCTCTTGTGATGAAACTTGAATAGGAATACCCCATTTTTTTAATAGAATACTAACGCAAATATACTTGACTTGGGGCTCATGGGGTCTAGTTGGGCGCAGGTCCAGCCCAGCTGGGTTGGCCTGTCCTCTTAGAGTGGGACCTACCGTCCCCTCCTTCCTCCCCTTTCCTTTCCTTTTTTTTTTTTGCTCTTTCCTTTCTTTTTTTCTTCCTCTTAATTTTTTCCTAATTTAAATCCTTTCCTAAAAGTCTAAATTTTGATTTTATTATCCTTTTTTAATTTAAATATTTTCCCAAAATATGAAAGTTGATTTTTATTCTCCTTTCCTATTTTAAAAGCCTTTTCTAAAATTTGAAATCTGATTTTTATTCTCCTTATTTTAAGTGTTTCCTAAGATAAACGCTTCTTTATAAATAGGAGAGGACGTGCTTTGAAATTGGGGTTTGTTTTACGAAATTTAAATTCAATTTTGTTGAGTGTTTTTACTCTTGAGGGTTATATTTGACGTCAAGGTAGTGCTCTGATTGTCCCTTGTTCGACGTGGTGATCGTCTCCACGGGTCCGGGTGGTGCTCCTGTTGTAGCTCGACCCCGCCGAGATATTTAACTCTTCTTCCATCCTCCCAGCTGCTGTCTTACTTCTTCCACTGCAGCCCCACCTTTCCAGCCTTCACCGCACCCGCCAATCTAGCCTCCAATGACGTTCTTGCATCTCTGCAGTTGCGGCTCAACACCGTTACCATCGCCACCCTTGCTGCCACCGCCCAAAACAACAAGGATATACAGTTTTCTACAATTCTAGTCTCCCACCATCACCTTATCTTCCCTCATTCTTGTTGCCCTCACTATCCCTGCCCTCCACCTTCGCTGCTGCAACATGTAACGCCTTTGCTTTGTTGTTTTCCTGATGTCAAGCAGCCCTAAACATCAACCAGCTGTTGTTTTAACTGCCGCCCTAAGATGTCTTGTTGTTCCAGTGGCTGTCCATCTCTCCTGCCACCTCTCTACAACAATAGCCCTCTTTCCTCAACCACCAACCGCCGTCCAACATCCTCCATCCTATTTGTCCCTCACGGAAGCCTTTTATTGTTTATGTTTTCATATTTGTTTGTTGTTTTTTTCCTGCTTTCCCATATCGTATTTGTAATATGTCTAGAATTTAGAAATAATGTTTGTGTTTCCGTTGTGATTTGGTTTAACTTCGGTATCATTTGATATCAGAGCTAGCCCAATTTTAGTCTCATTGTAGGGTTTCTTAGCATCTGACCCAACCCAAACCCTTACCCCACCAAATTTTTTCTTCCTTATTCCTAAACCTTAGACATGTCACTAATGGGATACGTGTTCGTACCTCCCAGGAGTAGATACGGCGAGAGATATGCCGACTTCAGCGGTGTATTACGGACTTTGAGGGTGAAATTCAATGGGAGGTGATCCTCAACCGTGATCGAGAGCGTCGAAGGGGAGAACGAGAAACTCTGATGATGAAGCAAGAGACACGGTACCAGTTCCTGCCAACTTATGACCGCCAAAAGTTACATATCTTAGCATTAGAAATGGAGAGACCGCATCACCAATCGACCCCCCTTGCTACTATCCAACGATACCAATTTACAAGTCTGTCACAGCCGGAATATGTTGCAAATGTCACAGATTTGGACATATTGAAGCAGAATGCACAACCAGTGGAGTGAACAACTTCACCAAGCAGGGTGTCATTGAAAAGTTGGGTAATGACACTGTAGGCATTGAAGATGGTGAGGACTTGAACGGGAAGAACCCGCTTCCAGTTAAAGAGATGAATGATCGGGAAGAAGATACAGACTTTCGATAGAATTCTCATTTTTTCAGCCATTGAGGAAGAGACACCACCAAATCCAGTTGATCCAGAGATAGAGATTCCAACTGAAGTAACAACCGCTGCTTTTGATGATAGTGACTCTAAGTTAATAGGCGTCCTAACAGATTCTGAGATTATGGTGCCTTGAGCTAGCATCTATTAAACGGTGAGAGGTACATGAGTAGGAATGACCTTGGATGTCTACAAGGGTTATGAGTTTGAGGAACCGATAACAGATAGAGGTATATGAGTAGGAATGACCTTGGGTGTCTACAAGGGTTATGAGTTTGGGAGCCGAGAACAGATATAGGTCCACTCTGGATAAGCAAGATGCATATTTTTTAGATGTACATACCCTCTCCTGTGTTGCCTCGATAAGGGGGAGGCCCAACATGTCAGAAATGAGAACATTGCATGGAGATATTCAAATGTTACTTTTAGATCTGCAGGGACACCTCGTCAGATGTTCAGGAGGGAGAGATGAACTCTAACTTTGTAGTGGCCCGAGGAGCTTGATGGAGACGAAAATTCTGCAATGGGATCTAGGTCCTATTTGCGGGGAGATCTCTTATGAGGTGGTTTCAATGAGAGTGACACAACTAGCCATAGATTTTATCCCATAAATGAGTTCTCACATACTTATTGCTTAACCACTGCACGCTATGAACGGGAAGTGAAATGGGAATATTTCAAATGGAAGGGCTCGAGAGTTGCATTGCGGTAACCCACCTCTGCATGCAACTCCTGCTTAGGATGTGTCAAATGAGGATGACTACCTATTCTATCAGAATGTTGTGGAATGACTACATCGAAATGATTGACCAATCAGAGGACTTACCGTCGTAACATGAGAACCAAAAGCTTTTACAGGTGAGGTTGAAGCTTCCACAATCTTGGGAGACTGGCTCGGGGCTCATTGGGGATTGGTTGGGTGCAGGTCTAGCCCTCCTCTTCCCTATTTCATCCCCTTTCCTTTATTTTTTTCTCCCTTCCCTTTTTTTCCTTCTTCTTTTTCTTCCTTCCTATGCCTTTTTCTAATTTAAATCCTTTTCTAAAATCTTAAAGCCTGATTTTATTCTCCTTAATTTTAAGCTTTTCATAAAGTATAAAATATGATTTTTATTCTCATTTCCTATTTTAAAACCCTTTCCTAAATTTTGAATTTTGAATTTTGAATTTTATTCTCTTCTTATTTTAAATGTTTTATAAGGTAGGTAGTGTCTCTTTACAAATAGGAGAAGATGTGCTTTGAGTTAGGGGTTTGTTTTAATTTTGATTTTATTCTCCTTAATTTTAATCTTTTCCTAAAATATGAAATATGATTTTTATTCTCGTTTCTTATTTTAAAACCGTTTCCTAAATTTTTAAATTTGATTTTTATTATTATTCTTATTTTAAATGTTTACTAAGGTAGGTTGTGTCTCTTTACAAATAGGAGAAGATGTGCTTTGAGTTAGGGGCCTATTTTATGAAATCCGAATTCAGTTTTGTCTTAATATTTTTCCTCTTGAGGGCTGTATTCGGTGACAAGGTAGTGCTTTGACTGTCCTTTGTTCGAGATGGTGATTGTCTCCATGAGTCTGGGTGGTGCTCTTGTTGTAGCTCGACCCCACCAAGAAATTTATCTCTCTGCCCGTCCTCCCAGGCTGTTCCACAGCAGCCCCGCCTCTATGGGCCTTCACCGCAGCTGTCAATCCAACCTCTGACAACGTTCCTGCACCTCTCCAGCTGCAGTTCGATGTCGTTGCCATAACAACCCTTGCTGCCACCTCCCAGAACAGTAAGGATCTACTGTTTTCTGCAGTTTCAGCTGCCACCCCATCGCCTTATCCTCTCTCGTTTTTGCTACCCTCACTGTCCTGGCCCTCCACCTTCGCTGCCGTAGCACGCAACGCCTTTGTTTTGTTGCTTTCCTTCTGTCCAGCGGCTCCAAACAGCAACCGGCTGCTGTTTTTATTGCCGCCCAAAGTTGTCTTGCTGTTCCAACGGCTGCTCATCCCTCCTGCCACCTCCCTACAGGTGCAGCTTTTCTCAGCGACCAACCGCTGTCCAACAGCCTTCGTCATCGTTGTCTCTCACCGAAGTCTTTTATTGTTTATGCTGTCTTATTTGTTTGTCATCTATTTTCTGCTTTCCCATATCGTGTTAGTAATATGTTTGGAATTCAGAAATAATATTTGTGTTTTCGTTGTGGTTTGTGTTAACTCCAGTATCAATACTTTTATACAATTTTAGGCACTCTATCCTTGTATTATCTCTGCAAAGACCGTTCTTCGTAAAACATTAATTAGACTTCATAAATTAGCGACATAAAATTTTAGTAAATGTATGTGATACTTATTGGGGGAGTTTTTCACAAAAATTAGGATAAGCAAATATTTGATTTCATCAAAATAAAATAACTCAACTCGAATGCATAAAGATAAGCACCAACAATTCAAGAGGTGGACGATCTCTCTCAAACCCTAGACCTAAGGCTCAAGCCACAATCCCATTAGCATAGCCCTAACCCTAAACATATCATCCCTAATTATTCCCCACAATAATAAATAATGATTTTTTTTTTTTTTTTCATCTTCAGGTGGGAAGGTTTTACTCATATAGCTATTCATTGCTGGAGCCAGAAGAAGCAGAAACATACATCTATTCATCCCATCGACTCTGAATTGCTCAAACTAAGACGTGTGCTTGTAAATATGTTACATGTAGCAGTAAGGCTGACTGCTGATAAAAATACGGTACTAAAAAAGGCATCTTTGATCACCTCCCCTCCTTTCTCCTCCAATATCAGATCGAAACAGAAAGCTACTTTCCATCACATTATCAATACCATTAACGTAAGCTCCATCTTTTGGGAGACATTCAATCTTATTGTCACTGCTGTTCGAGAGAACAATGAAGACTACCTGCAGTGGATGAGATGGCTCAGACATCTGTGTCCCCAAAATCTTGATTTTAAGAGCTCAATTTTTGATAAACCATTGGAGCTATTCAAGGAATTTGTGTTGCTGAATTGTAGGCCTTTGGAGGAGGTGATGGATGAGTTCTCCCAGGTTAAGTCTGACTTCTGCACATTTGTTGTTTTTGAAGATGCGTGTAATGAGCTGAATGTGTTGCTTCAGAAATACAGGAAAACTAGACAACAGTATATGAAGGGGATGCTTTCCCTACATGCAACATAACTGCTGCCATTCTGAATTTTTATTTATTTATTTAGGGAGTATGGCTTTGTATTTAATGGCTTACATATACATTTACATACTTATTCCTCCACCTAAACCTTGCTGGTTGTATCTGTCTTAAATTGAGAAATTAAAGGGAATTTTAATTTTGAATTATTTCATTTTTACTAAAGTAGTATTATACCATGATTTAAACATTGCTTAAATTAATTAATTGTAGTTAAATTCTATAAAGAGATAAATGATAATAACATATGTTAACATTGAATATTATATTATGTGGGCAAGAGATTTGATTCATTTTAATTTAATTTAATGTTTTATGATAAATATTGAGCAGTGAAGTATAATTGTAACGTAAATAATTATTCCTAAAAGAATTTTATCATAATTTTGTTTTGAAGTCTTCATATTGCATCCTTTCCAGCCTTTCGTGGTGAGGCTGGCGGCGCCTGGACTGATCTGAGGCCTTATGCTTGATAGGAAGAGAAGAGAAGGCCGCTTAAGGCAGCTGGAGCCACATCTCCTTCTGGTCATTGCTGGCTTAAAGGATGAGCATAATTTATATATGAAGTAGGAGAAGAGTTCAACTTGCAAAATCCTTTTAATTAAATTGAGAGATGAAGGTTGAGAGGGTAAAGAGAAGACTAGATTGTAAGGTTGAAAGCACTGGATTTGGTTGAATGCGATTGTGATAGAAATTATGTAAGGCAATGGGTGGATGTGTAACGAATACTGCTGCATATGCCTACTCCACATCACTACCAGCAACTGTACTACAACCAATCTGAACCAGTCAACCATAACTGAATGATCGCAGCCACTCTTTTGACATTCTTCAAATCTCCTATGTTCATTTATTGCCCCTTACTGTTCCGAATGTAATGTTAGTTGGATTAATGAAAAGCTTCTATTCCTTCCTACTCTCTCGATTCTCCCAACATTCTTCATGGTATCAGAGCACTCATAGCCTCCTCCAATGCTTCCTCCAGCGACCAACCTGCAAACCAACAAACATCTCTGCCCAGTGACAACCCGATTCTCAAAGTTCAGAACCTAGTCTTGAGCAACAGTTAGAGCCTAGTCTCCACTCACTCATCACAGATAACCATACAACTTGGAAGGCACAAGTACTCGAGCTATTTCGAGCAAATTGATATGATAGCGTTCTCGGTGGCACCTGCCCATTCCCGTCCAAGCATCTACCTGTTGGAAACGGTACTCCACACCTCAATCCTGATTTTACCAAATGGATGTTAATAGACCAAAACGTAGTTGCGGCTCCCTTCTCGGTTATATCTCCATCAATCTTTCCATATGTTCTACCTCTGGTCGCTTGCCAAGACATCTGGACAACGATTGAACGCCATCTTCAATCTTTCAACCGGTCTAGAATTATCCAGTTAAGAAATGAACTCCACAATCTCAGCATATTGAATAAATCTATGACCCAATACCTATCTGAAATTAAAGCTAGGGTCGACACCTTGGCAGTCGCTCGCACCTCAATCAACCTGGAGGACATCTTACACTACACTCTCAAAGGATTGCCTTCCACTATGTACATTCCTTAAACATTATCCCTCGAAGACCTTGCAAATGAAACAACCAAAGAAACTTCCAATTCTACTGTCCTCACCGCCTCCCAAGGTTGAGGAAGAAGCCACAACAAAAGTCATGCCCCAATGAAAATCGCAATGGATACTACTCTCGCTTCACCTCACCAAACCAAAAATCTAACCGCACAAGCAAGCTCCACCCATTTGTCAAATATGTCACAAAGTGGGACATGGAACTTTCAAGTGTTGGTTTCACCATGATAAATTCTACCAAACTTTTGCAGCACTTGCTGCCTCCAAAACCAACTCAACCGATGGCAAATGGTACCTTGAAAGTGGTGCCACAAAGCACTTCACAGTTGAACTAACCCAGCTCATACATGCTCAAGACTATCAAGGACACAACACAATTACAGTTGGAAATGACCAACAACAGCCCATTGCACAAGTCGGCCAAGGTATCCTGCCCACTCCTTTGACATCTTCCTCAATTATATCACATTACCAATCTATCTTATAATATTCTTCTCCATACATAAAGTAACCAAAGCTAACTCATGCTCCATCTCTTTCATTTCTGATGCTTATCACATCATCAATCCAAAGACCAACCACACCATCCTTAAAGGTCCAAGCATCGACAGACTCTATCCAATCACCACTCGAACCATCAACCTTTCTTGCCCTCCTTCTGGTTCAACACATCCCACAACTCTTGACACCAACGACTTAGGTCTTCTTTTCCACTAGAACTTGTTCTTAGCAATGTATGGGGACCTTCCCCCACCCTATATCTACAATGCTATAAATATTATTTGGTTTTTATTGATGACTACTCTAGATACACTTGTGTTTATCTTCTTCACAACAAAAATAAAACAAGAAAAAAATTTATAGAATTTAAAGCAATGGTCGACAACCATTTTCCATTCAAAATAAAAAACATTTCGCACTGATGGTGGCGAAAAATTTCTCAGTACCACTTTACAAACCCATCTTAAAAAAATAGTATACTTCACCAATACACATATCCCTACACTCTTTAACAGAATGACGCCTCTAAATGTAAACATCGCCATCTCATCAAAATCGTTCACACTCTTATGACTAACACATCCCTTCTTGCTCATTTATGGGCCGATACATTACTCGTTGACACCAACCTTATTAATCACCTACCTTCCTCTGCTTCAAACAACAACTCCCCGCGAACTACTGTATCAATGTTCATCATCCTACGATCATCTAAAAATATTTGGTTTCCTTTGCTTTCCCTGGCTCCGTCCATATGCTCAACAAAAACTTTCTTCTATCTCCACTCCATGCATCTTCCTTGGCTATGCTACCTCTCAAAAAGGATACCGTTGTTGGATCCCCTCACCAACTGATTCTACGCATCTCGCCATGTCATCTTCAATCAACAAATATTCTCATTACATGCACACAACATCAATACTACACAACCAACATCAACTAGTACTCTACCACACCCCACACCCCACACCCCCAGCTTTTCTACTCATACGTACTTCATCTTTAAAAAAAACACCTCCCCTCACCACACCCACAGATAAAACTCAACCACAACAACCAACCACACCTACATCTATCTTCACAATTCAACCCCCACACCATTCTCACAGATAATACTCAACAACAGTAATCAAGACAATCTCCTATTCATCCCAATCCCTCGCCTATCCTCTCTCCACTGAACCCAATTCCAACAGTATCTTCTCCCAAACATCCTCAAGCTCCATCCAAGCATCCCATGCAAACTCTTCTCAAAACCGACTCACTAAAATCTTATCAAATTCTCAACCTCACACATCAATCCCAATCCGATCTGACATGCTACTAGTCCCCCCATCTTCTCATCAGAATGTCATCGGTTGCAAGTGGACATTTCACACTAAACTCAAAAGATGATGGCTCCATCGTGCATGATAAAGTCTGCCTAATAGCCCAAGGGATAAATGGACGTTCAACCTCATCTCCAAAAACACAATTCTGACTACACTGAAACATTCAACCTCATCTCCAAATTACCCACTATCTGAGCTCTCATCACTCTTGCTCTTCACCGCAAATGGCCAATTCTCCAACTGGACGTCTTTAATGTGTTTCTTCATAGCCATTTAACTGAAATTGTTCACATCTTGCTAAATTTCGTTGGGCGGCCCACTTACAACTTAAAACACATTTATCACTAACATATGAGAATGTCATGCAATGAGAGCACTCTGAGTTACAATATTTGTAAAAAAAAGTATACGAAAGTTACAACTCTACTTCTACGCCTTTCTCTAGTTGCATCTATGTATTTAGGTATTGAAAATCCTAACACATAAGCATCAACAAATTAGCTACAATCATATAAGATTACAAACAAAACCAACATAAGCAAATAACATTACAGAAGTAAATTGAAAATATAAAGAGAAATGAAAAACTCTCAAGTAAAGTGGCATGTTTAAAACAATTTAAAAATACAAAGAACCGTGAAAAACCATAAACAAATAGAAATGTCTCACAAAAATCTAATCAAGAAAAATGTCCCTAAAATGCCACTACTCCCATTAAAATAATGTAGGTAAGTCACCCAACAGTCAACGAGCATCAGTTTGAAAAACTCTCTTCGGGTCGAATCTTCAAGTGACCTCATAGATAACAAATACATTGGCATTTCCTTTGAAATTTTTAGAATTGCATCCAGAATTAACATAAGTGTTGTACAAAGTTGCTTGTGATGTGCTGGGGTCATTCGTTCATGAAGCCACTAACTGTGAGATCGGCTTCCAATGAAAGCAGCTCCAGCTTTATTTTTATTTTCAAACTGGGGACTCATTGACTGGCAAGTGGACTCAACTTCATGTTCGTCAACTCCCAAATTTTCGGGGATGCCACCAAACCCTGTCTCTTTGAGGGCACTTGCATTGTTGTTTGTTGTCACGACACTCCTAAACATACAATCTAACTTCTCTTTCAACTCATGATCAATTTCACTGTATTTAAATTTTTTTGCAACAGAAATCATCTATAAATTCATATAACATGTAGTTGAATTTGAAAATAAATTAAAAATTGATAAAATAGAGGACATTTCAAAAATGCTCACCACCAGTCTTTCTGCCCACCACTCCTCGAAGCATCAATCGCTCGCTTTACCGGATCACACCCCAAGCCTGTTAACACTCGCTTCAATTCTTTCCAGATTTTACAATTCTTCTTTAGCCGATCTCCCTTGTTTTTTAACTGCATTCTATCATACTCTCTGCATGTACTTTTCTTGAATTTTCTAATAATATTTTGTTAATCTTCCTTATTGAATTAGTTTGTCGGCCTATTTCCTGGATCGACCTCCTCGAGGCAAAGGTCGTAAAATATTAATTTGTCTCTATAACCCACATTTGTGATGAACCGACCTCTTTTGCCCTAACTATTGTATTAATAACATAAAAAAAACTAATTAACATAAATAAGAAAACCATAATATCACAAATCAAATAAAAATATGAATGCCACAATATCATCACTAATGCTATCACATCCACACACAAACACCTCCACACAGACACCAACACCTCCACACTCCAGCACATCAAGACACCAACACCTCCACACATCAGCACATCAAGACACTAACACATCCACCACACCACCATCACAACCTCCACATACCAACACCTCCATACAAACACAACCACTCGCCTAAGAACACACGATGGAAAGTAGAGATTCACGCTCTTGCTGGGAGAAATGGGTGAGATTTGCTTTGTTCCATGACAGAAGCGAGTAAGAAAAGGATTTTGGACGGAGGCATTACTAAAGGGGTAGATGTGCTTAACACAAATATTTTATGCAGTATATAGGTAAATATTAAGTTTATAGATTTGCTTGGTACATAGGTAAAAAACTCTTCTTTAAAACTGTACTCTCCTTTCGTAAAATTCATTATTTCAAACTAAAATTTCATGTATGTCGAAAGTTATTGCTAATATTTTAACATAGACAATAATTTGTAATAAATTTATGTTTATAAACTTCATTTTTAACTTTTAATTTTGATGAATTTCCATGCTTTAATAAATTTTTTGATAAATTTTACGATTAAAAACTTCCATTTTGGAGAAATGTTGTAAGATTTTTATTAATACGAATAAAGCCTAATTTAAGTTAATTTTGAATACATGGGTTTGTGAATGTGGGATGTTATCTAAAAAAGATTGATTTTATATGCCTTCAAATGCACTTAATTGAGTAAAGTGCCAAAATAGTTTCAAATATTTAGATGATGATATTTTAGTCATAGATTTTATAAAAGTGTCAAAATAATCTCCAGAATCTTTAAATTAAGTTTAAAAAAAATTCTCATGGGTAACTATTAGAGCTTAATTTTAAAATAGTCGGTATATTTTGACACTTCCATGAACTGAGGCTAAAACAGTCCCATGTAAACAATTGGAGATTATTTTGATACTTAATTATTTATAAAATACTATCAAAATATCATTTTGAATAATAATAATAATAAAACTATAGCAATTGAAATCTAATCTCAAAATTTTATTTGAACGAAGAAATTTTCTTAATTGAGAGTATATTTCTTCAAATTTAAAGATAACGTAATTGCACATCAGATAGCACTCACACGAATCACGAGGAAATCAAATGGACAAAAAGTTTAGAGGACTATATTTAAAAAGGAATCAAAGACGAAAGACTAAGAGCCCACATATGAATGACCAAGGGTCTTATAAGGGAAAGAGCATATGTACATAAGCGGAAGCCTAATGAGCTATGTAAGAAAAACCAAGGGACCCATGGGCGAAAAACCAAATTTTCATTAGTGGAAGACTAAGGGTCTAGTATCACAAGGCTAAACGTCCATTAATGAAATACCGAATTACCTACCTGACTATGTGCAATCCCCTGAGCTGGGGTTGAAGGCCGACCAAGCAAAGGTTGTCCGAACAAAAACCTATTAAGCCGAGCAGTAATATTGACCCTCCTCTCATCATAACTCAATTTAAGGGAAGCATGCTTGGCAACTCTCACATATGCCCCTCTGAACCCCCATCTGGGACAGAGAGCTAGTTATCACATAACAACACACAAGCTTGTAGGATTACCTTGTTGAGGGGTAATCTACCTGTCGGATTACAGTAATTCAACATATGTCTGATAGCTTAGACTTACTATGACATGAGTTCTTTGTCATTGTGTTAATAATCGACAATCATACTAATATAGTCGCCTGCAAAAACAAATCGGTTGAGCCAAGTCTCGCTAACTTGAAGACCATCAAGGACTGATTGACAGCCCTAATACAACTCAGTAGAATAAACATGTCTTGCCGAACTTGGATAGACTAATTTCAACTGGCAAAGTGAGCGATTGCCGAATCGTAGACAAATACATGTAAAGTACTTAAAATATGATGCAACAGTCTCATTAAAACAAATATAAATATATAATTTTTGTGTATTGTACCATTCTCTCATATAAGCAGAGGATTATTTCCTCTAATAAAAAAATAAACAACTACTCATTAGTGTACACATCTCTATCTCCATCACTCTCTTTTATTCAATATTTTATTCTTTGGGTGAGATTCAATAAACAGATTCAGCATGAAAAATAGCATAGCATAATGTAAAAATTCTCTTATTAGAAAAATGTGATCGATGAATTCAACTAAAAAAAATAAATAATATAAACAAAAAAAAAATAATTATAAACTAATTTTATTTGCAAATTGGGGAAGACTGAAAGCGGTGGTAATACAGAAAACGCCCACACCGACCGGGCGTGCCTCCATCGTTTTGGGTGTAGAGGTGTACAATATTGACGCCTGTCGTGTCCGTGCTTCGGTTATCCATTCGCCGTCCATCTTGCTTTTTAAGTGTTGAGCCAAAGGGGGTGGTGGAACTGTGACGGGCAGAGGCTGAGGTGATAGGCGGGGCAGAGAGAGTTAAGAGAGAGGGGTTGGAGGAGAACCGAACAGGGTTCTTCTGCTTCCGTTCTGGTAAAACTTGTAGAAAGGAGATCCGGGATGTCGGAGGGGAAGCCGCTTGTGGAGCTTCGTAAGGGGGTCAATGGACTCGACAAAATCGTGCTGAGAGAGGTTAGGGGGAGCTCGGCAGAGGTGCGTTGCCTTGCTCGATCTTTTTATTTTTCTTGCTTGTTTATTTTGAAATTTAGATCCTTTTTCTAGGTTCCTTCTTAGGTCAGTATTTAGGTTTTTTTTTATGTGTTGATTGTTGAATTCTTTGATTTATACATTGATTTCATTATATTTGACTTAGCCTCCCCGTTTCTCTTATGAATTTTTTGGTCTTCTTTGGATTAGTTGTCCATGTATGGCATTCACATGACAGAAGAAGAGTCGGGAAGTTATTTTTATGGGCGAAATTTTCTTGCAGGATTTGCAGTTTTATATGCAGAACCAAAAACCTTCTGGTGAATCCTGGGTTTGTTTTGTGGTAGTTTGTTCAAGATTATTTTTTTTGTTTTTGGTTGAAGGAAATAACATTTAACTAGAATCTTGTCAGATCTATAGGCATATATTGGAGAGAGCATAAATAATTACTTGTATTGATCATGCCCAGCATGAGATTGATATTTAAGAAAGAATGTGATTTTGTGAACTATGATCGTAAGATGATTTGTAATATGTGTTTCCGTTGAGACTGAACTTGGAAGCAAGACACAGTGTTACAAAGAAATGAATTTTGAGAATCGGCATGAGTATATCATGGTACACATTTTCGTGGGTGCATGTGGTGCTTTAAGCAGATTATGTGTTCAGAATCTGTTCAGCATCGCAACTTTTGACTTTCCTTTTATTTCCATGTTTTCTGAATTTTGTGGTTGAGCTGACTTTCCATTCATGTAACTTGGGCTTCTATTGAGCTTTTTATGAAAAGCTGTTTCTGTCGCCTAATCTCTATAGCAGTAATAACAAACCGATGAGCTCATGTGGTATTTCCTCTGCCCCCTGCCCCACAAAATGTGGGTTAAGGGGTTCGTTTCCTACTTTGTGTGGTTTAAAGAACTACTAGTGGTAGATATAAGTATGAGAACAAAAAAACCATGGAAATAACATAGAGAAACCTTTGATTTCAATGAAAGGAGTTTGAAAAGGAGGAAATTTGTGCTTGAAACTTTCATTAGCTTTATTAAATGAACTCCAATTCCTACATATAGCATTAGTCAAAGGAGATAAATGCTAAAATATCTTTTCATCATGAACTAAATTAAAACTGAAATAAAAAGATTAGGACTTGGAATGCCCCACTTATATGAAGAGATACACACCGGTAATCCTAATACATATAATATATGCAAGAAATAAAAGACAATGACTTTACCTTATTGTATGCTGCAGATTGCTGGATGATGTTTCATTGATGTATGGGGCACCAGTACTGCATCAATTTTTAATACCAAGAACCCACTTATAAAGAGTGAAAACTAAAGCAGGTGTCCAGAATATTAAAATACTTTATCCAAATGTTATCTAAAGGAGGCTTATTATGCTAGCAGATAAATAAACAATGGAGTCATGAATGCACAATTTTAGTAATCCTAATTTAAACTCCATATTAAGATCTTCCTAGTCCTAGGTGGTGATTGAATTATGTAAAAGAGTATATAAATCTACTCCTTATTATCACACTTTTCAAATTTTTATATTCAACTTTTGAGTAGAATTCTAACATAATCATGCTAGAGGAGACTTCCATTTAATTAACCATGAAATTGACGTAGCTTGGTGAATGTTGTGGACTGGGTGAATCAGCCATAGCCTCAATCTGGGTTGGATCCATCTTTGTGCCATTAACTGATTCAACATATCCAAGGAAGCAAGTTTATCTTGTCAGGAAGTGACACTTATTCAGGTGACCATATAACTGCTCGTCCAAAGCACCTAAAAAATCTTTCACAACTGCTGTAAATAATCCTCCAAAATAATACTATACATAGGATATCATCAAAATATATTACCACAAAATATCTTAGAACACTAGGAAAACATAGTTCATTATCTGTATGAAAGTGCTTGAAGGCTTGAACAAACCAAATAACATGGCTGTCCACTTATATAATTGGTCATGGGCTGAAAGCTTTATTCCACTTATCTCTTAGCCTCATTCTAATTTGGTTGTAGCCACCACACAATTCGGCCTTAAACAAGATACTAGTTCTATGCAACTGATGCAACAAATCATTCAATTATTATTTGATGGTGATTTTGCTTACAACCTTGCTATCAATGCACATACACTAATAGACATTCTTCTTTAGTACAATCAGAGCGGAAATTATACACGGACTAGCACCCTTTTGGACCAAGTTTCTAGCTATCAAGTTTGTGTCATACTTTTGCAACTCCTAATATTTGCTCGGGCGCTTATAGTTGACAAATCAGTTTGTGAGAGTAAAATCTAGAATGAAATTTGTGTTATGTCATATCTTCCTCAATGGTGGTAACTAAGGTGGTAAACTATCGGTCAGGACATTTTGAAACTTCCTTTGTAGGGGCTGCATTATTTATGTATCAATTTCTCAAATTCATTGCTTTCTGGTACCACCCTTGGTCCCACCAATGCTTCTATCAAGACCTGCAGAAAAGTAGCGCGTTACACAATGGCTTCAAACTCTTTCCGAGATAAGAATATAATGCATTTATTATCTTTGGTGAAAAAATATGTATTCTTGTAGCCATCATGATGGGTGCAATAGTCATATTGCCAAGAATTATCTAATTATGATAAGTTTGCACACATTTTCCTTCAAGGTACAATGGGTGCGAAAGATTTTGTGGCAATGTCAGTTTTGCTCTATCTAGGGCTCAATCTTAAGTTTTCGTCGACCCCCTAACATTTTTACCTAATCGGCAAGAAGCTGATACTCCTCTCCAACATCACTATTTTAAATGTAAATGTTTTACTTTTTTCATTGCGTCATGCTATGTAAAATAAATCACTCTTTTATTTAGGTAGTTGGATGCCATGTGTCCATATTCATGACATTTAAATTAATTTATGGGTGGGAATATTTTAAGGGTGTTGGTCTGATCGAACTTTTTTCCCTCCTATGTGGTTTCTCCTCATGAGGGGCGGATCATGATGCTCTGGTTGTTGTGCTTTTGTTGCTCGACCTTATGGTCAAATTCTGCTTGAAGGGTGGAGTGGACTTGATGTTACTACCCCGTTCCTCCACCTTTAGGCTTAAGGTTTGTACATCTTGCAAGATCAAGTAGGGTTATAACTACACAATTATCAATAAAAGGTTACAATCCTCAAATATATTAGGTCATATGGCTCTGCTGTAGATTTACCAATTCACACTTCAATAGTAGTTTTTCATATTCAGCTGTATGCTCACTATTGATAGGTCTTTTTACTGTAAATGATGAAGTCTAAAAATGATATAAGGTACGTAGTGTGCTGGAAATTACTTATTCTGCATCTCCTTTTATTCTTAGATTAGGACCTGATCTCATATTTTTCATTACATTGGTGCAAACACTTTAAATGCTCCCATCTTAGGAAATTATTCTTCATTATATTAACGGTACTTGGTTTCGTCCTTCTGTCACGCGAAATGTTATTTTACTTAAAAAGCTATTTCTGTTGTCTAAAATTGTCAATGAATTCTTCCGGATTCAGACAACCGTCAAAACTCGATAAATCAACCTTCACTTTAATGACACACTTTCGTTTCTAATACTCAATGTTAAATTGATGCAATGTTGACTTTCGTTGCTTAAGGCTTCTTGGCGAAAATGGTTTTCAACATCTTCTTCATTTGGGTGGTTATTGTTGTTGTTGTGGGTGACTTTATCTTATTGCATTCTTTCAAAATCAATGAGTATCTATTACAATTGGAGGATTTTTTGCTGTATATCCTCTATGCTAAGTTCCCAAACACTTTTACATTTTCTCCTTGGCAGCATTGTAACTTGTTTCTCAATTTAGGATTTTGGCTTGGGTGGGATTATGATTATGATGTTGGTTGAAGGTTGATGTTTATGTGAAATGTGTAGGGTACTTTTTAGTGGAGGAGGAAAGGTTATATTTTGATGGTTTAGGGTTAGAGCTTTAGATTATGGTTTGGCTTTGATATCTATGGACACCGTTCTAAGGTTCCTAGAGGCGTTGGAGGATCATATGTAGTAGGGAGGTGTTGTAGAATGACAAAAGGCTTTCATGATGGGTGAAATTGGGGGATATTGGAAGGGGGTAAAAGGGTAAAAGGGTTTTGGCTGCTGTGCCGGGTGAAGACAGAAGGAATAAAGCCACCACAGCGATATCAATGATTATGGCTACCTAGTAAGATCCACCACTAAGTCTAGAAAATGCCACAAGAACACCACTTGCACAAGGAGAATGATACAATACTTATTTAGGGTAGAAATCAGAGAGAATTTTTAAATGCATATATAAAAAAATGTGTTCAACAGTTTTTATGTGACATACTTATATTAGGATAAGGAATTGAATATTAATTACAAATCAAAACGAGGCAAATAGGGCTCGCAAGGCCTGCAGTAGCTCAATAGGAAAGAAATCTCTGGCTGGACTCCTACGGAACTAGAATTCTCGTTCCCGCAATGTCCCATCTAATAGGATGCTTCCGCGTTAGGCATGCGGTTCTTTCCTGTTTTATGTGAGTGGAAGAGTGTTCTGGGAGTTTCACATTGTGGGCATAGGCATGGTTATGGCTGACATATTGGGAGGGTTGTGTAGGCACATCACCTTTTTTTTTTGTCTTTTTCATCTTCTTTTTCTAACTAACATTAGAATTTTGGGTTCAATAATGGACATGCTGGTCATTAATAAACTTATTATCATGTTTGCTGATTGTTAGTTCAATACCATCGTTGGATTATTCTCATCTTTTCACCAAATAAGGTCATAAATTTGACTCGAAGGTCTAAGTTAGCTTGAAAAGCAAGCTGATTTGCTTTTAGAATTAAGATTTTATCTAAATCTACAAACCAAAGGCAAACTCAATTTAAATTTGAGTTGGCCAAGTCCGAATAAAATTGAGCCAAACTAAAATTGGGTTGAAATATAAATATATGTAAATAAATGTTTGTGGATACGTATGAATGTATGTATTGTATTCCATGTATAAGCAATTGTGGTGCCTGTGTATGTGCACTTTTGCGAACGAGCAATTTTGGTGCTTGTATGTATGTGCGGGCATGCACACTTGTGTCTGTGTGCGTGCATGCGTGCACGCACCAGTGTATGTTTGTCTAAAAATTTCTTAAAAGATTGAAAATCCTCGGCTTGAAATTGAATCTATGTCTTTGAGGTGATTATGAACTATTGGTTATATAGGCTTGAGATTGAGTCATGAACAGCTTTAGTATCAAAACAACCTGCACTACCTTTTCTTTGATATTGTAATTATTTTATGTTGTCATTTAGTATGGAGTAAGAATATATTGAATATTGAGTGCATGTTTTTCTTTTGCAACTTTAATCTGGTAATTTTAGTTGTATTCAGGTGTACTTGTATGGAGGTCACGTAACATCTTGGAAGAATGATCTTGGAGAGGAGTTGCTATTCTTGAGCAGCAAGGTAACAAAATTTCTTGTCATCAGATCGTTAAGTATAAATATAGCTGAATACAGTCATTTTGTTAAGCGATTTGATTCATTTGCTATTCTCGGTAGACTCTTGGTATTATGGATAAAATCTCACATACTCTGCTTCATTAACAATTTTACTATTCAAATTTGGTTGAAAAGTTGGGCAACACAAACTAGTCATTAAAATGCTCTAATTAAAAACTTTATATGATTGTTGGTGCTTATTGAGATTTCCAGTATAAAAAAAATTATATGATATTTTTACCTATGATGATGATATTTTCACATATTTAGATAAATTTTTTTTGAAGAAGTATCATACGTAAGTGCAAATCAGCAACTCTAGTAGAAAAAAACTTTATCTAAACAATTTTGAAGGTTTGAGAAGATGCTATCATATGACCTTTTTTTTTCTCTAAAAACATTGGGTTCATATGACTACGATGTGAATAATTGAGAATAATAATCTAAAATTTTTGTTTGTGTGCTTGATCTCTCAGTCATAATAATAAAATATTGGTGCCTCTTATTGCAAAGTCGTTGCATTGCAAGGAGCACAACTGTGATGTTCAACTTATTAACTTAATTCCTATTTATTATGAGTTGTAATACTTTAAAATAGTTTTGATACTGCACTCATCTTGTTTTATTTGTCTACCTGGTGAAATTTGTTTTGTTATATCAAGTTGAGTATCCGATTTTATGTCTGTTTATTTTGTAATTAAATTATTGATATTAAATGTTTTTTAATAAAAATATTATAAAATTATAAGCTCTCTTAATTGGAGATATTTAATAGTAAAATGGAAAGAATTCAAAGTTGTGTTGCACTAAACGAGTTTCATGCTGAGCCTTTTCATTAGGCTAGCCATAAAAAAACATTAGTCTTTACCTAATATTGGTTTATAAATCAATTTAAATAAATTCAAGAGGGGATTATTTAAAAGAATAGCACTTGCATAAGTTACTTCATCTTTGTCAAGTCATTAAGTGCCTCATTAAAATAATTAAATGTACAATAATTTAAAGCAGAAAATCTTTATAATTTATCTATAAAATTATTGAAAATTTGAATCAGACCTTAAAAGTAACATATCTTGTTATATATGTAATACAAATTATTCTGAATGATATAAGATAATAATTTAGTTTCTATTTAAATTTTATGTTCTTTTTTATTTTGAAAATATAAATATACTTAATTCATGCATATCTATAAATGAAATAATAAATCGACAGTGATAAAAGATAAAAGTGCAATCATCAGTTAAAGAGCTTAATCTTTATTGATTTATCTGTAATACTATTATTGTAGAAAATTACGTGTTTTTAATTTAGGTGTCAAATAAAAAGATTTAGCACATATATAAACGACATCTATGTTTAAATAATATTCAAACATTAAATTTCCACACTTATTTTTTGAAGAATAAATTATTTAAAAATTCAAATCTACCGACCAAATTATCATTTGGCAGCATGAGAGCCCAAATAATCTAATTCAATATTTAGCTTAAAGCACTTCTTCTTTAGTATTTTTTAATTAAATTACTCAATTGAGAATTGCCTGCTTTTTTTTTAAACTTATAATGGCAAATATATCATGTATGCAATTTCTCTTTACTTATGAATGAAATATATATATGAAAAATATTATTCTTTTAAAATTTTCATATATTTTTTGAAATTCTAATTATACTTTAAAAAATCGGTTCATTTCTAGAAATAAAATGGTAAACGGACAACTCAGAAGTTGAACAATTAGAATTAGTGGATGTCAAGTATTTCATCTTTCTTAATTGATCAATAGAAATGTTTTCTTTGTCATCTGAATAAATGTAGCTGATTTTATTTTTGTGCTAAAGTAAGAACAATTTTAATAGTGACATAAATAAAAAAATGGATGAATCCATGTTTTACTTTAGGCAGAGTGGCAAGCCCTTATTAATAGCAGTATAGATACTTATAGATCTTATAGTACAATTTCAATCATTTATATAATTCAGGTTTGTTTATGAATAAAGGTAATTGTTTTCTTTTTGGTTAGCTATATTTTACTGGAATGTTTTGTGTTTTTTTTATGGAAGTATAAATGAAAGTGCAAATTATGAGCTCTTTCTAATCATTTCCTACGTGTATTTTGCGCTACTTCTTTGTGGTTGTAGAAATTTTCAAAACTTTTGTGCATTTTTATTAACACTAAGATACCATAGTTAACTCAAACGACAACAAGCAAGCAAATATTATTAATGGAAAAATCAATAGACAGTTACAATTAACACACTGAAAGAGGAAAACATGACACACTACACACTGCTAGGGTGGATCTCAGGTGATGATTATGGTGGTGGTCGTTAACGGGGCTTGGAGAGGTGGGGAGGCAAGGTAGGGAAGTGGTTTCGGGGCTGTAGATGAGTGGCGACAGTGATTATGGGCGGCTGGAGCAGTAGGGAAACAAGGTACGACAACCCAAACAATAGTAGTTTGTCGTTTGGGGGCAACAACAACTAGGTAGAAGATGGATAGGGGCAGCGGAAACAAATGTGGAAGAGCGGAAGGCTTGGTTGCTACAAGGTAAAAGGACTGGAAGGTTGGTAGGTGGTTGGGAAGGGGGGTAGGGAGGTATGCGGGCTGCACGAGACAACAAAGGTGCTATCCTTGGAGGTGGTTGTAGCAGTTACGACGATGACGATGTGGGGAGGTTGCGGAGGATGAAAAAGTCTAGGATAAATACCACATCGAAAGCGAGATAGAGCCGAAGCGCCACTCGATCAGCGGAGGAGAATGACCACTCTATAATGAGATACAACACAAGCATCACTCACCTTTGGATGCAACCCTTGACATGAAAACAAGGGGACACACGGCTGTCCTGATAGAAACACAATCAAAACTGACCTAAAACACGAAAGTAACATACTTATAGATCTAGAGTGACTAAGGAAGAGATCCCCTATAGTTAGGTGACATTCCCACGACAAGGAAGGATCGACTGGCCCTCAGAATCACCGTGTTGAACCAGTCCATGCGAGGACACACTGAATTAGATGCAGTGGAAGCGACCTTAGGTGTCACTTTCCGCATGGGTGTGCGAGAAGCCCCACATCACATCAGTTGGCAATTTTTTAGCCGCTATTTTCTTATGATAAAATTTACATTTTAAGTAAACATGGTATTTTATTGCACGCTCTTATGATACTTTAACTTTAAGTGTCATATTTTCAACTCTGCACTTTTCTTCTAGCACCATCGGCCATTATAAGACTAAAAAGTAATAGCATTAAAGAAAATTAAACGATACTAAGAAAAAATGAAAATAAAATTCAAAGCATAAAAGAGAATATATAAAAGAAAAATCAGTAATAAAATTAGAAAACAATCAAAAAGCAAAATGAAAATAAAACATTTATAAAAAAATTATTAAATAAAACTAAGAAGAAAAAAAGAAAAATTTTAAACGAAAGTAAAATAGTGAAAAGATTCAATAAATATAATTAAAAAAACAGTCAATTAAGTAAATTGGAAAAGAAAAACATAAAAAGATTAAATAAAACTGAGAAAAATAAAAGAAAATCTAAACTCTTAAAGAAATTAGTTGAATCTATAAAAAGAAATAATTAAACAATAAAAATAAATGAAAATGGAAATATTTAAATGGAAATTAATAGTGCAATTTGATTTTCTTTAATGAAACAATTATTATAGAACCACTTCTGAAGCGAGACACTTCTAAAAGCTTATATAGAACCACTTCAGGAGCGAGGCACTTCTAAGATCTTCTTCTATGCTTGCAGAATCTTCCCTTTCCTTCGCAGGTTTACTTCTTAGCTCCCTCTTCACTCACAAAGGCAACTATGCACTCTCTCTTGGTCAACTTGCAGCAAAGTCGTTCTCGCCTGATACCTGAATAACCTAAAGAAAAATGTAGGCTTCATTAAGCATATTATACTATAATATATAGAAAAAATTCTATGTATCAATCTGCCGAATTGTCCTCAAATGCTTTTAGGCTTATAGCTCAGTCCAAAAAAGCATAGAAACAAAGGGTCATGAGCTTCAAGCCATTTTTTCTCGCGCCTCATAATGAGATGCACATCAAATCATATGCCTCAACTGTTTTTTTTATTCCATGATCTTTCATAAAACCTTTGGGTGAATCCTAATAAGCCTGCTTAGCGATAGCTTCAGTGAAATTGTTACTAATGATTTGCTTGTGCCTTTCAAACCTAAGCTCTCACAGAATGCTTTAAAGCTATGGTCATGAAGCTTTAATTTTTACCTTTTTTTTTTTAAAACCCTTACGCATCTCACTTTGCTTCGAACCATCAAAGTTTATGCTTCATTTTGTCTGAAGATGATAAATATATATCATGTACCATCTTTCAGTCATTGTTGCCTAAAAATTTTTTTTTTTAATCTATTGAATGTGTTTCTTGGAAATATATTCTTAATATATTGTTTCCATTTCAAATTCAATCAGCTCTTTGTACTTCCAACAAACTAAAGATTCATTCCTTTTTGTGGAAATAAAATTTTAAATCTTTAGCCTCATTCATTCTATTGTATTTTTTCGTTATATTAACACTTGACTTATGTATGATAACATTTAACAAATTGTTGTATGCATTGATAAGTTTAATTTATTTAATATGATTCTTTTTCCTTGATAAATTCAATTTTGAAGCTTGCAACACTATTTTTCCAATATTGTCTTTTCTTAAAAATCAGTTAATGAAAACTTTCACTCCAGGCTTCTCTATTTAGCTTTGCTGAGGTATTGACCATTATCTCCTGGCTTCATAATCCCTGTTCACCTAATGATATTGGTTTTTTAAAAGTTGATCATGTTGTGTTAATTTAGCACTCACAGGAAGTCAAAGAACTGATGAGCAATCTGACAACAAACCTGCCAAAAGAAGTTTAATTTGACATATTGTCATGAAAATGGTTTCATTGACAATTCAATAGAAAATTAGTCGGTTGTGTGATTTTCTTAGTAATATTGGAATGGATTTTACAAGAAAGAGAATCAGTGAGAAAACAAATCTCAATACTTATCGATATGCAGTTATTCAAAGATGAACACGCCTAAATAGACCCTATTCTTTTAAAAAAGTTAATGCTAAATAGTCCAAGTTTGGGAAAGTCCAAATTCTCAGTCTATGGACTTCACTTCATTGTTGAGCCCATAGTTTGGGAGTGTTTCAAAGTTTTCTTTGAACTTCACCTCATTGTTGAGCCAATAGTTTTGCGAGTGTTTCAAATATTTGAATTCAGATGGTTTTACACAAATGGCTGAACTCATTGGTTATCTTTCTACTTGAATTTTATTTTTGAGAAATGTGTTCTATGCGCCATGCTCTACTGTATACAATATTTGGCAGTACATTTTGAATTAATTCAAAATTGAGAAACTCATTCTTGTACAACTTTATTAAATTCCATTATTTTATTTGTCATGTGCAGGCTATCTTCAAGCCGCCTAAGGCTATTCGTGGCGGCATCCCAATCTGCTTTCCTCAAGTATAATCCATTTCGTCTATTTGCGAGTTTATTTAATTGTATATAATTTTGATTTTTCTTGCTGACGAAAGTAATTTTTTACTTGTAGTTTGGCAACCATGGAAACCTTGAACAACATGGATTTGCAAGGAATAGGTTTTGGAGTATTGATCCGGACTCTCCACCCTTTCCAACTGCAACTTTAGATAAAGCTTTTGTTGACTTGATCCTCAGGCCATCTGAGGAAGATACCAAGACTTGGCCAAACAGGTATATTTTCGAACAACATAGATGCAGACTTTTTTTTAAAATAAATAGCCATTGCCTTGCATAAAGCAGACCTAATCTTTTTAAAATAAATTGCAAAATCTCAGTCTTCGTTTTACAAAAACAATCAAGAGCAAGCAACCTACCCTCTCTCCTCCCCAAAAAAAAAAAAAGGAAAAAAATATCTTCACACCAAATATGATTTAACCTTGGATGAACCTTAGTCATCAATGTTTAATAGGCCCTTACAAGGTAAAGACCTTTCCGGACACAATTGCTTGATCTTAAGAGTGGTCCACTAACACTTGAAGTATCCATTCCAATCTATATATTAGTCCAGTCATTGTCTTGAAACAATTTCAGAATATTGACAAGCCAGCTCAACTACAATGGAACCACTAACCCTAAGATAAGAAAACAAATAATTCCCTCATGATCTCAGATAATAACCCTCGTTCATATTCAGCAAGGGAACCCTTGGTAGTAGCATTGATATTAGGCTTAATCTTACTGACCAAATCCTTAATCGGCCTAATAAGTTTCTCAACGCAAGAAATTTAGACAAAAACTAAAGCATGAAGGTTCACCCAAAAACAATTCAAAATTAAAGAAACATGCGTTCAACATTAAATCAACTGAATATTATTATTAACTGTAAGACTAATTTAAAAAAAAATCATGAAACGTAGCAGTATTTATTTTCAAGAAAACAAGAGAACAAAAACTGCGACAATAGTACTAATACAAACCCCCCACAACATGACTAGAATTATTCCGAGAAAGGATAAATAACTTTGATTATTAGTGGCTAGAATCTGAATCTGAATATGGAAAATGAAAGCTTAATGAAGTCATACCTTATATATATATATACTGGATCCAGAAGCAACAACATGAAAAGAAGATTACAAATTTTAAAAAAAAAAAAGCTCACTTGGAAGCAAAACTAAAAATCATCTCTTAAATTCTAATGCCGATTTGGAGAAAACCTTGACATAAATGTCAACAAAGGGAATAAATCGATGACTAATAGATTTTTGCCACTTAAGCATGACAAGGTTCTCAGGTAAATTCAGCTCGAAAAGAAGCAGCAAGTGTAATATTACATAAAATAATGCCTTCGTTAAGCCTCTCTAAGAGGATGATTGAAAATATGAAGAACAAAATTTTGAGGAAGGCGAGACATATAGGCTTAACATCATCCGAATCATTATGGAAAAAGAGTTCTTTAACTTATACTAACATCGTGAATAAAAAATACAAATATTGTTGTAAGTTCTGTTGTTTGCAGTTTCTTTGCTATTATAAATTATTAAAAAGTTTACTACTGTATTCATGACATTCTTTTGACCAATGCAGTTATGAATTTCGTTTGAGGGTCACTCTAGGACCTGGAGGTGACCTTATGCTGACCTCACGAATAAGAAACACAAATACTGATGGAAAGGCATTCTCCTTCACATTTGCATACCACACCTACTTTTCTGTTTCAGATATCAGGTTTGTTTGATTCTTTCAGAGCATATTGTTTTTGTGAATATATATGATGTCGAAATTGCTCGTATTATATGACTATCCTATTATTGCTGAAAGAAGTGAGATAAAATTGCTGCATGCATTTCAAATTATATCATAAATTCAGATTCTATGTAATTGTATTTAGTAAATTTACGATCAAATTGGGATATGGCCATCATTTCAACAGAGTATATGATGCGATGAGTGATTTAGAATCTTGTGTAGTAGTTTTGCAAGACAACAGGTGTGTGTGTGTGTTTTATACCCTGAGCTCGAGCTATTATAATAAAATAATTAAAATTGATTAAATTAATTAAAACTCAATTAAAATTCAGCCTTAGAAAATTGGCCTATCTAGTATATTAATTTGCGAGGTAGTTAAGCAAGTTATTTAATTTTAGCTTTTTAGATATATGTGTGTGTGCATATATACTTATAGATTGTTGGTAGAATGATTGGCAGGGGTGCGGGCCCCCAACCAACCTCATGTGCTTAATTTGAGAACCCACAAGGCCGAGCCTCGAACTCGGGTCAAGAGGGGACTTACATCGAAGTTGCCAAGTGCCAACCAACTTAACCGAATTGTGCGCGCGTGCACACATTTATAATGAGATTTACGTTTCTTCCTCATAAAACCTCTTAAGACCCACAATAATTCCAATGTGTTCTCAAATATCTTGTTCTCATGCCGAGTCCACTTCCCACTCTTGTTCTCCCCAATAAGCCAATTGGAATTGGATAAATGAGCAGGATTAAGGACTTCCATTAATGAATTTGCTATCGGTAAAGGGTTCACCGGTTGATTAGGCCCAATCCAAAAACATAGTTGATTTCTCTCAGATGAAAGAAGTTATGTAGAAGTGGAGAAATGAAGAGCAATGCAGAGAGAGGAATAAGCTTCCACAAGGAATCTGGAAAATAACCAACTCCAAAATGTAGAAAGAATAAAGTTGGACCATCAAACGACAATAATCTCGACTACTGGAAGCAAAAAAAATTGTGTGGTTTCAAAGAAACAAATAAAGCTTGCAAATCCAATATGGTTGATCTAGCACTCTGCAATTAAAAACCACCGGAAAAGAAAGCCGATTCACTTTGAGCTCGAATCCGAGAGGCCTACAATAGCGAGAAAACATGAAGGCATGGAGCAGGATGGGGTTGTAACGGGATGCAATATCGTGATATTTTTTTTAGGTGGTCGAAATGTAAATAGTATGGTTTAGGTATTAATTAAAGAAATAGTACAGTTTTTTTATAGTGAGGCTCTTCTGGTTTTTGTTTTCCTCGCACAACGCTTGCAAAAGTTGAAAAGGAATGTTTTTGACCAAATATTTTGGATAGTTCTAATTCTATTAATATTAGCAAGCACCATAAACTTTTGATGACATTCGCAACAAAACAGTTACAATAATTATGTTGGTGAAAAATGCAGATAAAATGTAATATTCTATGAACCTTATGATGGATTTTTGGATTTGAAGCCACCTGCCTGAGAAAATTTATTTTTATGAGATGATAGACAAAGAAGAAGGACAATAATATATAAAATTCGGTGAGGAAAAATAATAAATGCACTTAATATATAAATGATTTGAGGGATAAGAAGCTTAAAAATTGAAGGATTTGCCCTGTTGTGGCTTCCACTCCTAGGGAGAGGTCGTCGTATTCGGCTTCCTCAAACACTTAGGCATCCAACGATCAGTGTAAAGAAAGGGTGGCTGAGGAGGGAGAGTAGTTGGCATTCCGACATCATCCAACTTTTTGGCATCCACCGGGGTTTAATTATTTTAGCATCCAGCATAAGTGTTGCTCAAGGTGGTTTCTGAATCCACCATGGATTCTGCCCAGCATTTATTAAAGTTGTGATAGGGGAAGAGAAAGGGATGTTACAGCCCACAGATGCTCGATTTAGTGTTACCAAAACTTTTGATAGCATAATTATTGAGCTACCACATGTTGAATTTTCATAATTACATACTAATATCTCAACTTTTTAATATTAGCAATTCATAGCCATTATATATAAAAAACAATCCAAAAACAATCCAAAAACAATTAAAATTATAGGTGCAATACATGTTTAGCTGTATTGTTATATCTACAACACAAAAGCAAATAAATTTTTCTCAAAATATTGTGAATCCAAATGACCATTAGATAGTACATCTATAACAAAAGTATCTAAAGCTATCACTATACAACAACCACTATTGCTCACAAATGCCCAGCAAATAATATTCCACATCTATAGTACACAATCTTTATAACTCATCCGTTCCATAGATGGCTTTTTTGAAAATAATCATCAATTATTGGGAGTGAGTTATATATAAATATATAACCTAGTATAGTACAATTTTCAATATTGGTAATATAATAATGATTGAACATTTCAATGAGATAATGACAGAGATTCATACATAACTATATCATTTGGCTTAAAATCAATATAACGATGGATTGTAGAATGATCACAATATTTGTCATAACATTGGTGTCATACTAACAGACTATGGAATATTATGATGTTTATCATTACAAAGTTGCCTTTATATTATATGCATAGATTATAGCATGATCTTATTATTTAAATTTCATCATCATCGACCATAGCATGGTTTGATATAGTTTTTAAATAATAAGGTATATAACCATGAGCTCCATCTCAAGAGCCTGCCCAATAACAGTACCCTATCACAAGTATAACCCCTTTCATTGGCCAATATATTTCTTATAAAGCATAGTTCATATGTCTTCCATTCTCAATGATAAAATGTATACCTTATGCACCAATTGTTGATGCTTCCCTTGCTTGCACAAGCATGACACAAGTCATGAATTTATCATTCTCAGTGGTAGGAATATTATAATCATCAGCATGTGGGCACATTAGTGTCTTCAATTAGTTTAATAAAGAAAATGTAGGCTCTAGAGATCCTTGCCCGACTCTTACTGATATTCAAATGATTTTGGGTTAAGTTTTTCCGAAATCAAACTCAAGAATTTTGAATAATTTTTATTGAACCCTCAAATACTCTTGACGTTTTCTGTTTGGCCTTAGAAGGATTTTTGTTTTTCTTGGTATATCGTATAATATGCCATCAGTGGTTGTAGCCTTTTCAAACTATCTTGATGCGGGCACAACTGGTAGCTGCAGCTTCCCACAATGTAACAGGGAGCCGCTCTCACAGCCCCGTCCCTGCAAGTTCTTTCGTTAAGACCAAACTAATCTAGAACTAGGAGGCACTTACACGTTGGTTTGGCGCTTTTTTTTTCATAGGGGCATCCAATTCTAGTCATCGAGGGCTTATATATGCGTTTCCTTTGTCTCAAGGTTGGCGTTTTTTCTTGATTTTCTGTCAGGACAGCCGTCAACGTCATTTTGTTCCCTCCTAGGGCTGTTTTTAAAGGCGTGAAGGTGCTTCTGTGTAACTTGTCATCTTTTTCCCTCCTAGGGCTGTATTTAAAGGCGTGAACGTGCTCCAGTGTAACTCATCCTGAGGTGGTGTTTGTCTACCGTTCCCTGCTTCTCGTAGCCTTCCCTCTGTCGTCGCCGTCATTGTGTTTGCTGCAGCCACCTGGAAAATAACTTCTTTACTGTTTTCCTGCAATCACCTACCACCCAACTACCTCCCATCTTGTAGCCATCCCTTTCAACAACCATCCACATTGTTGTTGCCCCCTTCCAACCTCCTTCTTTGCTGTCATGATTCTCGCCAACCCTTCCAACACCATTCCACCACCTCCCTGTTGCAGCCACCTCATCAAATCCTACTGTTGTTCACCTTTTAGACATTCAACGACCAATCGCTGCCTTCCATTATTGCCTTTCGACTATCCAACCCTCTATACTTGCTAGTTCTTCTTTTACCACAGCAAAACCACCCTCGAGCTAAGCCCTAGTTGAGTTTGTGTTGCTTCTTTTTGGCTATTTCTTAGTTTCAATCGACTTTGATTGTAATTCGTATTTAATTTCTGGACATGATGACCGACAATTTACAAGAGGGCCTGTGCTTAGGGATATTCAACATGTCATTGACTTTATTATGTGATCACTGTTATTAAATAGGTTTGCCCACAAACTGAGGTCAGTAGAGTACTAGGAGTTGCAACGACAATTGTTGGATCTCATCGCGAAGGTATCTGTGAAAGAGAGCATCAACCCATGTGTTGTTCTGGATTTGATGGTGCCTAAGAAGGATGGATCGTGGAGAATGTGCATTGATAGTAGAGATATCAATAAAATCGCCATCAAGCACATGTTCCCTATACCTCGTTTGGGCGATCTATTGGACCAGTTGCATGGCGCCATTATTTTTTTCAAGGTTGACTTGCGCAACAGATATTATCAAATTAGGGTGAGACCCGGTAATGAGTGGAAGAAGACCTTCAAGACCAGAGATGGGTTGTAAGAACGAACAGTTGTGCCCTTTGTGCTGTCCAATGTGCCTAGCACGTTCATGAGGTCGATGAACTAGGTGTTCTGTGTTTACATTGGGAAGTTCATCATCATGTAATTCGAGAATATCCTTGTCTACAATAGGTCAGAGGAGGAACACCTACAACATCTCAGACTAGTTTTTTAGATTCTACAAGTGAAAAAACTATATGCTAACTCGAAGAAGAAGTGCCACTTCATGATTGCACAAGTATGTTTTTTGGGTTACATAGGACGTAATGGAGAAAAAAGATTCGTGTGGTTGACCCCACTTAGTGGGATAATGGCTTGTTGTTGTTGTATTGTATCTGGTGCAACCATTTTCATGAACCCTATGAAGATAGAGGTGATCTTGAGTTTGACATTCCCACAATCCTTTGTCGAGCTGAGAAGGTTTTGGGGTTGGCCTCCTTTTATAAGAGATTTATTAGAGCTTCAACACCATTAAAACGCCCTGACAAAGCTTTTGAATGGAGAGAAGTTTTAGTGGACGAAGGCAGCCTAATCTAGTTTTGACATTTTGAAGGAGAAGTTGACACAAAACACTGTGCTAGATTAACTGGACTTCAGCCATTTGTTCATGTTGGAGTGTGATTCTTTTAACGTGGGACTTAGAGTTGTATTGAGCCAGAGAGGACATCTCATAGCCTTTTTAGTGGAAGTTGAATGAATCTCAGAGCAAGTACTCGACATGCAACAAGGAGTTATATGCCTTGTGAGAGTTCTTCTCCACCGGTCACTATTTGCTGACGAGCAAGTTCACTCTATTCATGGATCATAAGGCTCTGAGATTCTTGAACAGTCAGAGCAAGTCGAAAATTGAATGAGTCCCAGAGAAAATAATTGACATACGACAAGGTGTGCTATTCTATTGTGAGAATTCTTTACCGCTGGTCACTACTCTGACGAGCGAGTTCACTCTATTCATGGATCAAGAGACTCTAAGATTAGCAAGCTGAAGGGCATACATGTTTCCTTGGTTGGGTTCTTGTCATCGATCTAGTTCGTGCTTAAGCATAAGGCGGGAAGTGATATTCGCGCAACAGATGCTTTAAGTCGCCACCATTTGCTAATCAACTCCATGCAGGTCAGAGTCGTGGAATTTGATGTGTTGAAGGAACTATACGAGGATATGAGGTTTTCTGGGAGATTTGGGGATAGTGTTGGGAGAGGTATACAGGACCCTACAATAGGGTTGATGGTTATCTTTTCCACTAGAATCAATCGTGTCTTCCTAGATTCTCATTGAGGGAACATGGGACTAGCACGCCACTTTGACAAAGATAAAACCCTCGAATTAGTGATGACACACATTTTCTGCCATGAATGTCGAATAACATGGAGTGGTATGTTCGACATTTGTAGAGTTTGCCACTTAGCCTATGCATACCGTTATTGATACCAGAGGCTCCTCGGGTAGATTTCAGTTTGGATTTCGTGGTGGGCCTTCCGAGAATGCAGCAGAACAAAGGTTCAGTGATGGTCTTGGTTGGTTCTCGAAGATGCCTCATTTTGTGTCATGCAATGTAACACTGGATGCCACATATCACTTATACTTCAGGGAGATTGTGAGGTTGCATGGAATACTTGGCCAGGACTATCACATCTGATAGGGATATCAACTTCCCAAGTCACTTCTGGAGAATCCTATGGGGAATGCTTGGTACTCATTTTCAATTCAGTTTAACAGCTCACTTGTAAATAAACGATAGACAAAAGTGGTGAACAAGAGTTTGGGGAATCTTTTCAGGTGCTCTATATGAAAGTATATCCAACAATGAGAATTGATTCTAGCTTGAATTCTCCTACAACAGGTTTGTGAGCTAGACAATGGGACTTACACCTTTTAGATCATGTATAGGCACAATGCACTCCATTAGAGTTAATATCGGTTATTCCTACGTCAGAGGTTAGTACGAATATCAAGGCGAGGGTACAAAGATTCAGAGGTTACACGAGGAGGTCGGGAAAGAGGTCACCAGACAAAATCACAAATGTACCAGGCGCAAGCTCCTAGAATTAGGAAGAATTTGACTTTTCAGGAGGGAGACCTAGCGTGGATCAGACTGAAGGAAGAAAGATTCCCCATGGGATCGTTCAGGAAACTCAAGCCTAAAGCATACAAGACCTTTCAGGATTCTTATGAAATTAAATGATAATGCCTACCAGATAGACTTGTCAGGGGATTACGATATTTTTGTTACTTTCAACATGACAAACTTGAATCCATACCATGATGACTCAGAAGTTTCGACGAATTAGGTTGAAGCTCTCCCAACCTTGAAATACTGACTCATGTGCAACTGGTAGTTGCCTTTCTCCGCGACATAACGGGGAGCTGGTTCCATGTTTTTTTGTGTTCGAACTGAACCGGTCTAGACTCGGGACTAGCTTTTTCACGTGGGTTTGGCCCCTCCTTTCCATAAGGGAATCCAATCCTAATTACCTGGAGCTTATATATGTGTTTCCTGTGTCTTAAGTTTGGAGTTTTTTCTTGGTTTTTTTGTTAGGATAGCCGTTGGAGTCCTCGTGTTCCCTTCTAGGGCTGCATCCAATGGCAAGAAGATGCTTCGATTATAAATCGTTTTGAGGTAGTGTTTGTCTATTGTTCCCCGTTTCCCACAACCTTCCCTCCTCTGGCTCCGTTGTCGTGTTTGTTGCAGCCACCTAAAAAACAGCCCCCATTCTTTTCACAGCCGCCTACTATCCAACCACCTCCCATTTGGTAGCCATCTCTTTCAGCCACCACCCACCTTGCCGCCGCCCCCTTACATCCGCCTTCCTTGCTGCCGTGATATTCTCCGACCCTTCCAACACCCTGCCGGCACCTCCCCGCCACAGTCAACTCCTCGTACCTTGTTGCCGCCAACCTTTAGCCATCTAACAGCCAACCGCCACCTTTAATTGTTGGCTTCCAACTATCTAGCCCTTCATTTGCTAATTCTCCTTAAACCCCAGCATCACCACTCGACTTATACCCTAGTTGTCTTTTCTGCTATTTTCTAGTTTCGAGTATATTTGGTTATAATTTCTATTTGATTTGACTAATAAAAGTTGCATTTCTGTTGTCGTTTGGGTTTACTCCCGTTCAAATTGTAACTCCCTTGATTTAGCGAAATCCTTTCATTTTGAGTGCTGTGCCAGTGGATTTCTATCATGTGGAAACCCACATGTAAGCTGTATCATTTAACTTGCTGTTCTGCGAAGTGAAATTTTTTGTTTTGTTCCTCTTGGAGCAAAATTTTCATTTCATATTTCTCTCTTCTATATGCGGAACCTTCTTCAAAGGCTGCTCTCTTGAATTATTTCTAATTACTTTTTCAGTGAAGTGCGTATTGAAGGATTGGAGACATTGGATTACCTTGACAACTTACATGAAAGAGAACGTTTCACAGAGCAGGGAGACGCAATCACTTTTGAATCTGAAGTGAGTTTATTAATATTTCAAGCTGATACTTTGATCTTGCAGATCATCCACTGACATTCTTGTTCATAAAAGGTCGACAAAGTGTACTTAACTACGCCAAGTAAGATTGCCATTCTGGACCATGAAAAGAAACGCACATTTGTTTTAAGGAAAGAAGGCCTACCAGATGCAGGTTCATTCACCAATCTTATTTCAACTTAAACAGATCTGTCTGAAATTTTAAAAAATTGTTGCTCATATAAAATGCCAAACCTTACTGATTCGATTATTCTGTTACGCTGCAGTGGTGTGGAATCCCTGGGATAAGAGGGCCAAAGCAATTGCGGATCTTGGGGATGATGATTACAAGCATATGTTGTGTGTGGAAGCAGCTGCTGTTGAGAAACCCATAACTTTGAAACCTGGTGAGGAATGGAAGGGGAGGTTGGAATTATCTGCAGTCCCTTCCAGCTACTGCAGTGGGCAGCTCGATCCGCAAAGGGTTCTTCATGGCTGAGTTTGTTTCAGTTTATGAGGTACTGCCACTCTTAACACATCTATTTACTTGTGAGTAAAGTGTGCAAATAGTCCCTCGCTATTTACATGGGGTCATTATAGTCCCAGAGTTTTTAAAAATGTCAAAGTAATTCTCAGACTTTTTTAATATTGTCTGAAATGATCCCAATGATGGATTATCTTAGCCCCCATTAAAAAATTATGATGATTAATTTTACATTATTTATAGACCCGGAGATTGAAAGTGACCTCTATAAAGAGTCGGATTTTGACATTTTTCTCTTTTACTTATTTACTGTACCACAAATTTGAGGCTGTGCACATAAAATGGATTCATAATTCGAAAGCACGACTTGTTATATTGAAGCTGTAACCATTTTATGAGAATAATTATGCGGCAAACTGAGTGAAACGAAGAAGATAACAATGGGAGTGCAAGATAACTAGACAACTTCGAATTTGTTCGGAACACAAGAAGTCGATCAGAGAAAAGGGAAATTTGATGGTGCCCACTGCATAAATTTATCGAGGGAAAAGTGGGAGTAGAGCGAGAGTTTAATTTATTTGTTGCATTCCCTAATAATTTTACAGTCACGAAAGACTTACTAGGACACATTACTACCTACTCGTTACTTGAACAGCCTTCCAAAACACCTATTACCAATGGCTTATCTTTTTAATTTGCAGCTTAAAATCTAATCTCAGAATTTTGTAACATAATATTTTGTAGGGAAATTTACATACATACGAGACATTTCTTTTGTATTTACATACCTAACACGCAAATTTTGATATTTAACATTTACAACACATCGTGTCATAAACCTACGCATCAAAAAATGTATTTCACTTTCGTTTTTGCTTCTTCTCTAGAGTGTGCTGATATATTATTCTGCCAGGTTTTTTTAGATTGTTCTGCAATAGAAATCTGAATCATTGCTGAATTGTTCGCTTTATTTACACTTTGCTGAATGAGTTTTCCATGCAGGAGCAGGATTTGGATTGCATGGAATATAGCTGGTGATATATAATGAGTGAAGATAAAATAATAGTACTTCTCTGTGTTGAGAAATATTTAAAATCCAACACAGGGAAGGAGATGTCAACCTTAAGTATTGTGGCTATAATGTATAAAACTTAAGCTTGCTATTTGCATACACATTTCGTGAGACCAAGTTGAATCTTTTCATGTCTGTATTATTTCTTCCAGCTACGATGGGCTCATCTGTTACCAGGCTACTTTTTTTTTAATGAAGCTCTGAAGTGTTCATATAGATTTTTGAGAAATATGTATGATTTGCTGCCTGTTACTAGTAACATAACAAAAAAAGGAACTTTCAGGTTCCCAGCCTAAGCCATTCTAATCATTCAAATAACTTTAAATCTAGCGATCGAAATGTAATTTAAAAATTTAATATGTGAATTGAAAAGCTAAGTGTTTTGAATAGAGAAACTTAATGAGCTCAAGATTTTCAATTTTATTGTTGTTAACATATTTAAATGTTGAATGAATTATACATGTTCAAACAAAAATACAATGGATTGTTTGAGTTAGTGCACTAAATTTTAGATAAAATAATTAAAATTTTACATTTAGAAATCATGAATTGATATTATTTTTTACATAAAGAGGATGTAAAATCTTCCTGATGATAAAGGCCCATGTCCTTCACTAGCAAGTGTGATCATGCAAAAAGTGTAGCTGATGTGTTGACTGTTAACGATCTAACCACTGCTGCTCTATTATCATCACATGACTATCATAACATGACAAAGGTCTTGTGACCCCCTTTGCAATAATTGTCTCTCGATCATCATTGTAATATCATCATGACTCAATTATTATTATATGATCATCATTAATTTTCACTATTTATTTCAGTCATAAGAGCTGGAGCAAGTAATGCCAACTTCATAATCTCATATCCTTCAACTGTAGAGAATAGCATATTTTGTACATCCTATATAAAATAGATTATTTAGACTAGCTTAAGCTCTATAATTTTCTCTTTTTGAGATTTTATATAAACACTGATACCGTTGTGCAAGGTTACAATGCAGAACTCTTCATTTATTATTGTGAATTTCTTAGAACATAAAATTTTAGAATTATTTGTGGAAAGTATTCCAAAAATCTTTAAAATACTTATTAAATGGCTTACAACTAATTAATATCATATTATAGTTGATGAAAGTCATCTATGCTTAAGTTTAGATGATCATCTTCAAAAGATGGAGGGACATCAAGCTTAACTCATAATTACAAAAATATAAGTAAATAACACTATCATTTTGCTATAAAATCAATAATAGGCTAGGATTATCAATCAGAGGGCATGCATGGCCTAATCATCATCATACTGAAGTCTCTCCTCCATCATAGCCTCACCAAAATCTCCATGTCACTAAAAGTTTAACCCATCATCTGTGTTGCCCAACCAACTTATAATATCCTGGTAACTCCGATGGAACCTTATTAATGTCCCTCATATTCTCAAAAGAATAGAATCTCATCATCACATTTCTAAAAAAAAAAGTCTTGAAGGGATGGAAATCAACTTATTCATTAATGCAACTTCTAGAAAACTCTCATACCATTGCTATCCTCTACCATCTCAAGCTAATGCCATTTTAGTTGTATGTTATTGACTTATATGATGGAACTATAATCCTTATAAACATATCAATCATAACAGAGTCATCGTACATATTCATTAGGCAATCAAGAGATCATTAAACACACCCACCATTATTATAGAATTTTCCAAAATTAGATAGAAAGCTTTAAAGACTAATTTTAAATATTATATTATGTAAATTGCTCGATCACTTAAGTAAATGAGTTATAATGAAATATATTTTCTTGATTTCTTTGTCCTAGGTCTTTCTAATCTTAAGAGAGATAATTTGCTCTCACATCCATCTTATTCAGAGAGTATAAGCACAAATTATTGCAGATGTGGTAACTAATACATATCAAAAGTAGTTTTAAGAACTTTGTAAAACATATAAGAACACAAAGATGGTTTATATGGCATTACCCAAACATCCTAATGATTAAGTATGGCCAAAAGATTGAAGTCATCATTCATAGCAAAAACAACATAAGATATTGAATTATACTCAATTAAATACATTCAAAGCTAATATTTTTTACATCAAGATGTGCTAGTCAACTAAGTTGGAATTTTGATAATTGCAGTCAACTCTATTAAAAAAATTTGTTCATAGTAGATCTTCTATCTCTAATTATTTTCTTATTAACGATTTCTTCTCATATTTTTCATAGTTTTTGAGGTCATATAATAAAAGTTTATGGCATAATCCCCCTTCCAATCATTTTCGATACACTTTTAAATTGGTTTATAATAGTAAACTTCACTTCAATCTATAATATAATTTTCAGCCAAACTTTATAATATAATTTTATGACTATTGAATTCATCCCCTTTTTTAAAATCAAATTTCTTACCCTGTGGTATCTGAAAGTAATGGGGGATCAATTATGATGCTTACACATGTTACTTTCAATAAATCTAATAGTAAGATCTCAACACTAAAATAGAACAATAAAATTAAGTTTTTTTTTTTCTTAGGATTCATTTGGGGAGGTTGAAGCTTTTTGTAAAAGTGATTATAAATTATCAACTTCGGAGAAAGCTATGGTGTGAATTCTCACAAAATTATTTTAAAATAGCAAAAAAACAGTTCCACAAACAAAATTATGGTGATTGTCTAAAAATGCAACACAGATTGAAAACCATGGAACCTTAATTTTGATTTTATCAAAATATAATCCCTATATCTTAAAGATAACTAAAGACATATCATTTTTAAGAAAATTTATATTGTATCACATTTTAAACATTAATGAAATACTATCTATAAAGAATATTATGTTTTATCTTTTCAACTAAAAGACTTCTATGAGAGTAAGTGCTAAATAATGTCTCAACTCTAACTCTTATAAGCCACATTTATGTGAAAGACTTAAAAGGAGGCTAATAATGGATAAAATTCTCAATACAAAAAAAAATAATAAGAACAAGTAGTTGACAAGATCTCCACTTATTTAAAAATTTTATATGTTGAAATATTTAAAAGTTGTAGCTTCTCAAAAAGTTTTAACAGACAAAAGTTTCAAAGTATACATGAAGTATGAAAATAGATAAACACATAAAACCTTAAAAAGAATAAGCTATCTTACAAAACAAAAAAAAAATGAAAGCCTTAGAACGCCTTTTATCATTTAAAAATCTCAAAAGTCAAAAGTCTTAATAGGTATAAGTTTTCCAAGGAATTTTGAAAGATAAAAACCATATAAGATACATGTAATCCAAAGATAACTAAGAAAACAAAAATATCAAAAGGTACATTCATGTCAATTACTTAAAATTTTATGAAAGTGTAAGCCTTAAAAGCAGCATGTTTTTTATTTATGTTAAGAAAATATACATATCTTTATTATAGGTTTTTCTGCTTATTTAAAAATCTCAAAATGCTTAAAATTTAAAAATGTAGATTTTTAAAACACACACACACACATATCTATATATAACTTCAATTCATGTCATATCTTTGCTAGGGTTTAACATTTTTTTGTTGTTGTTAACTTAATGATTTAATCATAATTTATTAAATTTGTGGTACAAATTGAAGATGTGGAGCACATCAAAGATGTATAATGTATTTAATTTCTCTTGAGAGCCAAGTTTTCATAAATCTTGATTACTCTTATACAAATATCTAGAATTCTTCAATAATTTGATTGTGAACATCAATTAAATTTGTGAATTAATATGTAAAAAAATATACATCTAAAGAATGAGCATATAAGAAGTTATATTTCCAAGTCATATACAAAATTAATGGACGCACATAATGTTAATATACCATTCATCATCATCATGAGATATTTTTGAATACTTTCTATATCTATTAAATAATCTCCAACCTATTACCTCAATTCTCAATAAGTAGTATCTTCTTCATGAGAATTTGTTACAAGAACATAAATAACTATAATTGCAACCTATATTTAATGATTTTGTTGGTTTTAATGCCAATAAGGAGATGCCTAAAATCAAATTGTTAAGATGTGATACTGATTTCAAATTGAAAATCAAGCTTAAACTATGATTGTACCTATACTTTTTCTACAACTTCATATTGGATCATAATACATGTTAGAAGAAATGAAAAGAAAAAAATCACGAAAATATACAAAAACTATGGAAGTAAATTACTGAATTCTAATTTTAATGAAATTAAATATGATGAAAAATAACTTTTTTATATTTTATGATTTTTTTCTATAATGCCAACATGGTGTAAAAATTGTTGACCAATAACCAATCAAGAAATTTGCTAGATAAACTTATTTTGAGAAGAATAAAGAAAAATTCTTATAAAATATTTAAAAATTAGGAAGAGATTTCTTATAAAATCTTTGCCAATTAAAGGATGTGAATAGATTGTTAAAAAATTTTAAACTCAACATGATAAACTCATTAATATATTGTTCAATAATTTACCATTCCACCAAATAATAGAATTATTATATGAAAAAATTTATAAGAATAGAAGAAGAATAAGTCGTCAAGAATCATTACAAAATTAAGTTTTTTTTTATGATTAGATTGATATCAAAAACACATTTTTGAAGATAAACATTTTATAGTTTTAGCAAGAGGGAAAGCCAAAAAATAAATTCCAAATTACATAATTTAGTGATAAGTTAAAACAAAGGATGCATCCAATCATCAAACAAAAAGTAAAAAAATGTTTAGAAACAAGCAAGATAAGTGTTAAAAAAATCAAGTGTTCGCAAATTTCAAGTTTTATGGCCATCACACAAAGCATTTAACTTGATACAATATTTAAACTAAAAACTTTTGAAAGAAAAATTGGGATTATCTACGCTTGAATTTTATTAAAACCATTGTTAAAGTAAATCTTTTATGAGATGAATACAATATCACCATAAATTTCTTCTATCTAAATCCATGTTAGCTTAATGTTGCACTTGAAGTATAGCTAATTATAACATTACTTGAGGGTTCAAATGATCTCTAATTTTTACGAACACATAGTAAAAACGAGCATTTTGACGAGAGGAATTTGAAGAGAACAATATCACTTGTATTATGATATCATTAAAATACTTAAATACCTTAAAAGCAATATGTGACCTAGTGGATGATATGGACTATATGATAGAGTTTTAAGAAATAAAAAAAAACAATAATTTAAATGATAGTAATAAATTCTGAAATATGCTATGATTCTTCACATAGGAAGGGTGTTGAGGTGAAGTTGGAGAAAACTAAAAAAATTGAACATTATTAATGTTCTCTCTAAAGATAAATGCTGATAATCACCGTCAACGATCACTCTTACTTAATTGTCATAATTTGATTACCTTCTTCTTATCTTCATCACAATTGGTCTTACAACAATGATAATTGTTATCTTTATAGAATGTAATTGTCAACTCATGCATATCTTGCTGATAGAATGATAATATATATTATTATTGATAAAAATAATGCATATCATCAATAAATACATTAATATCAGCCATTGCCAATGAGACCAATGCATATCGTAAGCTTTAAAGTTGACGCAAACTATTGCTAATAATGTCTTTGCACACGATTAACACCAATACTATTGCACATTATTACTAATAAGTATAATATATGTAGTTTATATCAATACCAATACATAACTTTTCTAATAAAGTTACCCCATAAAATTGTTCACAATACTGATGCTTGACATTATAAGATTGACTGATGTTGTCGTATTAATCATGATACTATCACTAATAAGAATGATGCTTGTGATTGATATCAACCTCAACACACACCATTGCTAATAATGTTAATGCCTCTTATTGACATTAATGCTAATGTATGACATTGCTAATAAGACTGATAAATGTTGTGAATATTAATCAAGATTTTTGTCAATGCCAACATAATTGCACTTCCATCAATATCAAATTTAACATGCACCAGTCATCAATGCCAACAAGGCCATTACTCACATTTGAATCAATTTTAAGCTTTCAGCTTTAATTTGGACAAAATATTATATATGGTAAATTGAACGTGCAAATGAAAGTGTTGATCGTATCATGCCAATATCTGCATGCGCTTAATCTGGACTTAATAATTTCACCTTAATTTGAATTTAGGTAAAGATGTTGGATTTTTTCTTAGGTAAAAGTGAGCATCTAATTCAGATTTATTTAATAAACTAAAATTTAAACAAATGACAGAACACAACTCAATAAAAAAAGACAACCCAAAACCTAAAAAAGAAAGAAAGAATAACCTAAGATATAAAAAAGAGACAAAATAAAATAACTACAAATAAAATGCAACATACTACAGAGAGAGTCCTGAGAAACCATAGTCATGAGGAGCAACAACAAATTGCAGCAGAGAATATCTCTAACAAACTATCTGAAACATCAACAGAGAGCACCTTTAATAAATTACCACAACAACATCCCTGAAACATCAACATAGGGCATCTTCAACAAATTGCAATAATAGCATCCCAAGGAGCAACAAAATTTTGCAACAACATAAAAGAACCAACAACAATAACAAAAAGCAAATTATAATTAAGTTTTCAGAAACATTGAACATCACCAAGGTAAAGCAGACATTCCAGAGAAAGACCGCAAAATATAGTTACAGAATGCACCATCAAGAATCACAAAAAAAACAACCAAGAAAAACAACAAATAGCTAATGAAAGCCACAAAAAAATATTTAGAGAAGCAAGAAATGAATAAACAAAGTTTCAGCCAAAATCAAACCAGTACTGGACAACTCCATTGTAAAGACTAAATAAATAATATCCTAGAAAAAAAAAACCTTTCATTAAATTTTTAAAACCAAATTTCTATCCAAAATTAATGAAAATGATAATAACCAAGGTATAATTTCTAAAGATGACAAACTCACAAAGGAATGGGTACATCGTAACTAATACCTAAACACAACCAAAAAAGAAAAATTCAAAATAGTATCTTATATATTAGGACAACATCAAATAAAAAAAAGATCTTAAGAAAAAACCAAAAATTTGAAATCTTCAACAACAACACAACAAAAAGGCCAAAAAGATCAAACAAGAGAAAAAATAATAAAAAACAAACAGAAAAGCTTAAATATTATAAAATTGTTTAATCGAATCAAGAATACAACTCTTAAATTTCCATTTCCTACTTTTGTGACTAATTAACTGGTGAATATAATGAGCATTAAAATCAACAGATTTATTAATATTCCTAAAAAATCATAGAGTATCTTTCAAACCAAACCATACAAGCAACAACTTGTACAACCAAAAGATAAAAAAAATCAAGAAATTTTGCAAGAGAAGCTATCATAATGATAAATGATTTGAAAAATGTTAAAAGTAGTAATAAAAAATATTTATCACAAAACATTTTTTAATGAGTAAATGAAAATAAGAGCATTTTAAAACGATATGTGCATGAGCTTCAAAATTATTGTTACATAAAACACATATTAAGTTGTTATGCATACCTCTTTAATAAAGAATATCAGAAGTTTTAAGACCTTTAATAATAACGTTCCAAGCATGAATAACATATCTTAAGGAAAGTCCATTAAACCAAACCATTTTAAACCAATTTATAAGAGTAAAAGAAGCATAAAGAGAATGATAAACATCTTTATGAGAAAAATCAAAGTCATTATTCTAAGAACAAGTAAGGCCACTAGTAATATGAATCTTACTAAAATAATCAATAAAAAAATCAGAGAAATAAGATTCAAATGAAAATTCCAACAATTATTATAAACTATATCCATAAGCTTAGAATTAAGAGGAAGATTAAACCAAGTGAAAAAAGATTCACACAACTTCTATGCAATAGACTTACCCTCAAACCAATGATCAAAATAAAATAACAAAGAAGAACCATTAATAACATGTAAATTCATAGCAAAGCTAAACATATAAGCAATTCTTATAAGTTCTTTCCAAAAAAGGAGATGACATATAGTTGGCTTTATGCCAAAAAGAACCATAATGATTAAAAAGGCAATCTCTTAAGTAAGTTAAATAATTATAATATTTTTGCATGATTTTAATTTTGCATAGAACATTAATGTTATCGAAAGCAGAAAGACCTAAACCACCCAAATGTTTAAGAAGAGTAATTTTGTTCCAAGAAATAGTATGAAGTTTTTCCTTTTTATCAATATTAAGAAGAAATTTAGAAATCAAAGAAGAAATTTGTTTCCTTAAGACAATAGGTAATAAATAAAAATAAAACCAATAGGACAGGTAACTTCAAATGGTAAATTTAATAAGTTAACAACGACTAGCAACAGATAATAGTTTTTTCTTCCACTAGTTAGCTACAAAAAAAATCTTTTCATCAAGCTTATGACAGTCAATGATAACAAATATAGAAGGTTTGATGGTAATAATGCAAAAATTTAAAAGTAAAGCCACATAAACTACAAATAAAATTCGGAGATTAGTATCGACGCTTTCAGAAAAAATAATGATAGATTTAGAAAAATTTTGAAGATTAAAAGCTTTAAAAAACTTACTAAAAGTCTTAGAAATAAAATTAATATGACTAGGATCAATCTTACTAAAAATAAAAATATCATAAGCATAAATCAAATGTTTAACAAAATTAGCATTACAATTATCATCTAATTGATTTTGAAGCATAACAAAAACAAATTCCATAATAATAACAAAAATATAAGGAGAAAGAGGACGACCTTGCATTAAACCTGAAGAAGAAGAAAAATAACTTTTTAAATCACAATTAATAATAACAAATAAATAAACATCAGAAATACACACAACAATTCAATTAACAAATATTCTAGGAAAATCAATCCCATGTAATCATTTTAACAAAAATCTCTATTAAATATATCAAAAGCTTTATGAATATAAATTTTAGCACAAAATATATTTATACAACTGCAATAATTAAAACCATAAAGAAGTTCATTTTCTAAATAATAGTTTTTTGCGATATAAATAATATAAATAAAGGAGAGTCATAGTTTTTGCAATATAAATAATATAATTCCATAATCTTTTCCTTATATACACATTATTATCAACATATGTAACATTGATGAAAAACATTAACAGAGGAAAAAACAGAAACTTGACAATGAATAAATTGAGCACCTAAAATAATAACATAGAGATTCAAGAAATCTTTATTCCATTTAATACAGATACTACCACAATCAGAAATGTCAAAATTATGAACATTACCCTCAATTTAAAAAAAATGTTGTAATGATTTAAAATAATAGGATCAAAAGTAAAAGAAGAGTTTAACTTTGTCTCTAAGAGACAAATAAGATCAAATTTAAAATCTTGAAAGAAATTTTACAATCTACAAGCCGAGTTTCACTATTAAACTCACGAACATTCCAAACGACCAATTTTGGAAGAAACATAATAACAACCAGAAAAAATAAAAAAAGAAAAGTAGGAAAGCAAGAATAGTAAAGCATTTAGATTTACCTTTCTTACTTCTAACAGGAGCATTAGAAGTTGAACACGTATGCCTAGAAACATGAGGAACCAAATTATTAGAAGTGACCACGTTATGAGAAACCAAATTGTTAGAAGCGACCACATTATGAGAAACCAAAGTATTAATACCTCCAATAAGATTATTTGAAAGATGATGAGAGATATTTACATCCAATAAGACCAAATATCATCAGAAGACTCAATAGTATCAATGCATTAAACTCTATAAGAATGGAAGAGTTAAGAAAATTATTGGGACCATGAGAAGACCAAATAGTATCAATACATTTACTACAATTCTTCAAATTTCCAAAAGTATTTATTCTATTTCAATTTCTTCTTCTTAAAGTAGGAACAACATTAGCAAGTAAAGAAGAAATTTTAAGACAGTTAGAAGGATGATGAGAGAAAGTAGAACAAGCATTGCATGGCACTGACTTCCATTCGTAAGCAATAAGAATAATAATTTCTTTTTTCTTAAAAACAATAGTAATAGATTAAGGTAATGAGAGCCAATATTATTTTAAACTCTAACTCTAGCAAACGATAGCCTGGAACCCTTTGCTGTCAAAGGATCAACCAGAAGAGAAAAACTAATCTTGCTAGCAATTTTTGAAATATCACTTTCCGACTAACAAAACAAAGAAAAATTAGTAAATTTAACCCATATAAGAATTTTCTTGAAATCTTCATGAATATGCCGGAAATCAATTGTCCATTTTTAAAAAATAAATGATTTACCTCCAATAAACCAATGACTAGCAGGAAAAACATCTCAAAATCCTCAAAGCAAGAAAATTTAATCAGAAATAACCCTGGTTAAAGAAAAAATCTCAACTGAGTCTTTTAATTTCCAAATATTCTACATAAAACTTAACCAACAAATGCAAGATCTCATTGTTTAGATCCAATATCAACCTCCTCATCCAGGAAAACAACCTTATCATTCGTGTGAGGAAGATAAAATAAATTACGGCCGGTAGAACTAACAAGATTAGAAGAAACTAATCTTTTTCAGCTTAATGCTGACACAAAAGCCAACGTAGATTGAGATGAAGAGAGTAAAGATGAGGGAAAAAAAAACTCCATGACGAAAAGAAGAGACAAAGCCCCAAATCGAAAAAAAAAACTCAATGTAAAACAAAACAGAGAAGAAATCAAAGGGTTTTTTCAAGAGAAAAGAAAAAGAAGAAAAAAATTTCTATCAAATCAAGGTGAAAATTCTAGCCATTCAAAGAAACCATAGAGGGTTTCAACAATCTCTCTAAGGGCACATGCTCCCACAGAAAACCATAGTTCAAATTTATTAAATATAAGTATGATAAGTCAGACTATTTTAATCTACAAAGTTTAAATCTAAAATCCATATCCCCGCAATTTCTTTGAAGTCAGGTCTGTGTTCTCAAAATCCCTTGCCTCAGTCTCGTCGTACTCATCCTGGGAGATGGCTTCCGGCCTCCTTTGCGAGGAGCGAGAGGAGTTGGGATCCGGCGGGAAGGTTATCCGCGGCCGCCGCCGGTTACTACCGTCGTTCTCGCCTTACAGCCGACCGCCATCCTCTACGACGCTGATACCACATCGAGTGCCAGAAGCGCAAACCGGAAGAAGTCTTGGTTGGCTCAGGGGTCTCATTTCCGGCTTCGGAAAGTTGTTCTTGTCCGTCCTAGGCCCTGAAAACCGCAGTCCGTCCCCGTCGGAGTGCTATTCCAATTCCGACGAGTACTCCGACTATGATCCCAGTGAGTATCCTTTCTCTGCCTTTCAGCCGAGAGGGCGGCAATTATGTTTCTAGGTTTTCTGCGTATGATTTCTAGGCAAATTTATTTTTTGATTTTCATGGCGACCAATATCTCGTTCGATTTGCTATGTTTGGCAGTGTTTTTTGGCATCATATACCCTGTTTTATGTTACTAGGCTTCATATCGTTATGAAAAGCTTCCTCTGCCTAGGTGAACAAAGGGGCAGACATCGCATGTTTTCTTACGTCTGAAGTGATTAGTCGGCGAGTAGCCATGCCTAAACCTAAGTCCAAACCTCAGCTCTAATCCTTGCTTGAAAAGAGCCTGCTAAATTGAGACGCATCAGGAATCTTATTAAAGATGGGATTTTCGATGAGTTGAAGTGTCCTCCACAACCCTAATTTTTGCGAAGAACTTCTTTTGGCGATTGAGAGCCTGTAAGAGCGAAGACGGCCATGGTGAAAAAGACCGATTTTTAACTATTATTGATCATTATCCTTCGTCAAACTAAACTTTGTTACTAAAATTTATGTTTTGCCTAAAAAACTCTTAACTTTAGTCCAATGGTCACTGCGTGCACCCATTCCTCCCTTGTAGGGCCGTGCTTCTCATCATTGCCACTATGTTTCTACATTCACATCTCAATCTCAATTTTTTAGGGTTTTGGTCATTGAAGTGTTCATTTGATACTAGAACCAATTCAAAATTATATTTTAAGAAAGATCATATTTTAACACAAATGAAATTAAATTTTTATGCAAATATGCAATTTTTTATACAAAAATGCATTAATTTACATCTTTGTTTAACAGTGTCTTTGCCGGGTCCCAAGGCCCAAATGTAAAAAGTGAAGGGCTGTGAGGTAGTCGACAATCAACATAAAATTTGTCAAAAAATCATGACATGAATCTTTTAAATCTTTGTGTAAATGCTAATGCGTCCTCTGAATGCGACGCGCTGTATGGTTTAAATACAATGAAATGTGCGCAAGGGCAGCTATGCCGACGCCTTGGTGTAATGTTAATTAAGCAAATGTTCCCACATTACGTACGGATGTAGTTAAAGAAGTTAGTCAAAGAAACTAATATTTGGATGTGATCCTGGAATATAGATACTTTCACATGTAAATTAATAAAATTATTTCATATTATGGTTCATAGAAAGATAAATAACTTATGTATTTAAGAAACTAAATGAGTTGGAGAAAATGCTAAAGAGATTAATAGCTTAGATTTTAAATTTTGATATTCAGGTAGGAGCTGCACTAGAAATAATGCAGATATAATTATAGATAAAAGTTTGAAAGATAATGTTGTAAATATTAATAGAATTTGAGATTGAATTATAGCTCTTAAGTTGTTGTTGATACTAAAATTTTTAATGTTATAAGTGCTTATGCTCTTCAAGTAGGTTTAGATATAAGTTTCAAAAAAAAAAATCTGGAATGACAAAAAAGAATTAATACAAATGATACCTCTTTAAGAAAAAAATTTTATTGGAGGAGAATTAAATGAACATGTTGATAGAGTGGTAGAAGATTTTAGAAATATTCATGGTGGCTATCGTTTTGGAGTGATTAATAAAGAAGGTAGAACTATATTAGGTTTTGCTATAGCGCATGACTTTGTTATTTGTAATGCTTTATTTAAGAAAAGAGATAAACATATTATTACTTATAAGAATGAATTTAATAAAACACAGATTGATTATTTTCTTATGAGAAGAAGAGATTGTCTAGAATGTAAATACTGTAAGGTCATTCTAAATGAAAATTTAAGTGCTCAACATCGATTATTAGTTTTGAATTTTAAGATAAAGAGTTGTAAGATAAAAAATACTATGAATCATTGTCATAGAATTAGATGGAGTTCCCAAAAAACAAATAAAATTATTTTTATGAGTAAACTTAAAGCTTTTAAAATTTGTGATTTTTACGAAGAAACAAATTTTATGTGGGATAATGTAACAAACACTATTAAACAAATGATAAAAAATGTATTTGGAGAATCAAAAGTAAAAATTTCTATAAATAAAAATAATTGTTGGTTAAATAATAATGTACAAGAAAAGATAAAATATAAGAATAAAAATTAGTTTAAATGTAAAACCTTATATGATTGGAAAAAAAATATAAGATGATCCGTAGAGAGTCTAAGAGAATAATTTTTAGCCCTTAAAATTTGTTTCAGTGATCTTTGTGATAGATTAAATGCTAAAGTGGGTAAAAATATATGCATAAACTTGCCTAAAAAAGGTTAAAGAAAAGTAAAGATTTAATCCAAGTAAAGTGTATTAAAGATGTAAATAAAGAAGTGCTTTTCTTAGAAGATATTCAAAATAAGTAGGTGACTATTTTGATAAACTTTTCAATGAAGTTTCTGAAAATGCAATCAACCTTAGTGCTCTTAACATCATTAATAATAATAAAATACTTTATTTTTACCGTCGCATTTGTAAAAAAGAAGTTGAAGAAACTTTAAAGAGAACAAAGGATGGAGAATCAATAGGACCTGATGATATCCCAATTAAATGTGAGTATATTTAGGGGATTTAAGAGTTTCTTGATTTTCTAAACTCTTTAATATTATTTTAAAAACTAAAAAAATGTTTGTTGACCTAACTTTTGTGAGGATTTATCCCTACTATCTACACAAGCTCAAGCCCTCAACTCTTTGGCTAAGTGGGTTTAGGGTTTTGAATAGGTAAGTGCCTGAATTGACTATCAGGGGCAGACATACACATCTTTAGTGGAGTCAAATCAAATGAAACTTAACCTTAACCCTATCTTGACCTGGATGAGTCCATATGGTTAACCCTTGATCAACAGCTTCAACACAGGACCATATGACCAATCCATTGACCCTATGGTCAACACATCACCATATGGTCAACCTGACCATTTTGGTCAACTCTTGTTCAACATGGTCAATTCTGGATCATATGACCAATCCATTGACCCTATGGTCAACCCATCACCATATGTTGAACCTGACCATTCTGGTCAACTCTTGATCAACATGGTCAATCCTGGATCATATGACCAATCCATTGACCCTATGGTCAACCCAATCCTCATATGGTCAAATTGATCGTTTTGTTCTACCCATAGTCCAATAAATCAACTCATGGTTCAATTGGTTAACCTATGGTCTAAATGGTCAATATTGGTTTGATAGCCAACCTAGGTCAAATGGTCAACCCTAAACAACTATGGCTAGGGCTGTCAAAAAAGCTCGTTGTTCGCGAACAGTTCGTGTTCGGTTCGTCAATGAGTTTGTGTTCGATTTGTTCGATAAGTAGACGAGACGAACATGAACAAATTTTTTTCGTTCGGTTAGTTAAATGAACCAAACACGAACAATGATGCGTTCGTTCGTGTTCGAATCGTTATTGTTCGAAATATAAAATAATTTAAAATAATTATATATAAAAAATTTATGATATTCAAAATATTAAATTTTATAAATTATAATATATAAGAAAATAATAATAATAATAATAGTATATTAATATACTATATTAGTTATATATTTTTATATATATATATATATATATATATATATATATATATATATATATATTAATATTAGGGATGTCAAACTGGCTTGTTGTTCGCGAACAGCTCGTGTTCGACTCGTTCGTTAAGAAACGAACACGAACAGCGACTTCACGAACAATTTCAAACACGAGCTCATTTCAAACAAACTAAATTTCAAACGAACCGAACACGAACACGAACACAAGCTCTGTTCGTTCGTGTTCGGTTCGTTTACACCCCTAACTATGGCCAACTCATGGTCAACACGGTCAACACGGTCAACACGATCGACTTTTCATTCTCCTAATTAACTAATCAATTAATTAATTAAAAAAAAGAATTTAAAATCCATTAGGCTTAGGTTGAAACCCTAAAACCATAGCCCAAAGCTTAAAGCCTAAGGAGTTAACCCATGGTCCAAGCGCATGGCCTAAGCCCATGGTTCAAGGCCCGTCTAACAACGGGTCATCCATGACCTAGAATAACCTATCAGGTTACATGACCCACACCCTACCCATATTCCAAATAGAACCAAAAAGAGAAATAAAAAAAGAGAAAAAAGGACAAGTGAAATTATGACTACCTACCCCCCCTCATACGTGGCACCCTGGTCCAAGTGACCCAAGTCTCTTCATGCTTTGGTCAAGGAGAACATCTGTCAAGCTCAACCACCTTGCCTCTTCCCTCCTCTCTCCTCTCTCCTCCCTCTTCCAATGCCTTCATGCCATGGACTTTCTCTCCTTTACTCCATTGGAGCCAACTTTGACAAAACTTCCAAGGAGAGAAATTGCCTCCATAACTTCTCTCCCTGATCTCTGAAAACACTTCAGAGGAGTCGAGGGATTCTCCCCGGGCCAGCTTTGGCCATATCCAAGCTCTCCATGGCCATTAAAGCCCAAACCCGAGAGCTTAAGAAGGGGAGAGAATTTCCTAACCAGTGCCTTAGACCTCTGACCCTCTACACAAAAAACCTTGCCCTTGATCTATATAATAAATCCCCCCTACTTTCAAGCCTCCTCCATGACCATGAAGTCATCGAAATCCATGGTAAATTTCAGGTATGACATAAACCCTACCAAAACTTCAAAATAACTCTTCCAAAAGCTTCCCTAAGCTTTACAAAGACATTCCCAATCAAAATTAAGCCACGTCGACTCCTCTAACCTAGCTCAAGACCAAACTGTGAGACAATTTCACCTAACTCATACCTAGACCCGATTTTAAATCCAATTGAGCTAAGGAGGAGCTGCGTAAGGTCAATGCTATCATGTTTGATAAACCCAATTGATGCCACACCTCTTGGGCAAATGTACGGTTCTAAAATCCTAAAAATAGCCTTGGATTTTGGTCTTTTGTGAAAGAAATATGCACATCATGTTTAAGTAGCCATATGGATTTGTTCTCCTTGGTTCGATGAAGCTTTAGAAACAATTCTTGTGAGGTTCTATGGAGAATCAAGGGAGATATTACTATTTGATCATGAAATATAATCGGTTAATTGTTTCGTAGGGACGATGAACCATTGCCGTTCATTTTTGTGTATCGAAAATGAATGGCGTTGATCAAATTGGATTGCTTAACGATTCATATGAAGAGGCCGAACGACGGGCCAACTCGGATGACAACGTGGACAGCACATCGAATAGGAGACCGTTGCGCGGACTTCGGAGCTGCCGAGGATGACGGGGCGCCGCGTCTAATAAATAAATATTAAAGATTTCTGAATTAATTAATTCTAAAAAACCCTAATTAACTTTAAAAAATGATATATTTGCCTTGAGGAATCACAAAAATTAACCAAAAATACCTTTAAATTGGAGATAAAAGGGAAAATTATAAAAATAAAATTGACAATAAATGAATTATATTTAATTTATAATTAATCAAATACTTCAAAGAATATTTTAATTATTAAAAATTACTATAAATAAAAAAAATATGGAAATAAGCTGATGGCTGAAAGCTGCTGTTCAGCCGACTCATATTTTTTGTTCTACCTACATAATAAAATCTTGGTTGAGTCACAATAAAATGTTAGTGTTAAAGTGTGTTTTCCATTCAACATTCCTAAGTGAAATGTGTGTTTTCTATTCAACATTTCTAAGTTGAAAGTTGTCCTCGGCTCATTCTATGTATTTACATACATAACACTAAAATATACTACCTTTTTTTTAATTATGTAGACTCATTCATAGCCAACTTTAACTCCTAATAAGTTAACAAGATCCTAGACTTGATTTTTTGTTATAATTTTCATCTTTTTCTTTCATAATATTATAGACTTGATTTTTTATCTTTTTCTTTCAAGATTATAGACTTGATTTTTTGCTAGGGCGTCCCCTGGAAGCGACGTACTGTATAGCCTGAATACAGTAAAAAATGTGCAAGGGTCGTTATACCGGCGTCCGAGTGTAGTGTTAAATAAGCAAGGTTTCTCACATTACAGATGTATGTGGGTAAAGAAGTTAGTCTATAAAATTATTGAAATTATATTATGATAGAATTTTGGAATATAGATACTTTCAATGGTAAATTAATAGAATTAGTTGATATTATGATTGATAGAAAGATTAATATTTAATGTATTCAAGAAACTAAATGAGTTGGAGAAAAAATTAAGGAAATTTGTAACTTAGGTTTTAAACTTTGGTATTCTGGTAAAAGTCGCAATATAAATGGTGTAGGTGTAATTATAAATAAGAGTTTGAAAGATAATGTTGTAAAAATTAATAGAGTTGGAGATATAATTATAGCCCTTAAGATTATCATTAATACTAAAATTTTTAATATTATAAGTGCTTATGCTTCTCAAGTGGGTATAGATATAGGATCTAAAGATAAATTCTGGAATGACTCAGAAGACTTAATCAAATGATACCTCTTGAAGAAAAAAAAATTTATTGGAGGAAATTTAAATGAATATGTCGGAAGTGTGGTAGAAGATTTTATAATTATTCATGGTGGCTACAATTCAAGAGTGACCAATGAAGAAGGTAGAACTATTTTAGATTTGTTTTTTAAGCGTATCATTTTGTTATTACTAATACTTTATTCAAGAAAAGAGATGAACATCTTATTTCTTATAAGAATGGATCTAATAAAACACAAATTGATTATTTTTTTATGAGAGGAAGAGATCATTAAGATTGTAAAGATTGTAATGTCATTTCAAATGAGGATTTAAGTACCCAACATCGTTTATTAATTCTAAATTTTAAGATGAAGAGTTGTAAAATAAATAATACTATGACTCATCGTCGTAGAATTAGATGGGGGAACTTAAAAGACAGATATAATTATATTTATGAGTAAAATTCAAGATTTCAAAATTTAGAATATTCATGATGAAACAAATACTATGTGGGATAAAGTAACAAACAATGTTAAACAAGTAACAAAAGATGCACTTAGAGAATCAAAAAAAAAAGTTTCTTTAAATAAAAATAGTTGGTGGTGGAATAATAATATGCAAGAAAATATAAAATATAAGAAGTTATGCTATAAAAATTGGTTTAAATGTAAAAGCTTAGAGAAGTGGGAAGAATATAAAATGACCCGTTGAGAGTCTTAAAGAACAATATGAGAAACTAAAAATTCTGTCTTTAGTGATCTTTATATTAGATTAGATACTAAGAAGAGTGAAAAATATATGTATAATAATCTAGCCAAACAAAGAGAAAATAAAAGTAAAGGTTTAACTCAAGTAAATTGTATTAAAAATGAAAAGAAAAAAAGTGCTTTTCTTAGAAAAAGATATTCAACATAGGCGGGCGAGTTATTTCGATAAATTTTTTAATGAAGTTCTTGAAAATACGATCGACCTTAGTGATCTTAGTATGGTTAATAATAATAAAACGTTTCATTTTTACCATCATATTAGTAAAAAAAAAGTTGAGGAGGCTTTAAAGAAACCCAAGGGTGAAAAGTCTGTAGGAGCCGATGATATCCCAATTGAAGTATGAAAATGTTTAGGAGATTTGAGAGTTTGTTGACTTACTAAACTCTTTAATATTAGTTTAAAAACTAAAAAGATGCTTGAGAGTGGAGGAAGAGTATTTTTGTCCTCACTTTTAAGAATAAAGAGATGCACAAAAGTGTGCAAATTATAGAGGAATTACATTGATGTGTCATACTTTAAAATTATGGGAGAGGGTAATGAACATAGGTTAAGACATATTACAAAGATTTCTCATAATCAATTTAGATTTATGTCAGACAGGTCTACTATGGAAGCTATTTATTGAGAAGTTTGATCGAGAAGTTCAGAGATAATATGGAAAATCAACATTTGATTTTTATTGATTTAGAAAAAGCTCCCGATAAGGTTCCAAGAGATATCCTTTGGAGAGTTCTTGAGAAGAAAGATGTTGATTTGACTTAAATTCAAGTCATTAAAGATATGTATACTAGAGCTGTTACTTGTGTTCGAATTCAAGGAGGATTGACCAAATATTTTCCTTTTTCTAATGGATTACATCAGGGATCAACTTTAAGCCTGTACTTTTTGTTTTAGTTATGAATGGTCTTACTGGACATTTATAGTAGGATGTACCTTGGTATATGCTTTTTGCTGATGATATCCTTCTCATGGATAAAACGAGAGAAAAAACACAGGAAAAACTTGAATTATGGAGGTCTACGTTGGAGTCTAAATGCCTTCATTTGAGTAGAACTAAAACTGAATATATGAAATGTAATTTTAGTAGTAGTAGCTCTAGTGACAGAAGTGTAACTTTAGTTGATCAAATTATTAAAAGGTGTGAATGATTTAGATATCTCGAGTCTGTTGTTCAAAGTGATGGTGATATAGATGAGGATGTTAATAGTAGAATTCAAGTTGGTTGGTTGAAGTGGAGGAATGGTTCAGGCCTTTTGGTGTGATAGAAAAGTACCGCTTAGACTGAAAGGAAAATTTTATAAGACGGTGTTGAGACATTCAATGCTCTATGACGCTGAATGTTGGCCTTTAAAAGAGATGCATAATACCAAGTTAAGTGTTGCCGAGATGAGAATGATTAGGTGGATGAGTGGCTTTACACTTAGAGACAAGATGCAAAATGAATATATCCGTGATAGGGTTGGTGTAGCTCATGTGACGGACAAAATTTGAGAAAGTCGTCTTTAGATGGTTTGGTGACATTAATTGTCGACCATCTGATTTTTTGATTAGGATAGTAGATGTTTTAGATTCAACTTATGTTAAGAATGACAGAGGTAGACCTAGGAGACTTGGGCATATTGCATGGCTGTGTACAGGTATTTTTTGGCCAGTTCAAATTTTGATTTGTACAAAAAATGTGCAATCTTCTAAACTCAGATTAAGGGATGTGAATGAGTGTGTTGAGTTTTTCTCAAGTTCCCCTATCTTCTTGTGATGCTCATATTTTTTTGTAGAATCCACTAAGCTCAAATTAAGGGTTGAACATAGCGTGTACATATGTTTTTTTTGGTAAGTTATTATTTTTGGTGTTAAATAATTGTGTGTAGCCCTTCAAACTTAATTAAAGGTCGTGTATATGTCTTTTGTGGTCAATGTTATTTTTTAATTTCTCTGTTGTACATAATTCTGTATAGACCATTAAACTCAATTTCAAAATCTTACACAACGGTTTACAAGTGTTGTTTGGTTATTTCTTTCAATTTTTGTGCCATACACAATTGTATACACGCCTATAAACTTAAATTAAGGGTTTTACACAACCATACAATTCTTTAAACTCAATAGTAATGCTTTTACATAGTTTTGTACATATTTTAATGCGAGGATAGCAAATATGCATTGTTCATTTCAAAAGTTAATTTAACTATTGTCGAATGGTATTAAATTTCACCATAAAAGAAGAACAAAATAAGATTTTAGTAACAAGTTCTTCAAAACGAAAACCAACCCATATCTCACGTAGTGGCATAGGGGCTATTTGATTTGCTGAAAAGAATGTAGTGTAAAAGAAATTTAGTTAAAAATAAATGGAACGTATTGAAAAGCAAATATGTTTGTTTGGATGAATACATTGCAAATGCATAAATTTGTAATTTTGTGTTTTGGTGCGTATGCTACAAATATAGCGTAAAACTCTTGAGTGGCTGTTGGTGGTTATATCGTGCTAGTGGAGGTTAGCGGTGGAGTAATTATGGTGGGTGACAGGCTAGTGGTTGTCGGCTACTGTGGTGTGCAACGGTTGACAGCGTTGATAGTGTTGGCAGCAGCGACGCAAGGGTCGTCGCTATGGCTACAATGGCGGCACAAATGGGCTTAGTTCGCAATAAATTTGAAATTTGCTTAAATTCGGCTAATTTGAAATAGACCGAAAATGAACGAAAAATTGCTTTTGAAATTCATTGTAATTTTACATTACATTCCAATTTTCTTAAACGAAACACCCAAAATTCGCAAAAACCAAGCCTTCGGAATGCAATACCCCTATTTTTTAGTAAATAAGAGAGGCCCTTAGTAAATAAATCAATTACAAACATAAAATCAATGATTGTCTGATTTTAAGAGACAGGAACCGTGATAGAATTGTCCTAAAGTGAAGAATCATGCCATGTGTCTACCTCACACTTGTGAAGCATTTGAATAATACTTCTAACAAGCACACAGATAAAACAGAGGAAATGTAGATTTATATTTTCAATATTTGTTGCTCAATATTTTTTTTTACAACCCTCAGGAATCCTATTTATAAGGTGTAAAAGATCTAAAATTAGAAATCACGCAAAACCTATACAAAATTACTCAACATAACATACTTCGATTAATATTTGCAGTATAAATTCTTCCATAATTCCTATTACATAATTGCAATGGGAATCTAACAAAAATGGTAAAAAATTATCTTAAATAGAGAGACGATAGAATGGCAGCTGTTAATAAATGGTGGTGAGGGTTCAATACTGAAACTGGAAACAGTTGGAGGCATATGGCAGCACAATGGAAATAGTGGGAGCCAAAAGTTTGGAATATGAGACAGCTAATGTGGGTAGTGGAGTAGTGGCGTTGTACCTGATGCTCTGTATTCTTACAGCTTATCATTATTTTTACTGTTGTTTATCTTTATTTGATATCTATGCCTTGATGGCCTATTACCAAAGCATGACACGATCCATAGCACTATCTGTTAGTTAACTTGACCAAATTTGTGCATCTGCTGTTTGATCTCCATTTTAGTCGGAGTTTGAGGTTCTGGCTATTTTCATTAAAAGAAAACGAAATTTAGAGGAGATTTCATCATTGCAAAACAATTTCTTTAAGGGTTTCCTACAGTACCCATAGCATCTCACTTTTAGCACTTCTATGGTTATTATGCATGAATCACATGCTGGAGAAATAATATAAAATAACTCTAGAATTTTCAGGCCAACTAGCTAAAAAACCAAAAGCTTTTCTAATTGGCCTCCTTTCAATTGCAGATGAGCATGAGGACCAATTGCGCTCTGATGATTTAGCCGCCTTTAAAATTGTAAGTTTTTTTCTCATTAATCACTAAAAAGCTCTTTTATCTGTACCCAGCATTTGCTATAATTTTTTTCTTTTGGTTTTGTGCTTCTCTCCTCTTTTCTTTAATACTATTACCATTATCTTGTTCTTCTTAAAAAAATGCTAAATTTCTTTATTATCTTTTTGGGCAGAGAGAATGTGAGGCAGATATAAATATGGAGGCACTAGCCATTATTCCAAAAAGTGAAACAAAGCTTGTTATTGAGCAGTTGCTTATGCAGGAGACTTTTACGAGGTAGCTTAAAGTACATTGTGTATTTATATCAGGTTTTTAGCACTTCGGGTATAGAAGTACTTTTCTTCAGTGTTTATTTTTGTTATGCTCATATAATTTTCTTCATTGAAGACCTTTCCCAGGAATGTGCAGGAGAAAAATATATTCAAAGCACTTCTATTTATATGAATAAATTATTAATATCCTAATTTTGTTTATGTTTTTTGAACATGTATGATGTATATTAGCATGATGGAAACTAATTCCATATTATTGGTTTTATATTTTTATGAGTTACTATTGTTGTATTAGACAATTGTTCTTTTCTTTTAATTCATGCAACTGGCTGGATGAAGCATCTGCTTATTTGCTGTTACACAGCTATTGACATGCTTTGCTCTTTCGTCTAAAATATTAGCTTCTTTTTTTCATGTAGAATATGAGCCGTGTTGAATTGCATGTTTTCCTAACTATTAGAGAATAAGTGCATACAAGTTTCCTTCTTTTTCAGTCTTAGGGAAAATTTCATGTACTAAACTAGTGCTTCTTCTCAATGTTTTTTACCAGAGACGAATGCAACAAACTGGTTGAGATAATTCAATCACGGGTACCATACAGGAATTCTATAGAAATCGGTGAGGGAACGCAAAATGCGGTGCCAAATTTGAACCATGACAGGAATCTCTATGGGATATCCAATTTCTCTTCCAGAAGTTTATCTTCCTTCTCTCCACGATTTTATACCCAGGAAGCAGTTTTTTCTGATCTTCGCAACAAAGCTGTTATGGAGGCAAAGAAATGGTTTGAAGAGAAAAAACTGTCTCCTAGTCCTACATATGATCAAAGTTATGGGCCTTCCATTTCGAACATGCTCATGAATCAAATTGTTAGTACTTATTCTTTGTCTTGTTGATGCTGTGCGATATCTCCCTTTAATGGTCTATAGTTGTTATAGGTTTAAATTGCATTTGATGAACACAGTTGCTGCCAGTTTTTAATTATCAACAAATAAACAGTGATGGTAAAGCGTATTTAAATTTTGCCTTTGCATTTATTTGGAGTTAAATGTCTTTTGCAGCCTTTGGAGGAAGATGTTGGTTCACCAATTGAGATGGCTAAATCTTACTTGCAATCGTTGCCTCCATGGAGATCTCCTTCCTTCAGCACCAATGGCCTTATGACGACACCTTCACGTTTGAGTAGTACCGGCAATTTTGGAAGTCATTTGATTTCTACATCAGAGGTATTTATGGAACAACTTAATAAGAATATGTGAGATATTTCTGAATTTTATACCATTATTATGGTGGTAAGGTAGCTTGTTAATGTAGAAATCTTTTCCTATGCCCTTCATCTATTTTCTCTTCCACTACTTCCCCATTCTATGAGCAATGGCTCTTCCTCTTGCGGCATTCTGCAAAATGCCCTTCTTCATGCCTCTTCCTCCAATCGTATTTTCTTGTTATGACCTTTCTTGCACACTTGGAGGCTTCTGTAATCCTGAGGTTGTCCAAATTATCCTTTCCTAATAGGCGGTTTCCTTTGTCACAAACCTAACATGATCATAATATTATTATCCAGGCTACACCTTGATCCATATTTAATAAATATTTCAACACAGCAACAATTGGGCGTCTAAATTCAAAACATGAAGTTTATCTTAATCAAAACAATAATTAGGGCGTTTAAATTCAAACCATAATTATAGAATCCATCCATCAATTACATACCATCCATCGGTCCTTATAAATTCTATTCTTGATTCACATAATCATTTCATAAGCTAGATTTTAAACATCATTGAGCATAAATAAGCCTGATAAATTGCTCCTACATAAACATTGTGACAAAGTAGGAGAGGTTTTAAAATTCCTTTAGTAGATTAAAGAAATCCTTAAGATGCTAAGAAAAATAATCATTTTAATACATAAATTTGGTACATATACAGAAGGGCTTAGCTTTCATATATCATTGAGCATAAATAATGCTTATAAATTTCTCCTACACAAACATTGTGACAAAGGAGCAGAGGTTTTAAAATTCCTTTAGTAGATAAAAAAAAATCTTAAGATACTAAGAAAAATAATCATTTTAATACATAAATTTAGTATATATACAGAAGGTTTTAGCTTTCATATAATAATAGAGTGTAGCTCTGAGGGTTTGATGTGCAGTCTTTTGTAGATGTAGTGTTAGCAAAATTATAGTAGAGATAAACTATGATATATGTAGAGCCCTAAGCACTTACAAATAATCACAACCGTCTCTATTTTTATTATGCTGAACAATCCTATTAATTATAGTAAGCATGCAGCCTATGTATCTGATCTGTGACTAATAAAACAAATTGTGATGCATGCAAAGAAGATGCCTAATGAAATGAGTAGGAATAGTTAAATGGGACTTCCGGTTAGTCTTAATGATGGAACTAGTCGTTTAGTAATGTTACAATCTCTTTAATGGCCAAATTTTATTTCATTTTTCACCAGTATCTTTCTCAAGGCAAAAAATGGGTTTCCAAAATATTTGATGATTAAATAAGATGTTTTAGAAAATGATTGGTATCTCTTCAGGGGACAATTGTTAATTTATTTTTATTTTTTTATTCTTGATTCTATTTTTTGATTGAAAAGTAGAGTGGAAGTTGTTGATAAGGCAACCTGCCAAGTTGATTCCAAATGCATTCAATTTTGTTGAGCGGCTAGTTCAGTTCAAATGTTCCTTCAAATTTCTTTAATAATGGAGTTAAAATGTGAAGTGAAGATCTAAATTAAGTAATGGCTTGATAAGTTGGTGGACTTCTCTGTTAATTTGGTCAAGCTTAAATTTTGGGAGTCGTAATAGGTTATAGTTACAACTTAAGCAAGCATTAGCCGCACAATCTTAGATTCATGTTTCAAAAATTTAATTTTATCTGAATTTTGATTTTTAATTACTTTTTGCTGCTTTCTCACATTTATAAATAGAAGGTCAATGATTTTGTAGAATAAAATTACTTATTAAATATAAACTTTTTCTTCTGGAGTGGAAACTTATACATTTTTTTGGATGCGATATTATCGTTCAAGTACGAGACTTGATCTTTAGATTTTTCTTTTACTCAATACTTCTTTATTTACTTATTGCCATCAAAATGGAATTTGATTTAGCTGTATCTGTCAAATATCTTATTTTCTATTTGTGTGAATGAAATGTAGATCTGTTGTATTTCTATATAATCTCAAATTATTTTGGTTTAGCCCTCTTTGGATACCCATTGTTTTTCACATGATTATGTATTCTTTCTGTTTTTTGCCATTCAACATTATTCAGACAATTTACTCTTGAATCTTTGTATTTTGCATAAATATATATGCATGTTGTCGTATTAGATTGCTTACATTTGATAGAAAGTGGTTGCAACCGTATCAATATTGATGTAGCATTTTTCCTATCAAATTGTTTTATTGATTCCAAAATCTTATCGCTTTATACACTGTTCTTTCAAGGGTTTTCTACAAACAAAATTTACAATGTTTTTATCTTTCTTAGGGCCTCCTGTTTGGTGCTCTTCTTGAAATTCCTCTTATTTAGAACATGATGATCTGAGCTTTGCTATAACATAAATCTTAAAGAAGATTTATAAAGAAGATTTTTACAGCTTTAATTTTAGGATAAGAGAAACATAGGAGTGTTACTATAGATATAACCACTGATTTGTTGATTTAATGCTACAAATTTGAGTATACATTCTGTGAATTTTGAATAATCCTTTTTCTCACTGAATACATAGATAATTCACCTATAAATAGGCGAGTACAAGAGATAAAAAGAGGAAAGAAATCTTCCTACAATTAAGTAATTCATATAATTATGAAATAAACATAAATACCTATAATTAAGGAATTACCCTTTTTATACTCTGACTAAATATAACAAGTACTAAATAGAATTAAAAAAATAATAATGAGCGTAATTCCACACTCCCCCTCAAGGTCGGTTGTACAGATTGTACATGCCCAACTTGTTGGTTAGCTCATCAAAACTGGACTTAGGGAGAGCCTTGGTGAGAATGTCTGCAGTTTGGTCTCTAAAAGGAGTATAGACCAATTCAATGATTTCATTGTCCACCTTTTTTGAAATAAAGTTCCGATCAATCTCAATGTGTCTCGTTTGATCATGATGAACATGATTCTTTGCGATACTGATTGCAGCTTGATTGTCACAGAACATCTTGATAGAATTTTCTTTCATAATTCCAAGCTTCTTGAGAAATCTTTTGATCCACATTCCTTCACAGATACCAAGCGCCAGTGCTCTGTATTCTGCTTCTGCACTACTCTGAGATACCACCGATTGCTTCTTACTTCTCCATGCCACTAGATTGCCGCACACATACAAGCAATACCTAGAGGTTGATCGTCGAGTGGATATATCTCCTGCACAGTCAGCATCAGTAAAGACTTCTACCTTTTAACTATCATTCCTTTTGAATAATAATCCTTTCCCAGGTGTCATATTTAAGTATCTTAAGATACGGTTCACAACTCCCATATGTTCCTCAGTAGGACAGTTCATGAATTGACTTACTATACTTACTGAAAAACTTATGTTTGGTCTGGTGTGAGATAAGTAAATAAGTCTTCTAACAAGCTGCTGGTATCGTTCTTTGTCAACAAGTAAACTATCATTCTCCATTCCAATCTTTTTATACGGGTCTATTGGAGTATCTATTGGTTTGCATCCAACATACCAGTTTCTTTCAATAGGTCCAATGTGTACATCCTTTGAGTTACGGCTATCCACATTGTGGATCTTGCAACTTCCATGCCCAAGAAGAACTTCAAGTCTCCGAGGTCCTTGATTTCGAATTCATGGGCTAGAAACTTCTTCAACTTTGTCAATTCTTCAGTATGATCACCAGTAAGAATAATGTCATCAACATACACAATAAGTACAACAATCTTCTTCTCGGATCTTTTGGTGAACATTGTATGATCAACCTGACTTTGAGTATAACCGCACTTGATTATTGAATTAGTGAATCAGACAAACCAAGCATAGGGAGATTGTTTGAGACCATACAGAGATTTCTGGAGCTTGCATACTTTGCCACTAGGGAAGGACCCTTCAAGACCAGGCGGTAAATCCATGTATACATCCTCTTCAAGATCTCCATTAAGGAATGCATTTTTGACATCAAGTTGCATAAGTGGTCAGTCTCGGTTTGCTGCAATGGAGAGTAGGATTCTAATGGAGTTCAGTTTGGCTACTAGGGCAAATGTCTCTTGGTAGTCAATTCCGTATTACTGAGTATAACCTTTTGCAACCGGTCGGGATTTTGACCGATCTATGCTTCAATCTGCCTTACATTTGATGGTAAATAACCACCTGCATCCTACTGGTCTCGTATCCTTGGGCAAATCAGACACAATCCACGTTCCATTCTTTTCTAGTGCAGCAACTTCTTCAGTCATAGCTTTTCTCCATTCCGGGTGTGAGAGAGCTTCCTGAATAGAATTCGAAACCTTTATGCTGTCAATAGCAGTTACAAATGCATGATATGGAGGAGATAACCTCTCATATGAAACATATCGGGCAATAACATGTTGAGTGCAAGGAACATCAGAATCATCTTTCACAAGCGGGGTAAGCTCACAATCACTAGTGTCTATAAATTCCGTACCTGAGTGAGTTTCAACGGATTTTGGAGCCGGATTATATTCTTGGACATCAGCTGGAAGCGGTGCTATGTCTCTATTCTTTCAGCAGTTCTGTTTCGTCTTGTATAGACCTGAAGTTCCTGAGGAGTGGGTTGTGTAGACTGAGGAGGTTGAATAGGAGAAGGTGTGGGTTGTGTAGATTGAGGAAGTTGAATAGGAGATGGAGGATGTTTGACAGTTAGTGAGGGACCCATGTCAGTTGGTAAAGGGACACAGAGCTGTTGTTCACTACGATTACTCACCCCCTGAATGACAGACCCTTGGTAGTATAATTGATGCTAAAAAAAGGTGACATAGAATTATAGATCTTTTTAGTTGAAGAACAATAACACTTGTAGCCTTTCTT
>NEWO01000012.1:848377-888268 GCA_003013225.1 Phalaenopsis aphrodite | reverse complement strand
GCCAACACGTATCTCGAGTATGGCCAGAACGACGACAATGATCACACCAAGGGCGGTCCTGGTGTTGGTGATTGTCTGTGGATGGAATATGAGCATCAAGTGCAGACCCGTTGAAGGCTGTAGTGGACAAGGAAGCACCTAACATGACCTTTTGTCGACTCTCTTCGCGGCATATATCGGAGAAAGCTTCACGAATTGTTGGAAGAGGTTTCGAATTCAAAATCCGTGAGCGAGTTTGGTCAAACTCAGATTTGAGGCCGAGAAAAAATTTGAAGGTGCGTTTCTGTTCTATGATTTGGCGAAATATGACAGAGTCTTCGGGACACTTCCAAGGGTACACCTCGAATAGATCTAGTTGCTGCCAATACCGAGTAAGATTGTTGAAGTATTAGGTGGCAGTGAGATCACCTTGACGAAAGTCATGAAGAATGGTCTCAACATCAAATAGTTCGCTTGCATTGTCAGCACTAGAATAGATCTCACGGGCAGCATCCCAGATTTCCTTAGCCATGCCATAAAGAAGAAAATTTTTGCCAATATCAAGTGCCATCGAGTTAACAAGCCAGGCCATAACCATATTATTCTCGGATTTCCAAGTCTTGTATGACGGATCTGTCGTCATCAGAGCTAGAGCATCACCAGTGAGGTAGTCATTTTTGCCTTTGTCGCATACAAACATCATGACTGACAGCGACCATTGGAGGTAACTCTGGCCGGTGAGTTTGTGGCTGGTGATGAGGACAGAATTATTGTCTGAATTGCTGGGTAATGGAGACCCAGCCGCGGAGGGGTGGCTAGAAGTGACATCACTAGTGGAGGAGGAGTTACAGACATGGCCGTATTTAGTCATTGAGCACGGCTGGAACTGGTTGTGCTCGATCGCAGAAGAAGAGTCGGCGCGGGAGATCGCGGGAGACGCCCGATGCGCAGAAGAAGAGTCGGCGCGGGAGATCGCGGGAGACGCCCGATGCGACACGGGAAAGCTCGATGCGGGAGATCGCGGGAGACGTAGGATCGGTTGATCGCGGAAGAAGCAAGATCGGTCGATCGCGGGAGAAGAACGATCAGACGCAGTCGTAGTGATCGGAGATAGGCACGATCTGTCGAGGAGCGGTGCTCGGATGCAGGCGATCGGGGCAGGCGCAAACTAGGGCAACGCTCGGTAACGACGATCGCAGGAGAGAAGGTTGCCGAGTGGGAGAGTCTCTGATACCATGTGAATTTTGAATAATTCTTTTTTCTCAATGAATACATAGATAATTCACCTATAAATAAGCAAGTACAAGAGATAAAAAGAGGAAATAAATCTTCCTACAATTAAGTAATTCCTATAATTATGGAATAAACATAAATACCTATTATTAAGGAATTACCTTTTTATACTATGACTAAATATAACAAGTACTAAATAGAATTAAAGAAATAATAATGAACGTAATTTCACACATTCCAATTATAACATCTTGGCTCTGCGTTGAAGTAACATCATCCTCATTATTATCAATACATCATTTTACTGTTCAGAACATCGACATTTTTAACAGCTTTTTATTTTTTCATTGTTTTCTTACGAGCAAAATTTCCCAAAATATTTAAACCTCATTGGGAATTCCTATCGAGTTCTTCTCTTGAAATTCCTCTTATATTGAACATGATGATATGAGCTCCACCATAAATATTAAAGAAGAATTGTAGGTCTTTTTTTTTTAATAACAGAAATCTTGGAGTGAATTAAAGATGCACTCTACAACTAAGCTCTACATTGAAGTTGCAGCAGAGCCAGAGTAACCGAACAGACCAACATGCATCATGAAAGGTAGTAATGATATTTGGGGAAAAACTATTTGCAAGGAAATGAGAGAACCAGAGCAGCTTTCCAATTTTTAAACCATGAATCATTGACAACTTTAGATAAATGATGCATTTAAGATAATGATCCTCATTAATTGTTTTGGTTCTAAAAAAATAAATCCCTTCATTGATGGACGCAATGTCATTTAATAGGAAATCTCATTGATAAGTTGAAGTGAGGTTTGAAATTTTTTTGGGTTGTTACAGATTCTATTGTGTGTAAGACTTGAGATACTATTTAGCATCAACTAGGAAGTAAAAGAGGAATGCTAAAGGAAATATGGTTAGAATTTGTGCAAAAGATTTGCAAAAAATAAAGCTTAACAGCTTTTGCAATCAACAATAATTAATGATGAATGAGGATTGATTCAGTCAACCCCACTTATTTGTGAAAAGAATTGTGGTCACGAAGAAAATCATGTTAATGCGTGCATGCTTCTATTTTTTTATTTGCATGATGCTTCTTTTCTAGATTGTAACAGGCCAACTAAGATGTAATTCAATTTGTTAAAAATTGCTGTAAAAGTTGGGCTCAAATTAGTTTTGGATGTTTGTTAACCTATTTTGGGTGTTAAGCTATCTAGCAACCTTCCAGATATTATGGCCATTTTATTGATGCTACGTGACTTATTCTAGTCAGAAGATGAAAGTGTCCATCTTGGGGAACGATTTTTAAAATTTTCCATTGCAGTCTGAAGATATATTATAATATGAATACTATATAAATCTTTTTTTGAAAATTCTCCTTTTATTGTGAAATCATGAGCATGTTGCAGAGAATTTACATAGTCGCTCCTATTCATTTTTAATTCATTATCAACACGTCTATGTAAATCTGCATGTAGCTTAAGAAAAGGGATTACCTTGCCATTGGATCTTCTAACTTGGAAGAAAATCAAAGGACTTATCTGAATTCATTGGATAATGAACAAGAGTTTTCTAAGTTGGGTCATTCTAAGTTACTCTCCAGGCTTTCTGTACATGAAGCTTCTACAATACCATCTGCAGTTGAAAAATCTTTCAATGAAGTTCAAGGTATAACTTGGAGTTTTCTACGTTCTAAATTATTATTCATATACTTTCTATTTGGTGATGCATCTGGTGGAGACAAATTTTCACATAAATCTCTTGTGATACAAGATGGAAATGCTGCTGGGCCTGACCAATTGATGGAGGCAGATGCTAGCATTTCTGTAGGAGCCATTTTGCAACCCCAAGATGTATTTAAAGAGTCACTGGAGGCACCAAAGGTAAATCATGTTTGTTATGTTTGCTTCAATAGATGGATGGACTGCAGATATTTGCTTCCTCTCATGATCTTGAATCGATAGAATTGATATTTTTGGATTTTGTAGCTGTTTTCAAGATACTAACGTGGACTAATTGTGTGAAGAATTATGAAATGGCTTTGCCAACCGAAGAGCAGATTGGCGGTATTTCAGCTCCGGAGGATTCTCTTGTTTTTGCTTCAATAGCTGACAAGAATAATGGTGATTACTCACAGTACTTTAGTATGGAATTCATTTAACACACCTTAGCCCTTATTATCAAATCAACTGTTATTTCTATGTTTTCATTTTTTTTCAGGAGATGTGATTCCAGAAACTGAGACTTTACAGCTTGAGAGTATTACCCCTGCAGAACCAAGGTACATCATTTGTTGCTTCTTACAGAGAAATATGGAAATTTCAGTGAAGCATGGTAGCTATAAAAAGTTCTTTGGTGTGGAATAGTTTGTTTGGTTGGAACTTAAACATTGTTTGCAATCCCCACAAAACCTTGATAGGATTTTCTTTATATTTAAGAAGGCTTTCTTATTGTGCCTCTTATCTGGTAACTTTTTGCATCAAAGTGTGGTTTATTTAGTATGCCTGTCTCCCTTCTGTTTTACTCTTTATTTTAGTTATTCTAAAATCCTTGTAAAATGTCCATAAAAACCCCTTCAGTTAAATTGCAGCATTAAGGGGATTCTCTCCCAACCATCAGCCTCTTTTAGTTGCATAAAATTCTCCCTCTCTCCCTGCCCTAAACTTCTTTATAATATCATATATAACCATGAAAATTTCCAATTTTCTTTAATGCGAACAATTCAATCCATCTCATGGAATATTAGGTCTTCTATCAATGGAACAAATTTGAGATCCTGCCGGCTCCACCCATCTCTTCTTAACCTTAATTATCCATGTATCTCTTGATTAATCACAAAACTTCCATCAATCCCTGGAAGTCTTGCTCTTGATGCTCATGCTATTTTCTTAACAATAGTAACCGAAGCTATATAACGGCCTTGATACCATCGTTTTCATGCTTCTAATTAAAGGAAAATCATCTCTTCTATGATGGTTGGCTTGTAAATCATTTAAAGGATTCCATATGGATAAAAGCTGCAAAATTGTATAAAATTTAAGTTTAAATGAATTGAATATATACCACAATATGTTTAAGGTTTCTTCTTATGCCAAAATTTTGTGAGAAGCCTTTTTAAAAAAAAAGATTGTGAGAAGCTTTTTTTTTTTTCTGTGCTGTTTAAAGAAGCGGGAACAAGCCAACCACTAAAAAGCTTGGTTTCTTTTAATAGTGTAATAAAATAAGATTTTAAATCACCATCTATATGACACTTATCAATACAAGCTGCAACTTTGTGGAGTAATTCAATATAATAATGTCAAAATCATAACGTTCTTTTATTAATATTAAAATAGTTATGGCGGGCTTTTAGTTTACCTTTCTGACTTAACCTGAAAATGTGATGCTGGTTACTGTGTTAAAATTATAATAATTTTAAGTAAAAATTTTGAAAATTTCTTAAGGCAAATGATTGAATTCTTCTTAAATTTAATAATTCAGCTTGAAATTGAATGCGTGTTTATTTAAACTTGGTATTTTTTTTTAAGAAAGATTTATTTTTAAATCTTATTAAGAAATGCAAAATAAAACTGTGATGTTGGCCTCAAGCTAGATGAAGAAAGTTGAGAATTTGTATGGCTAAAATAAATATTATATAAACTATATATTATTTATTTATGCGCCCCCTTCAAAGAAACTTGTTCACTTTTAGCTTGCAAAGCTTCTGTCATCATTTATGTTTAATTTTTACTTTTTCCTTAATGTTTAGGCACATAACATTTCTTCCTCCTGATTTGAAAATAATGCTGATTATTTCACAATGGCATTTGTTTTTATTTTTTTGTTCTAGCATAACTAAAAACTCTGGTGACCAAGTGGAGTTCCAGGCCATCAATTCTATGCAAGTGGATCTTGATGCTGCTTTTAACAATCCTCACCCAACCACTGGTATATTTAAATTTTTCTTTCTCCTTGCTGAATCGTCCTTTAAGCCATTCTACTTGTGGAATTTCCTTCGGCGAAGGCTTGATTTTGTAGTGGCATTTCTAATGTGTTATTGTAAATTATTCAGTTATTGAAATTTAATATGTTTCTTTGTTTACCATTGCTGAGCGGCTTAATGTGCTATAATTAAAAAATCATATATATTAGTTGGTTATTACATCTATACCCATACAAAACATCCAATCATTTTCATCCTTTTTATGCATCTCATGTTTTCATGAAAGCAGCCCCCTGTTTTGGGAATAGTGAGTGGAAATCACAAAATATATAACTTGAATTCACGCTATTGAATGTACAATCATCTCCTTTAACCAATTGACCGTGTGTCTGTTTGCTTCATGAAGGGCCCCCTTGTTTATATTTTCATCCTTTTTACGCTTTAAGTCCTGTTTCTTTTGCATTCACTATATACAGATTCAGAGCCCCCAAATGGGAATCCTCAAATCCAGGAAGAACCAGTTGGACCATCAGAAAAATTCGAAACCAGCAGGTAACCTTCATCCATCAGTATATGATTCTAATCACCACGTCGATTCAATTTGTATTGAGTCGAGTCTTCGATCTCGTGCAGCAATTTGGCAGAAATGAGCGAGGGAGATCCAACTACGACCAGCGCAAGCTATGGCGGTGGTCCTGCAGCGAGTTTCTCCGAGGGTGACCTCGAACCGACGAGCGATGTTTCCATTGGCATCCGTAAAACTCGAGCCAGCACAAATGCCAGCAAGGCTAAACCTGTTGAGCCAATGCTTACCGAGCCTCCTGAGCCAAGCAGTGGCAACAAGCGCAAAGCAAAAAAGGTTGTTAAGCAAAAGAAATGGAGGGGCTGAGAGATGACCTCATAACCCTACTAATTTAATTTTATTTGTCAGCTTAGGAAGTCTAACTTGTGACAATATTTATGTGGTTCCCATTGTTTGGATGTTGGATGAAAGACATTTAGTCGGTGTACATTGTTAAGATGGAAATAGTTGATCTCATAATTGTTGTTGTCTTGTATAATTTTTTTTTAATGTTACATTAATTATTTGGAAAATTTGGCTTGTGTTTGCTTTAAAATATGTACAAGTGGAGTTTTTTTTTTTCATAAATCGTGCTTACTATTCTTAGAAGCTTTCTGAAAATTTAGGTGTCAAAATGGTTGGCTTGCCTTTGTGTGGAGTTGATTGATTTTTTTAAAATAAGTTAATTTCACATGTCTGCTTGTTTCAAAATCTCAGTTTAGTACCAGTGGCCTTATTTAATCAGAATTTAAGTGCTGGCAAAAAATTACCGGTGATCTCCAATCAACTCTTTTTTTTTTTTTTTTTTGTCGCAAATGATTTTCATCTGTTCGTATTTCAAATTTATCCCATGAACATATCTAAATGTAAAGGGGGAGTATATTGATTCTTTTTCTAAAAATAACAATATTGCCATGCACTTCATCATGTTGAAATATAAAAAAAAGGAAAATTCAATTACGTATCACTCAATACTTATGTATTTACATATTTAGCGTCCAGAATTTATGTACCTACCATCTTACTTTTGCGTGAAAAGATGCATTTCATTTTTTCCAAGTCAAATATGGTAGTATTTTTTATGTGATATGAAAGATTTGGATAGTATAAATGTTTATTTCTTAAAAAGGGTTTTAGATATGTAAATTAAAATAGGGGATTGAGTGGTATATATGCAAATGCAAAGTCCAAATGAAACTGGAAATCTTATTGGAAATGTAGACGCCAAAGAGCGGCGTGGGAAGGAAAGATAGGAGGTAGGTAGGTATGAAGTGACCTCAATTCACCAAATTCAAGCACGCAATTAGAAAAGAAAACAAAGGAGTCTTCTCCCAACTACCCTCACCTCATGGAGATAACCAAGAAACTAAAGGAGGACTTAATCAACGGACAGGACTGCTTTGCCGGTGGTAACGTGGCAAATAAACATCTGTGAATAAATTGGGTCAATTTAACTACTAAATTATTTAATTAGCCCATCCGAGTCTGTTCAACCATATTTCAGAAATTGTTATTATTTTTCTGTCCTATTAACTCTGGAGAGACCTATGTGAGAAAGGTGAATGAATATCTTTCTTCGCTTCTTATATAACTTCAAGAAAATATTAAAATACATGCTAGTGCCTCAATGAAAAGATTGAGACGTGAATATCAAACTGAGGATGTGGTATATGTATATCATTAATGTCAGTCTTGACTTTTATGTGTTTTGATAGTTTCGAGGATTGCCGAGGAGGCTAGCTAGGCTTGTGAGTCTAGTTGGCGAGTTTATCATATGAAAATGATAAAGAGTATTTCGACAAACTACTTTGCTAAGTCAGTTCAACAGGTCAACTCGGTAGTTGGAAGATGACAACTAACATGTTCAAGAGTGAGGCAAGCAGGTTGCTTTAACCGGTCGTCTAGGTGATGATTAGACCTTTTTGCGTAGATGGGCCTTCTAGACCCATGAGGCTTCAACTCAGAATACATGTAGGTAAATCATCTAGTATGGATTCGAACAATTCTAATTTATGTTGGATTCAAAGTTTGAACTTCTCCCTAACCTTATTAGATTAATGTTCAAATTACATTTAAATTTTGCTCAAGCCCTATTTGAACATGAAATCAACTCAACTTGAAACATAGTTAAATCATATTCAAATGTTGTTCAAATGTGATATGAACATGATCGCAATTTTGTTGGAACATGATTTAAATCTTTATGGTTTGATACAAAATTTAAATATGCACACGGTATCAAATATAAAATTATCTTGAGATAAGTAATGAACTTCTAGGCAACATTTCTCATACTTTACGTAGTAAATATAAAATTTTTCAGGAGGTGCGGTAATAATGAGCAATCGCAGAAAAGAAAAAAAATGATGTAATGGCTTCTTCAGTTCTAGTTGAAAAACAAATAAATTAAGTTCAGATATGATAGTTATTGCTTGGAATAAAAAAAAAGGTTAATTTCTTAAGGTTTTAGGTTAGTTTAATTTAATAAATGTGTAGTCTTAAATGGTTTAGTAATAGTAGGATAAGAAAAAAATGCTAGTTCTAGCATTTATGACTTCCTTTAAAGTTGCGTGTTTGACGGCTGATGCCAGATTTGGATTAGTTGCGCCGGAATTAGTAGGGTACACATTGCATAATCAACGCCGTGGTTGCGGTAGCTTCGCTGCGTCCTATATTTCAGGTTTCTTTGAATTGCGATTAGATTTTGTTTGATGATAAAATGAGTCACTATCTAGATTAAAGCTAGTTTTCTGAAACGCATCTTTGTCCATTTTTCTGATTACATGTGCGAATAGTTTTGATAGTAGGTGAATTGAATTTGTTTTTGGTACAAAATGGCTTTTTGCTTCATATTCCTCTTCGTTTTAGTGCTTCTAAACTGTTTCTCATTGAAAATTAGTTTTGCTGCATTTCAGGTTCTTGTTATTTTAGGAAACCATAAAGTGAATTCACAAAATTGTATCTTTATGAGGTTGCTGAACTTTTCTCCAAGATTTAGTATATCTGTGTTCGTCCTTTCAGCTGTGGTGTTAGTAACCTTTTCGTCATATTTCATCGATGACAACATTTGGGGCACAAATCATAAGCTTGATCCTGCGTCTAGGGTTCCGAAGAAGGGCCCCGGCAAACCTCCGATATTTGCCTATTGGATTTCTGGCACCCAGGGTGAGGGAAAGAAGATTTTTCGGCTGCTGAAAGCCGTCTATCACCCAAGGAATCGTTATCTCTTGCATCTTGATGCTGGCTGCACTGCGTATGAGAGGAACGAATTGGCTAGATTGGTTCTTTCTGAGAGGATTTTTCAAGCTTTCTCAAATGTTGATGTAGTGGGCAAGGCTTATGCTGTTGATCGTAGTGGGTCTTCAGTCGTTGCTGCTACACTCCATGGAGCATCAGTTTTGCTCAAAATTTGGGATGATTGGGATTGGTTCATTACTTTGAGTGCTTCTGATTATCCTGTTGTTACTCAGGATGGTATGAATTTAGTTCACATTGGCATCATTTTAATACTGTTTACGGTTTCATGTTCTTGATTGAAATCTTCCACTCTATGAGTGCTTGGCCCAATTTACAGAAGCCAAGTGCTAATTTCTTGGTGAAATTATCTCCTTAAAACTTTTTTTCTTGTATGGTGTTCTGCAAGTTGATTGGCCTGTTTTCTTTTTAGTTCCTGAATCTGATTTGAATCCTACTCAACCTAAATTCTTTCTGAAATCATATAGAATGATTGGTGAAGTGTTGGTAGCTAGACCTTCTCCACCTATAGTACATTAAAAACCTGATTTCAGGTGGTGATGTTTTTTAGTTTCAACTTTCAAGTAAAAAACTACAGTGTGTAGTTGAACCTGCTGTTCTTATTCTTGGCATTTGATAAAATTTAAAATTTATTTCTTGTTTGAGGTTTTTGAGTTTTCTCACTATAAATTTGAATTTTTTATTTCATTTTTATTACTCGTTAAATTTTAAAACCAGTTCAGAATTTTGTTTTTTATCTTTCTAGATTTATTTTGGATCAAATAGATGTTGCGATCAGTACAAGTATGCAATTCTATCAGTTTACCTTTTCTCTTCTTTTGAAAGAAATGTCAACTATGATTGAATGATAAGTAGTGACCCAAGAATGAAAAGCTAAGACTTGAAAAGTCAATTTGATGTTTATGTAAAATAATTTTCCGGTTAAATTCCTCTCAAATTCTGAATTTTTTTCTTGAAGGCACACAACTTTTGTTCCTTCTAGAATTAGCAGTTATATTAAAAAAATTTAGGCTGCCACATGAGAAGCTACTCCATTTTATGTTGCTTCAGTCTGAATTAACAATAATTTTTTTATATTTGCGAACTCCCCACTGAAATAAGTTCTGTATAGGAATTTCAATTATTATGCAGCAAATTTATTTTAAATAATGTGGATTTATCTTCCTTTGCTTTGAACAATGATAAGAAACATGATTTCTTTGCAGATCTGCTTTATGCGTTCACTTCATTGCCTAGGGATCTTAATTTCATCGATCACACAAGTGAGCTTGGGTGGAAAGAGTAAGAAAATCCTATAAACTATATAATCTATTTTACAGTGTATCTTCTTATAACTAATCTATTTTACAGTGCATCTTCTTTTTATGCAAATATATAGTGTTTGATTTGATGTATTATATCGATCTGCCTTACCTTTTCTCATTGCCTTGGTGCAGGCCTGAAAGGTTTGGCAAAATAATTGTGGACCCAAATCTTTATATGAATAATAATATGAAGTACTTTTTGGCTTCAGAAACTCGGCCAACTCCTGATGCTTTCAGAATATTCACAGGTTTGATTTTTTGCTTATTGTCAGGGTTTAATGAACCTCTCTCCGAGTCTTGCTGGAAAGAACTCGGTTTAATTTGTTTGCGTTTATATAATGATTCAGGAAATCTTTAAATTTAAGATTTTTAATGCAACTAAATGCTGTAATGATTGAAACACATGTAATTAAATTTAGAATTCACATTTATTGGCTATCTGTTAAAAAATCATTCACCTTTTTATTCAACCAAAGTTTTCATTGAGTTTGCCTCATGTAAAATACACTAATAAAAAATGTAGAAATTTAGAGGAAAGTTTGAAACTACACAACAAAAATTTGGTTAGGATTCATATCATAACAAGTAATCTAGTTGTTGTTTTTCTGAGTAAAATGAACCAGACTAGCCAAATTAAGAAATCTTAGTCTCCACCAATCATCATCATCATTAGTTTTCTCTCAACTTTCAGTGGCTAGTATTATTAATCTTCATTTTTTATTCGTTTCTATTGAATTTGTTTGATGTGATCCTATTTTTTGTAAATCATTTTAAACTATTTTTCTCAATGTAACTTTCAGTTCACCTCTTTTTTTTTTTCTTGATCCTGTGACATTGATTTTATCGAATGGAAGCGTTTTCTACTCTTCGTTAAATGTATTCAAATCACCTAAGTGTATGTTCAATAGGTATGCACTTTCATAACACTTAAAGAACATACAATCTAGCCAGTATGCAATTTTGCTGAATTATGAGAACAGGTTTGCACTTCCATTACTTTCACACCAATATCCTGTCCATCCTGAACAAATCCTTTGATGTACTACTTCCTTTGCCCAAGTATGATTGTGTTTGGCAGCAGCAAATAAATGAATGTGTAAGAGAGAGGTGCCGGATTGTCAAAAATAAAGCATTTGTCATCTTCGATAACAAATGCTGCAGCTAATGTTTGTAGCTAATGTGTTGTGAAAATTGCAGCGGAATAAAACAAGAATCAACACAAATTAGAAGAAGAACACAGAGATTTAACGAGGTTCGACAAAGAATTGCCTACGTCCTCGGGAGCGAGCGGCGGTTTCACTATTTCAGAGAAGTTACAATTTACATCCCATAGGGTCACACATATATATAAACATATACAAATTCACAGATAAAATTACAATCACACCCTCGCTCCTCTCAACCTCATTTATTTCAAGAGACTCATTTTCACCAGGAGACAACTCTTCACCAAGAAACTCCAACTCCCTAAATATGAGCCATACCTAACAATTCTCCATCTTGGTGAATATCCAACACCTTAGGAGATATGCATCACCCGGTATATGCGCCTACCAAACAAATCTCCACCTTAGTAAATATTCAGCCTCTTTAGAAAAAAATTTTCACCTTGCAAATATCCAATCCTTTAGGAGAAAAAATCTCCACCTTGTGAATATCCTATCCCTTAGGAGAAAAAACTCATGGAGTCTCTTTATACCAAAGTGGGTTGGGCAACCAAACCATCTAACCTGGCTTGGTCAAAGTTTCTGTTGCATTTTCACCATATGATTCAACAGAGCGATCACCACCTGCAACTGTACTCCCTATCAGTTTATAGATGTTACCTACAATGATCTTCCCTTTTATCATATTCAGTGCACTCTTAACAATTCTGATGGTTTCCCTATCCTCATCTGCCTTAAGAATGAAACCATTTCTGTATAGAGTGCCCAAAGAAATCAAATTCTTCTTCAACTCTGGAACATGCCTGACATCACATAATGTTATAACAGTATGATCATACATCTTAATTCTGACTTTATCAATGCGAGCAATATTGCAACGTCTATTATCACCCAAATAGACTGAATCAGAATCAAATAACCTGTATGAAGTAAACCACTCCCTGTTAGGTGTTATGTGATAAGAACATCCTGAATCAAGAATCCATCCATCCTTTAACTGAGTTATTGTAAATGAAAACGCATCACCATCACTGTAATCTGTAATATCACTCTGCACCATATTCACAGCTCTGGAAGATACATCACGAGTCTTTTTCTTGAGCATTGGACAATCTCTTTTCATATGTCTCTGTTCCTTGCACTTAATCTTTTTGCCTTTAGGCTTTGACTTGGAACTTTGCCTTCCAGAATTTTTCTTCTCCTCCTTATTTTCACGATCCTGATTACCCCTACATATAAACAATTACCATGACAGCTTTCCTCTGCATTCTGCTTCCGCTGGTTGTGAGCCAACAATACTGCAGTAATCTCATCAATTTTAATTGTTTCTTTCCCATATGTAAGAGTAGTCACCAGATGTTCATAAGAAGTAGGCAATGAACACAAAAGAATCATTGTTCGGTCTTCATCTTCAATATTCACATCATGCTGTGCCAGGTCCGTGATTATTTGATTGAAGACATTCAAGTGCTGAACCAAATCAGTGTCTGCCTGCATCTTCAGCCGATACAACCTTTGCTTCAGATACAATTTATTCGTCAGAGATTTAGACATAAATTGAGATTCCAATTTCTTCCATACTTCTCCTGGAAATTTCAGATTCATAACATGATACATAATCTCATCTGCGAGACATAAACGTATGGTATCTGACGCTCGAATTTGTAACTCTTCCCAATCTTCATCTTCCATATTCTCAGGTTTCGTAACCCGCAATGCCTTCAAAATTCTCTGTTGTGCCAACAAATCTTTTACCCTTGTTTGCCACAATCCGAAGTTCCCGGTTCCATCGAACTTCACTATCTCGAATTTTGCTCTAGACATTGCTATTTGAAATTTAATCCTGAAATTTTCCCTGTCAAATGCAACAATTATCCCGCGATTCTCCTGTGATTCATGAATCAAATTTTCTCACGAAGCACTTTTCCTGTTTGTACCAGTTTCTCGGCCAATTGTTGTTTCCACGAGCCACGAATCCCTTCGCACCTGTTCGAAGAATACCTCCACGAAACTCCTGTTCACGAAATAATCGTGTCTGCTCGCCTCCTGCACCCTGCCGAACTCCACCTGTCGCAAAATCTCCTGCGACGAACCGACAAATTTAACTGGTCGAATTTCTCAGATTTTCCGCAAAACAAGGCTCCTATTCGCGGTGGACAGCCTCTGTTTCCCACGGATTGTTGAACCGGCCGAACTCCTCTGTTTCCTGAAACTGAAACTGCACGACGGTTCACGAAACTGAACCTCGCGCCTCTTCGCCCTTCGCGACAGCAAAACTGCCTCCCGAACTGTGCGAATGCCTGTAACTGTCGCTGGCCTGCCGCGAGCCCTACTCCTCCACAACGCCTGCTCTCAAAACTCTTTTGCGAACACAACTGGCCCCAGGCAGAAGAAAATCACAAATTACTCCTCTCTGAAACTCCAAGCCGAACTTGGGACCCTCTTTCGCGGGCCTCTGTTGCACGCGGAGAACTCTCGTCTTCGACCGGATGAAGAGGAGAGTTCTGTCGCAGAGCCCTGTCGCGAACTGAAGAGCGAATCCTTCCGTCCAATTCGTCGCGAACTCCCGCAATTTGTCCGAACTACCCTCTCGCGATGTTGCGCCCCTCCTTCCGCCCGCGAACTCCTGCCGCAAATCGCGCACCGAGCGGGCTTCTTCCTGTCGCGAGATAATACTGCGATTCCGAACCTAAGCCCGCGAACCGAATTTCAGTGAAGCCTTCTCGGTCGCTATCGCGATCCGCTCAACTGCCGATCGAATCCTTCGTCTCCTCCAAATCCTTCTTCTTGCGTCGATCTCCTCCTGTTCCCCTCGAAAGAGGCTCTGATACCAATTATTGTGAAAATTGCAGCGGAATAAAACAATAATCGACACAAACTAGAAGAAGAACACAGAGATTTAACGAGGTTCGACAAAGAATTGCCTACGTCCTCGGGAGCGAGCGGCGGTTTCACTATTTCAGAGAAGTTACAATTTACATCCCATAGGGTCACACATATATATAGACATATACAAACCCACAGATAAAATTACAATCACGCCCTCGCTCCTCCCAACCCCCTTTATTCCAAGAGACACTCCTTTTCACCAGGAGACACACTTCTTCACCAAGAAACTCCAATTCCCTAGATATGAGTCATACCTAACATAATGTTTGTAGCAAAAGATGATGAAGTATCAGGGGAGAGACCACCCCAAAGAAGAGAGGAGGGAAGATGAGAGAGCTTTAATTTTTAATTCATCAATTCAATGATTAATGCAAGCCATTGGTATGCTATTTATAGAACTATTATTTAATATCAAAACAATTTGAATCCAATCAATTGTTATCTTACTATATTTAAAGTTCAAATCAAAGGTCATTCAGAAGGATAATTTATTCTAATTCCAAACTAAAATAGATTTAAAATTCTTATAAACTTCAATAAGCCAGCACCATAACTCACAGCTAGCAAATATCGAATTACTTATTTTTGTTTAAGCAGAAGCGGCCATCCCGGCCACGGCAGGAAAACAAAGGGCCAAAACCATTCATGCAAAATTTCTAGCTAAAATTAAAATATGTTCATAACAGTGCGAAGTGATCTACATTTGATCAGCTTGTTTCGGTTTACTCGACTGACTGATTGTCAAGAAGTTTATAAATTCAAACATTTATATATTTATTTTATTTTATTTTTGAGTTATTTAGTTTTTCTGATATTATATTCATTTCATTTCCCTGTATAAAACAGGTTCTCCATGGGTGATACTTAGCAGATCTTTCATGAAGCACTGTATTTACAGTTCAGATAATCTCCCAAGGAAACTTCTCATGTATTTTACCAATGTGGCTTATGCTGCTGAATCCTACTTCCAAACTGTAATCTGCAATTCTCCAGAGTTTCAGAACACCACTGTCAACAATGATCTCAGATACTTTGTGTGGGAAAATCCTCCTACTCTTGAACCACTTTTATTGAACCAATCCAATTATAAAGCAATGGTGAAGAGCGGAGCTGCTTTCGCTCGAAGATTTATGGAAAACGATCCCGTGCTGAAGAAGGTAGACGATTTGATTCTGAGACGAAAACCAAATGGTGTTGCCTTTGGTAAGTGGTATTTAGGACCGGATCCAAATTGCAAGGGATTAGGTTCGGATGTTGGCTCAATTTGTGGGGATATCGATGTGATTGAGCCCCGATCAACGGGAAAGAAACTGAGAAAACGGATAGCTAAGGTTATTTCAGATGAAAGGTTGGTTGCATGCAAATCAATGTAAAGTTTAGGAAGAATATATTTATGTATGTATCATAGTTATGTTATATTCATACAAAATGAGGAGGTGATGCTGATCTTGTTGCACGGCCTGTATATATGAGGGGAGCATGAATAACCTTTGTAGTAAATAAACTTTGGGAGCAGTCTGCCTCCAGTGAAGTTAATTCATTTTGTTGGAAGGCTGTAGGAATGGAAACTTTGGCTAGTTGGTGCAATTATGAAATTTTAAAGCGTTTATTAGACAAAAAAAAAAAATCCCTTTGGCAAACTCTAATGGTTAATTTTGTGCAACGTAGAATTTTCAAAAGAGAGATGGCATTTGCTCTGAAATGATGATGATAAGGTTTGGTTTTATAATTTTGGGTATATGGAAGGGGATGTGTGATGAAGCTGATCAAGGAAGGTACTATAATGTTTTTCATCTAGTGTCAACTTTAAGAGCTACAAGAAATGCTTAATTTGCTCATGTGAAAAAAGATGACCATCGACATTATTGCACTTAAAATCATAGTCATTTTATAAGCAAACCTTTTATGTCACTCATAAACCATCTATTAGTGAATCAAAAAAATTAGTATTTATTTAAGTGTTGAGCATTGTTGGGATTCCATGGCCACGGAAATGTTAGGATGGAAATTCAAAGTTTTTAAGGAAGATTTATTTACATGCATACCTCTCAATTCTTATGTATTGGCATATATAACACCTAAATTTTAATTTTTACACACATGCCATATTATCTATATATGAAAAAAAATAAGGTATATTTTATTTCTTATTTCTTAAAAGTTAAAATTATGATATTTTTTTATGAGATGAAAAAATTGAGTGGCATAATTGTAAAAAAAGAAGCAGCAGCAAAATTCTATCTATTTGCGGTATTTGAGTGGATGGGGAATTGGAAGAGAGAAGGAAGGATGGCTGTGTGGGTGAGGAGTGGAGGCTGTGGCGTGAGCCCGCCGCCTTGGCCGCCCGCAGTAGCAAAGAGAGCGCGGAAGAAGGGATGGGTAGGGGCGGTGTGCTGTTCCTTGCTTTCGAAGGCTGATGCGCGGCAACAACTGAGCCAGGTAGGGGAGATAGAGGAGTTCAGTATACCATCTATTCATTTTTTAACTTCAATTTTCTCCTATAAGGATGTAGAAGAATTTCAGCTTTCATTTTTCTCATACTTTTTGGTCATTTATTTTCTTTCTGGTTTTGTATTTGTTCCTTTCTTTAGTTTCGCTATATTTTTTGATAGTTAGCTTCTTGGATCAATGGCTATTTGGAAAACATATTATCCTTTAGATGTTTTGATGAATGAGTGCGTGTACCCTAATTGTTTAAGGCTTAACACGATTTGATCATCAACTTACATTAGTACTTTTAAGGTTGTGGTTTAAGCCACTGCTTAGTTCAGATTGAGCTTATCTGACACATCAATGATTTCAATTAACCCTTATCTTACCATAGTAGCTTCTTTTGGTTAGCATATAGTAGATTCATTTTCATCGAAGCTGTGTTAAAATTAACAATCTTTAACCATTTTAAAAAATGATTAATCATATATCTTGCTTATATCAAAGAACAATAGTTATGGTTGGGACTCCTGAGATTAGGCCCAGTTGCACTTTGACAATATTATTATCTATCTTATCTAAGGGACACTTGATCCAATCCTCTTTGACCAATTCAACCTTGATTAATGTTCAATTTTTTATCATTTGAGAGAATTGAGCTTAAGCCAAATCGAGTTTCTTTTTTGTTTCAATTGAATCTCAATGTTCTAACATGTCCTTGTACGGTTCATTAAACCTTATTTTTGAAGTATTTTAGTTTATTTCAGTTGTGTTTGCTGAAGTTTAGCTCAACTCAAGTAATTAGGGCTTGATCAAACTTAATCACTTTTCTACCTCTATCTCATGGATATAATTTACGCTTAATTTAACTTGGGTATGGTCAATTAAATTTAAACCTCATAGGTAGCTTTCCTCATTTTAGATCATACTTAAGCCTAACCTAACTTAACGTCAATAGACTAAAATGGATTTATCTTAGAGGATAAATATCCAACCTAAATGAACTGGACACTCCAAATAGACGAGTAGATGAAATTTGCTTGGGTTTAACTATGTTTAGCTGAGCAAGCACAATTACATGGGCACAACTTTATTTAACTAAATAGAAGCAATTCATTTAGGTTTAGTTCTCTCTATTTATGTTAGCGACTTAATATTATAATCATGTTAATTCCTCTTTGATTGGTTGACTAGAAGCCATTTCTTGTAGCTCACTAATGATGGTAACATTACTCATGGTTTGCTATTACCACCAACTTGGTGTTTTTAGACAACTCCCCAATAACCATAAAAAAATGTTGAAACCCAACCATTAAAAAATGTTGAAACCCAACCATAAAAAAAATGTTGAAACCCTTCATCCTAGTGGATAACATCATGTAGTAATGTTAGATATAGGATAAAGATTTTTTTTACTCTTTAACGAAGGGAGTTGTCCCTAGGTTTATAGTTCCCAGGGGTCATTGCTATTTATGACCATCTCTCTCTCTTTCCCCTTTTTTCTCTCTATGATGGTGAGGTGTTCTTTTCAAGGTTTATAGTGCCTTGAGCTTCATCTACAAGCTTTAAGATTCTCTAGTACATATAATACATTGAGGTCTCAGCCTCTTGCCTCTAGTCCATATCACTACCACTCTTACTTGTTAACACTATAGGCAGGGGTGAAAAGGCTTATAATAAGTTGACTTTACCCTCGGGTGTTGTGCTTAGGTTGCTTGAAGTCAATGCGAACTCTTAGAGTAGAAAATGATATTAGATTTAACTTAAAAAGCAAATGTTATTACTAAAGGTAAATCAGTGATTACAACCAAACACACTTGAAAGGGAAATACAATAGCAGCACAAGCAAACACCACTAATGTGTTTTTCAAGGGTGGTGGAAGTTGGCTAGGTGGATCAGAATGACTGGCGGGTGTGGCGGCAACAAAAGAATGCCGATAGCAACGAGGGGAATGTGCAAAAATGCAGGGGTAGAAAGTACGGTTGCTGTCCTGGATGGTGGTAGAGAGGAGTTAGGGTGGGTAGTGGTGGAATAGTCGGAATGCGGTGTTCCTTGATTGTTCTGGGTGGCGGAGGCAAGGTGAGAGGGCTGGAACCTTAAGAACAAGGCTGGAAAGGAGCGGTTTGGGCGTAAACAATGCAGGAATGGAAGTGGGAAGCGGCTGAGAGGCTACACAAAAATATCAAGGTGGTTGTTTTTTGGGTGGCTGTAGCGAATATTGTGACGACGACAACGGTGGGAAGGTTGCAGAGGAGTGAGAATGTAGAGGATAATCATCACCTTGGACGAGATACAGTTGCAACACCACTCGTTGTTGGATATAACCTATAAGGGAAAAATTTGGACGTCGATGACCATCCTAACAAATAACATGGAAACTGCTCACCTAATACTAGATAACAACATATATAAACCTATCATAACTAAGGAGTGGGTTCAATAGGGTGGACAACACTGCCTTGTAAGAACAAAGACTAATCTTCCCTCAATCTATTGAGATCAAACAGTGCGCGATCTCATTTGGTTCGTTTTCACACGAATTGCAAGTTCCACATCACACACGAGATGTCCCGCGCCAGTCTCCTGGGGTTTAGAGAGCTTCACCCTCATATGTTGAAGGTTCTGTCTGAACGTTGAAGGTGGCAAAACTACTATAACATCATGGGGTTTAAGGGCCTTCAACTGCGTTGATAAGAGCACCATGACCCCACTGATCCAAAACACCTAAGAAATTTTCCCTACTTGCGAGTATCCATCTGTATCGTCCAAACATTTGGGGATACACCACCAGACGAAATTGGGATCTCTTGCCAAATATACTCTGCAGGGTCTTCCAACGGTAGCTCCAGGTTGGCTCATTCCTATCTGGCGCGAGGACAAACTAAAATCCTACTAACGATGACGACAATAGAGGTAAACTATTGAACACGATGTTTTTGTCGTGCTTTATGTAGTGACTAGCCTGTATTTGGAGTCAGCGCCTCTGTCGTGCTTTCCTTTATCATCACTAAAATAGATCCTACTGCCACTTCTTTGCTGGCAATGACACCTGTAATCTTAGACTTTGCAGAGGGTAGGACTATGCGCTTGCCATCCTTGGTGAAGGAGTGGGTATTCCTGAACCCATCATGCTGAGTTTAAGATCCAATTCCCTTAGTCTCTCTAATAAATAGTGGTAGGTATCCCTGGATACCACTTCACACCAAATCTAATCCTATAGCTGGTTGCCAATCGAAAACTCCATGAGACACCTATCAATGTTGATTCTGTTCTTCTTCTTCAACCATGTCAGGGAGTATGCTGGGAATATCTTTGAGTTGTGAGGCTTAACTTGTCCGCCATCGATGTAGATGCCACATTCTTATTGCTCCCTCCATCGCTGATGAACTTGCATATATTTCATTTCACAGTGCAATGAGTGTAGAATATATTATGGTGAAGCCACTGCTTATACCTCGTAACCTTAGTTTGTAGGACCCATCGAACCACAAACATTTCGCCATCATCCAGTGGAAGATGGTATTCTTCACCTTTTTCTCCAACTACCTCTTCGTTGCTAACTTTCTCTGCTACACCATGCTCGGTAAAGGACAAAATTTGGCTCGTCGGGCAATTGGATGTAATGTGCTCAAATCCATGACATCTGAAGTATTTTTTGGTTGAGACTGTAATGGGTGTGCTACTCTTATCAGGCTTCTTCTTACTCTGAGCGGCTCTGCCTTTTCTCGAGCAGTCTTCTTAATTTTTTGAGGTGTGCTTTTATTGATGTCTCTAACTTTGGGTGATTCTCTAAATGACGGTAGGTGCCTACTCTGCTTTTGCTGTCTCTCCGCCTTCACTACCAAGGTCTGAATGTCACCTAATGACCAAGAGGTTATAATTGGATCACGTTATCGTTGGTGGGCTTCAAGCCTCACAAGTACTTGACGATCACATGCTTCTCTGGCTTCATCATATCATATTTCAACTTAAGCTACATAAACTCTGTTGTGTACTCCTCCACTAATATGTCCCTTTGTTGTAGATGATGAAATCTTGAAAAAAAGATCCTAATGGTAGTGTGGGGGTAGTTATTGTCGCTGCAACTTTATCTTCATCTTCTCCCAGGTTAATATTGCTCCTTCCTTCTCCATTTCTCTCCATCTTTAGGTTCTTCCACCACAATGAGGTGCTCTTCTTCAGCTTGATAGTAGCTGATTTCACTTTTTTTGTGATTTGACACCTTGTATTCAAAGATCCTCTTGACGGCCTGCAACCACTCTATGAAATCATCCGAATTGATTCTCCCCTCAAATTCGACAATCCACTTTCACTCCCGAGTCTCTGTATCCTCCAAAAGTCACTTCATCTCTGTATCCTCCAAGAAACACTTCATGTCTATTCTCCAACAAGTACTTCATCTCTGTATCTTACAACAAGCATTTCATATTTGTATCCTCTAATAGAAACTTCATCTGTGTATCCTCTAACATGCACTTCATTTTTGTATCCTTTAACAAACACTACATCTTTGTATTCTTTAACAGACACTTCATCTTCCAGCCTCCTTTGAAACTGAATCCCAAACCAGTGTGGCTTGTCCTCTTCTCCAATGGTATCATCCCTACATAAGGGATTAAGGTGTTCCTCTCAAATTTACAGTCATAACAAATTAAGTGTCATAAACTTATGCATCAAAAGATGAATTTTATTTTAATCATGTTAAAGATTTGAGTGTTATGCATGTAAATATGAATGTTTAGGTTTCAGATACGTAAATACATCAGAATTGTGTGGTATGCATGCAAAGGCCCCATTCCTTCATTTGTCTATTGTTATTTTGCCACAGAATGATGGAATTGGGTGCTACCTCTGTAGCGGTAGTGGGTGGTTGATTTGTGATTTCTGCCAAGGACAGAAGACAAATGTGAAGTCCGAGAGTAGCCGTTTCTATCGTCGCTGCCCATATTGTAAAGCTGTACGTTCTATGAAACTAAAGGGTGCCTTTTGGAATAATTGCATTTTTGCAATTTTATTTTATAGACTTAAAAATGTTGTGATAAAAATAGTTTTTCATATTATTGACAACCACTCTAAAAAAAATTATTTTTCCCACAATAATTTCACCATTAACTTTACAGAGAGCTGCAATAAAATCCCAAACGAGCTCTTAGGTGATTTAACATTACTTTTTCTTCTTTTTTTTTTCATGCCAATGAGAAAATCACTAAGCTTTGTAATTATTGCAGGTTGGATTAGTTTTATGTCCAAAATGCAAAGTTTTCAAGTGTGTTACCTTCCCAGATTTGAGCGACGGTCAGCTATAATTGGAACATATTGTAATTTTTTTTTTCATTATTTGTCATCTCCTTATAAACCTTAACTGTAACTGAGGTACAGTTGCTCTTTGCTTTGTGTTATTGGTCAGACTTGTTGAATGAGTCTGAATTATTCAAGAGCTTGTCCAAAGTGAATACTGCAACGTCATCATAATTGAATTAAAAGAAGTTTACAAATTTTTTAATGTATTTTTATCTGCATGAACTAGCTGTAGTAAATACAGGATGTGGTCCGCAGTAAATTGAACAATCACGTTCATATGTGCGCAATAAAGAAACCATGGTCAGCTTAGCAGGGTGGACTCTATTTTAGCCCAGATGCCACTACAAGTGTTCACATTTTGTTTTCATTGATATAGTTATTTTAAATCTTAATCGCCTGAAATTTGTGATCAAAATTGAAAAATATGAAAAATAGATATCGTTCTTAAAAGAACAGCTCATCTCTCCCCCCCTCTCTCTATATGAAATACATGGGGCTGTTTTTTCATAGCTTGAAAGAAATTGCAATGAATCAGACTAATTTCAGTTGTCTGCATATACCGAACTACAGGGATTTAACAACTCATTGGAACAAGAAGGCTAAAATTACAATTATAGAGAGAAAATGTGGCTTAACAATTGCTAGAAACAAATAGAGGTGCCAACAGTAAGAAAGAAGATTTTCCGTGCAGAGTATTCCAACCAATAACATGAACGACACAATCTCAAGATGAGAAAATGCAGTCTTATTTTATTTCAAGTAAATGGGTGTTTAGAAACTTGGTTTGGATGATCAGGGAAAGTGATTTATTGATTATATGCTTGAATGCATGACACATTGATAATGAATAATCAATGTACCAAGCTTGAATAAGAATGCAAACGATATTCATAACTGAGCAACTCGCAGATGTGGCAACCAACTAACCAGAAAAAAAAAAATATTATTCTTAACCTCATAATTTAAGAGGTTTCACAATGCTGAATCAGCCAAGCATTCCACAAAAGAATGCAAACAATATTCATCCCTCCCTCTCTTCCGAAACTTATGATCCTAAATTTTAATTTCTTAGGATCAAATTTTATTAGGTTTAAATTGCGAGAAATGCGAACACACACAATAAACACATTTAAACTCCAAATTTTGGCTAGAAGTTAAAAATCTTAGCTTTGGAATTGGGGCTAATTTGCACTCAATTTAGTCTCGATCTTGCCGGTACCGGCCACAAAGTGAAGTACAGCTCCTTTGCGCATTCTTTTCTGCCTTTTTTTACTCTGCAAAATTTAGTCTGTATGGATAGGGAACCAATTGAGCATCACTGTAAGACAGACCAATAAAATTTATAAACACAACATAATATTAATTGCCAACAAAAACAGATTTTTAATAGCGAAAAGATAGCTACTAATAAACTCTGGTGCATGGTGATCAGACTTATGTACTCAAAAATATGAAATAAAACAAAATTATTTTACAACAATAACAACTATAAAAAATGACCCTGGACAAATTCACCCCTAGCGGTTTGAGCAAGGCAGATCACGATGCAGCTGCAGAGGCCACAGCATCCTCCGAGTCCACCTTTACCTGGAGCAAATACCCACAAATCAATCCTCAAATCAAATAACCAAAGGCTCTAAATGAATCTAAAGTTTTGAGTTGTGACCTGGCTTCAGCTCGTCTCAACAAATGACATGTGGCTCATCAATTCATGAATTAACTTGTTTAAAGACTATTAATATGAAATGCGTTTAAAATATATTCAAAGTTAAGTAAAAAACTATTTTAAATATATAATAATTCAGCTTAATTTAGAATCATTTATCCTAATCGATTCGACTTCATGTAATTGAAATCATACTTGAGTTAGATTTCAACTAATTAGTTAAGCTCGAGCCGTCCAAGGATGGCTCGAACTTGACTGGACTAGTTACAAAAATGACAAATGCCACAACGTTTGTTGAACTGATAGAAGAGCAACCTTGATTTAAAACCCCATTCCTTGGAGTGTCATCAGCCTTCTTCAACATATGAGACCACCCTGCATACTACAAGGTGGAATGTTGGAAGAAGATATGAATACCTGTTTTAGGTGGTTCAACAAAGCTCCCTGTAGAAGACTTTTAAGCTTATCACACTGCCCGACCATATGACCAGCACTGCACAACTCCTGAAGCTGACACCAGAGGCGTTCAATTGCAGCATAAGGAAACCAGATGGCGGACATCTTCTTCCTTTTGATTGCATCGGCAGCACTCTATCAACATCAATTTGGGCCAAAAATATTAACCATTGTCTAAATTAAAAAGTTAGCATCAGTCCAAGTGGCTAATTACCAGAGTTCCAAAAGATTCAAGGTACTCGAGCAGTAGATTTGTAGCTTCAGCAAGCCGACCATAATCTATGTACAGTCGGAATAGTGTAGCAGGATCTGGCTGCTGACCTGTCATACCCCAAGAACTTGCCTTTCGTCCAGCCTAGTATGGGACAATGAGTGAAATAAAACGGTAATCTATAAACCACAATACTAGATTGCAAAGTAAAAGCAAGCATATCAAAAAGGATTATGAGATGAAGAAAAAAGTGAAAAGATTGCAGTGTGGATTAAAATAAGAAAATAAGTGGAAAAACTGCTCTCTTAAAAAGACAACAAAGGATACGCTGATGCAGGGGCTGAGGAACTGAATTGGTCAAATGGTTCAATAGGGCGGCTTAACCAGGCCCAACACTACTTAGGGTTCGGGCTGCCACCCAAGAAAGGGGTCCGCTAGTTATTCATCATTATAAATAAATTATTTTGTGTTAGTGACGCGGGGCACGGGGGAGGACTAATTGTTCCTCAAGGCAGTTGATGGGGGGGGGAGGCGCTGCAGCCCCTTCTTGCCCTTCTTCCTTTCCCTCTTCTCCCCATATCAAAAAGGGGGCTGCCACCTTTCTATCCTAAGCACTTTCCTATTTTAAATCCTTTCCTAAAATCTGAAATTCTAATTTTATTCTCCTTCCGTATTTTAAAACCTTCTCCTAAAATCTAAAATATCTTTTTATTATCCTTATTTTAAAGGCCTTTCCTAAAATCTGAAATATCTTTTTATTCTCCTTACATATTTTAAAAGCACTTCTCCACTCGCTGTCCCCCTTTTGAAAGTGCCGACGAGCCTTCTCCACCGCTTCCCCACCTTCCAACCTACTTCCCAGCCACCCAACAAATCTTCCTGCCACCTTTGCCTACTGCCTCCCTCCTCCAATCCACCTTCCAATCCCTGTCGGCCCTTCTCTCGCATTCGTACTTGCTATCCCAAGCCTCCAGATGCACCGGGCCAAAATCCACTGCCCTTAAGATACACTTTCGAGGTGTTGGCATGTGTCTTTGTGCTTGTTTGTTGTTTATTTCCTGTTTTGAAGAATCGTAACCAATTTCAAATTAAATAATAATATTTGTGTTTCTTTTGTGGTTTGGGCTTTCAACTCCGGTATCATTTCTATGGTTTCTAGCATCCGCACATATCTAATCCACCACAACAAATTTTTTTTTTTTGTTTGTTCTTTCGTTTTTTTTTCATTTTCTTTCTTTGTTCCTTCTTTCTGTCCTTTCACAAATCTGAAAACCGTTAAATATGCCGCAAAGAAGGAATTTACCCGAGCCTACCCGAGAAAGGACATGGAGAGAATTTCGTCGCCTCCAACAAAGGCCTATGGATATTAAAGAGAAAATTTAGTGGGAAGTTACCCTCGATGGTGATCTGGAAGGTCGAAGGAAAAAATGAGAAAATATGAGGATAAGCAGGAAACAGACCTACTTCCTACAAACATACTACCACAAAAAGTTGCTGACTCTAGCTTCCGAAAAAGAGATATCGTATCACCAAGCAACGCCCCTCCCCCCTCTCTCTACATGCTACTATCTAGCAAAACTAATATGCAAGTCAAGTTTGTGACAACCAGAAAATATTGCAAGTGCCATAGATTCGAACATGTAGAAGCAGAATGTACAACCAGGGGAGTGATCTATTTTACGGAGTAAAGCATTGTTGAAACCTGGGGCAAGGACGTCATACACTGGACAACAGTTCGAACAAGAATTTTTATCCGATGACGTCTCCCCTCGTGGAACTCCCATATTCGTGGATGCATCCAATGTCTTTCCTAAGGAACATGCGACTTTTGATGAGATTGTGATTCCCACTCTTCTAGAAGATGAAAAACTTATTGTTGAGACATACAAATTCCACACAGATCAAAAGATGTCATAATTTAAAATTTCAGTGGATGATCTTAGTAACGATCAACTAATAGCATCATAGGCGGTTGCAGTTCTAGCCCTCACCCCAATATTTCACATGAAGAGATGAAAAACAAGGATGAAGCTCTTGTTATTGGAACGAGACAGGAGATGTCAGTTTCTCGAAACTTCAATGGTCAGAGGGAAGACTCAAAAGATGATAAGAATCACCAATTAACAAAACTCTTGCAAACCCTTAAACCCGCTGAGGCCCAACTTTTAATAGATGAGAAGCATATGAGATATTTACTTGTTCAAATTTACCTCGAAAGAACCTACGTTGATGTGTACCTTCAACTCAGATTATACCAAACCAGAACAGCTCGATAGGGAGATATGCTTGAAGGTGGAAAAAGCTCCTCAAAAGCGTTCGGAGTCAGGGTAGCCGTCAGTAAGATTCAGAAACAACCACAGCGAAATAGGATCTTCGATAGATGAAGTTGAAGCTTTTCCAACCTTGGGAGACTGACGCAGGGCTCGGAGGAGGACTGGCCGGTAGCCAAGGGTGGGGGACTTTTGATGAGATTGTGATTCCTACTCTCCTAGAAGATGGAGAACCTATTACCTCTACCTAACCCCTCACATATTCCTCTCCACTGCTCGTTGCCCTTCGACCTACACCCATCCTTTCCTATTCCAACCTCCAATTCCTAGCCTCCATATCGGCTACCGCCTCAGGCTCCACCAAACATCCAACTTGCCCCCAACACCCCCACACATATTCCTCGCCATTGCTCGCTGCCCTTCAATGTACGCCCATCCTTCCCTGTTCCAACCACTATTTCCCAGCTTCCATAACCACTAGGGTTGTAACCAAGGGCAGGTGGTGCTCCGACTGTATCTTGCTCCAATGTGGTGACCCTCACATATTCCTATCCACTGCTCGTTGCCCTTCAACCTACAGCCATCCTTCCCTGTTCCAGCCTCCATATCGGCTACCGCCTCAGGCTCCACCAACCATCCAACCTACCCCCAACACCATCCCCACCCCCCCTTACTGCTCTCCAACTGTATCGAAACCCCCTCTTCTCTTCCCACCGCACACTACAACCAACACTTCTACCACTCGCTGATGCCACCACAATCCCCCTCCTACACCCTATTCATGCTGCTGCCACCTATCTAAACTCCCTCACCGCTGTCCCCGAATTATCTTTTCAAGCCCTAGCCGGATATTAAAATTTTGCTGTGTTTTCTGTTCTGAATCGAGTCTTGAGTGTAGCCCCATTGTTAGTTGAGCAATAAAAAACTGCTTTCATATTGGATTTTGGTTAACTCTGGTATCAAACGCGTAAGCACAAGAAGATGGGTTACTTTGGGGCATGGTACATTTGTAAAAATCTCCAGGGAAATAACAATACTATTATTTGAAATTTTCAAACGGGATTACCTTGAACATATTCACGAGCCAAAATGGCAGCTCAATCTGAGGATCACCATACAGAAGCGTTTCAGCTACAACAACAGGCAATCTCTGGTGTATCTTCTTATATTTCTCCTGCAGTTCATACATCATCATAGACCATTACCAAAATGTTATTTGGGGAGCAGGTGAAAAGGAACCCCTAATGGCATTGAACCTAGGTATGAACATATAGAAGCGCTCAAAACCTGCCTAAGCCTTGCTAGTTAATATGCATATTGACATTAAAGTCACTAAAAGTGTTCAGAAATTTTTGAATCACAATTTCAGAAGTCACAATGAAGTGAGTTGCAGTATTAAGTTTCATATTTGCCCATTCTCAAAGTAAATTTTAATAACTTTATTATTATTGTTATAAGTAAATGTAATTTTCCAGTCCATCACCCTATTAATTTAATATTATCATATTACTATATAAATTAAAGAAGCAAAGTTTATATTTATCAAAACTGAAACTTTATTCTCGGTTTTTGAAAGCGATTTTCAATAATGAGAAAATTTCAACTAAGCAAATATTTGAACTTTTGAAAGCAAGATCCAAACATTTCCTAACACTTGCAGTGAAGCAAACTCCCCCATGTATAGGTATAATTCACGAATCTCACAATCCATATACAAGGAAAACTCGCAACTTAAGGTGAGTATAAATCAACAAATAGCTGTATTTTATGCAGTTTCTCAAAATTGAGCCTAATTTTGAAGTTTACAAGGCAGACACCTAACTAAACGGAAAACAAATACAAATAACATAAAGAAAATTCAGAATATTAGATATGTTAGCATACAAAAACCATGGCTTGCTAAATGTATCATAAGCATATTTTTATTCTTAAGAAATTCCTAATCATCACTTCAAAATACATGTTTTAACTTATGTGTACTTTACCTCCATATCGAAGTGAAAAAAAAAACAAAATAGGTGGTGTACTGCATTTAGCACAAACTAGGATATTAAAGGCAGCTAGATATTAAATATGCTGAATGCTTCAAACAAATAGCATAGAACTTAAAGTTAAACGACAATCGATCTTCCAAACCTTTAATAACAAGAAGAATCTTTCAGTGAACTGACAACAGTTTTTGAAATGTTGAAATTCAGAATAATACAGAATAATATTATTGATATGAAACAGGGGAATAAATAACCCTTATATGAATCCTAGAATAACAAGTAAAATAAAAAAGAAATAACAGGAAAAGAAAAATATAACACCTATATCTCTAATTAATCAATGCATATTAATTATTTGGAGACAAAGTAAACAACATAAAACATAAAATATAAAATAAAATAACTTCAATCTAAGGAAATAAATTTAATCCTCATAACTCTAACAACAATAAATTTTCTAATATAACTTCTAATACTTCCCCTCAGGTTGAAACACGGTTGACAACCATGTTTTACTTGGATTTGAAAAAATCAAACAATAGGGGAGAAAGAATCTTTGAGGTGAACTTGAAGTATTCATTTAGTACTTGATAATCAACCCTAAGTGCATTTAGGGATATTTTTAGTTGACTGCAAATGCCTTTAACTACAGTTTTTACAACGTTTGTAGGTAGACAAAAGACACTTACAGGTAATGCTACAAAGAAGTAGCAACATACAAGAAAAACTGACTCTAGTCAACTGCGGTTGGCTTTGATTGTAGTTTATGCATGTTTGTAGGTAGGCGGAAGACTTCTACAGGTAACATGTAGGGAAGTTTGCAAGGAAGTAGACAACATACAGGAAAGCTGCCGGGAAAAACACTCCAGAGGAGGGCCTACTGCAGGAAAAACATCGGAGGGTCTGTTAAAGAAAAAAGATCTAGAGGAGGAGCGATTGCCACGCATCGCGACTGTATGACAATAGGACCCACTATCATATAGCCGCGATGTGCGGCTGTGATCGGAGAGCGCACGCAGCTTTGCGTGCGCTCTCCGCACGCAATAATTAGACCTAAAGGAGATCCTATTGCAGGGAAAAGTTCTAGGGGGTCTGCTACAGAAAAAAAAACATCAGAGGGTCGATTGCAAGAAGAAAGTTTCGGAGGAAGGCCTACTACATGAAAAAAAGTTTCGGAGGAGAGCCTAATACAGAGAAGAACTTCGGAGGAGGGCCTGCTGTAGAGAAAAAAAGGAAGAACACCTAGCAAAGATTTTCATTCCAGAGGTTCCAAGCTCACACCACCGCAAGTTGAGATGTGGCTCATCTTAACAACAAGCCCGAATTTCTCTATGACAAAGAGTCGTTGGAGTCGATGATGGTTACGACACCTTTTCCACTAAGCACAACCAATTTTTGGGCAATAGCATTTGTTCCAAAAGCAAACTTCTCAAACTCAAAATCACCCATGGGCCCAATTCCAAACAATGGTGTTAGCGTTGTCAAGAGTTGCGTTGAATGTCTCAATGGAATCTGATCCAATGTCAATGCCCATCCAACCATCAGAGATGGCTGATGTTGGCACAACCTTGCTGTCGACATCAGCCGCAGACTTGTCTGCCACAATAACATCAGAGGGTAACATGTGTTTCACTCCTTTCAGCTTTGCTTTCTCAATAAGAGCTATTGCCACACCAAATTTATCTTCCTCAACAAGAGATGAACCAATACCAGCTCATACTGAAGGGTGACCACTCATAAGAGACTACTTTTTTTCTCTAAAAAGACCTGGATCCCACTGCAGGATGTTCCTTCCACAAAGCTACTAAGGCAATTTCCAACACAGTAGTTTATCCATCTTACCTGATTAGCTGTTGGTGGGTATATTGCAGAAGTGAATTTAATATCACAATGACTACCTATGAACTTCTAAAAGTGGCACAAAAGAGTCTCGTCATAAACATATTAAACCTCCCTTAGTAGGGGAAACTCAGGAAGTAGCATATATATTTGAAAAGTTTGATTTTTTTTATATGGGGTAGCCCTGTGTCAGATATCGGCTCCTCAAACTCATGACCATTTTGGACATTCAACACCAGCCATGCTAATGCTCCTATCAAAGCCTGCAAAACAGTAGCTCGAGGCGCTACAAACTCATACTCCGTTTGCACACTCATTACCTCAGACTCACTATGATATATGAGTTAACCTAAAACATGACTAAAACACACCTAACTTTTATTGATGAAATAGTAAAAGACGAGTACAAGGACGCTTCCAAACCAACAAGGACTAAAAAACATCAAGCACGAACACATAAACAATAAAACAAACATACCAACATTAAAAAAAGATAGTGATTGTAGGACATATGCTTAATAACATATCAGAAATAGCCTTGGACAACGTCGACGACCGGCTGAAAAGTTATTGAGGCGGCTGGGGAGTAGTCAGAAGCGGTTGGACGTTCCTCGGAGAGACCTGTGGTTACCTGAGGGTGTTGGGATGTGATTGCGAAGTGGCCTGGGAAGATCCTGAAGTACTGATTGCTAGTTGTAATGCCCAGCAGAGGACTGGTTGGTTAATGGAAGTGTTGTGGCGGATAGGAGAAACTATGAGAATGAAAGATAGCGCCAAGGGAAGTTGTGGAAGTGCGGAGGTGGAGGGAGGAAGATACCAGAAGGAGGAAAGGAGTGGGGATACACACTACCTTGGCGGGATACAGCTGTAGAACCACGTCCCCAAAGGATACAGTCCTCGAAAAGAGGGAACACTAGGGACAACACCATAAATCAGAAACACAAGGAAAAAAAAAAAACTGCTTAGACATCAGAAAACAACATGCATAAATAGAGAAGGGAGGGAAGATAACAAAGGCAAGATTTCAAGGAGAGAGTAGAGAAATGGAAACTTCGCAACGGTTAGGAGGAAGATGATGTGAAGCAACGGCTGGGAGGAGGCGCAAGATTATGGCACAAGGGGAGTAGGCAAAAGACACATACGATGCGGGATGGAATAGTGCGAGCGAATATAATGGATCAACATTTTAATTTCGAGGATCAGTCCGGTCCTGAATGAATGGCTGGACCGGCTTGCTCCAAGTTGCGCCGACCCGAAGCAGGGGGAGCATTCAGCATCAATCTCCTGGGGTGGAGGAGCTTCGCCATCATCTGTCGAAGCTTGTCGGTCCTCGTAGTATGGGGTGAGGTCCACGACATTGAATGTCGCTGCAATTTTGAAGACGCCCGGTAGGTCAATTTTGTAGGTGTTGTCGTTTAGCTTTTTTAAATAGCAGAATGGCCCATCAGCCCCGAGCTTGAGTTTTCCGTGTGCTCCTTCAAGAAACCGCTCTTTTTTGAGACAGACCCACACACTGACTCCTTTAAAGGTTACCTTTTTTTCGGTTTTTTTTGGTTTTTGTTTGTTTTTTTGTTTTTTTTGAGAAATTGCTTCCCCAACTTCCTTGTGAAATTGCTGAATTTGGCAAGCATGTTTTGTAGTATCCTCGCTAATATCTGTTAAGGGTAGAAGTTAAACCAATTCAAGGGGTATGATTGGGTGCAGCCGTACATAATTTTGAATGTCATGTGTCATGTGGTTTGACTTGTTGATCTATTGTAGGCTAATTCGGCTTCAGCGAGAACGAGATCCCATTATTTAATGTTTCTCCCAACCAAGCATCTAAGAAGATTTCTAAGGCTCCTATTAACTACTTCAGTATGCACATGCGTCTGAGGATGTGTTGTAGAACTAAATTTGAGTTTAGAACCTAATTTGCTCTAGAGGGTTCCCCAGAAGTGGCTCAAGAATTTAACGTCCCGATCGGAAGTAATGTCCTTAGGGATGCTGTGAAGTCAGAACTATTTCACATAAGTAAAAATCGGCAAAATGCGCGGCATCTAACGTCCGGTGGCAGGCAACAAAACGAACCATCTTAGAAAAACAATCAACTACGATCATGATAGAATCCTTATTCCTTTGTGTGTGAGGCAGTCCTAAGAAAAAGTCCATAGTAACATCGACCTAAGGCGCTTCTGGGACTGGTAAAGGTGTGTATAATCCAGTATTTTGGCTGCGTGTTTTGGCGATATGAAAAATCTTGCATTGTCGAACATGTCGCTACACATCTCATGTTAGTCGGGGCAAAAAAAAGTTCTCTCACAAGTGTGAGGGTTTATCTCTGCTAAAATGTCCAGCTAATCCGCTACTATGGTTCTTTTGAATGATAATTTCGCATAGAGAACATCGAGGAATGCACAATTTGGTGTGGCAGAACAAGTAGCAGTCCATTTGGTAGAATTGCCCATGAGGTTTTGTCCAACACTCTACTCAGATTTCTTGAAAGTCTTCATCGGTCTCATATAGGTCTTTTATAACTTCAATGCCTACGACGTGCCACTACAAGATATGATTATAAGGTGACGACGGCTTAGAGCATCTGCGACGCGGTTCTGGTTGTCGGATTTGTGCTTGAGTACGAAACAGAATTACTCTAAAAATTCTACTCAGGTAGCATGACGCCCTTTGAGGTTTATTTTGACGGTTTAGAAATTTGAGAGCTTCATGATCCGTGAAGAGGGTGAACTTCATGGTGAGTAGGTAATGACTTGTGTTCTAGAGCCCGAACAATAGAATAAATTCTTTGTCGCATGTGGTATATTTTTTACAATTTAATTTAGTTTTAGCTAAAATAGGCTATGGTGTGACCACCTTGACTTAGTATAGCGCCGATATCGACACCGAAGGCATCACACTCAACCCCGAATGGTTGGTTGAAATCTAGTACGGCAAGAACTGGGGCTTGAGTGACATTTTTCTTCAAGATTTCAAAGCTAGTATGGGCTATGATCAACCATGTGAATTCTTTTTGTTTTAACAATTCTGTGACGGGGCGGTGATAATGATGAAGTTGCGAACAAATCGTCGGTAGGAGGCTAGCCCTAAAAATCATCAAAGCTTGGTAAAAGATCACGATGCTATCCAGATTACGATTGCTTCGATTTTTGTTGGGTCCCTTAATATCCCTATGCTAGACACAATGTAACACAAAAATAGATTTTGACTGTAAGGAAGTGACACGTCTTGGGATGGGCGTACAATTGCCCGGATTGTAAGATTTCGAATACCGCCCGTAAGTGTTATAGCGGTCTTCCTCGGAAACTATAAACCAAGGCATCATCGAAGTAGACCACGAATTTTCCAATATGAGTTCCAAAGACTTGATTCATTAGACGCATGAAGTTGATGGGCGCGTTGGACAGAAAAAAGGCATGACTGTCCATTCATAAAGATCGTTTTGTGTTTTGAAGGTGGTTTTCCACTCGCCTCCCTGTCCCATACTGATCTGGTGGTAACCACTTCGTAGATTAACTTTTGAGAAGATGATGGTGTCATACAACTGATTTAAAATATTGTCGAGTGTATTGGAGCCATATTTGCTTGTAATTTTGTTTATGACATGATTGTCAATTCACATCTGCTTTGAGACATCTTTCTTGGGTATGAAGAGGGCGGGGACAACACATGAGCTAGTGCTTTCACGTATCAATCCTCTCTTAACAAGATCCTGCACCTGACGTTGGAGTTCCATGTACTTTGCGGGTCGTAATCGGTAGGCGGGTCTACTTCGTAGTACCGGCCTTGGTATGAGATCAATTGCATGACGGATGTGTCTCACAGTGAGGTAATCCATCAGGGAGATTGTCGGTCATGACATCTTGGATATCGTAAAGGAGTAGTTTACGTTGTGTGGTTGTCTCATTGTCCCGGCCGATACCTTCTAGGAGGACTGGGGCTAATATGATCGATGCATCGCGAGCTGACTGCAAGTAGGCAGCCCACGAGATTAATGTGTCTTTGAAGTCAGTCCATCGTGGCTTGCGCATCTTTTACAGGCAATAACATGATGCATTTTCCATCATTCTTTAAAGAGTAGGTGCTCTTGATGTAGTGGTGTTGCTTTTTTTAATCGAATTGTCATGGTCGTCCCAGAAGAATGTGACATGCTTCCATTGAGACGACATCGCACGAAACTTGTTCTTGTAGTTGATTGCTGATGGAGAATTAAACTAAGCATTGTTGATCGACGCAAATCTAATTTCCATTTGAACCAAGTGAGAGTATGATCGTGGGTGTTTTTGTATGGCTAAACCTAAATTTTTTTACCATTATGGTGGATATGACATTTTCACAGCTACCGCTATCGATGATTAAACTACAGATTTTGGCCTAAATGGTGCATGTGCTGCAAAAGATGTGTTGTAGCTATGAAGGTTCTCTGTCAGGTTCTGACTGAAGAACACTTCGTATGACTAATAGTCGCCTTCTTCACCGAGGAGGGGAAGTGCTTCTTCAGAGTTGGTCTCAAATTGGATTTCCTCAACTTTCTCAATTTCTTTGTTGATGCCTTCTTCAGTAAATGAGTCAATGTGGGTGGTGGGGCAATTGACAGCGATGTGACTGTACTCGTGGCACCTAAAATATTTTCCTGCATAAATTTTCCGAGAGGAACTTGCTTTTTCGAGTTTCATGTCGACCAGAGTGGTTTTCGTGCTTCCTGGTAGTGACTTGCCATCTTCCATCACAGTTTTGTTGGCAGGTGTGATTTGAGGTGATGGTTTATATGTTGACTACTAGTGGAAGGAGTTTTGAGATTTGGTCTGCTTCTGCTGCCGTTCCATTTTTAATGTGAGAGTTTGGGCATCATTTAGCATCCAATATGATTAAAGTTGGGCAATGTTGCTAATAGCGGGATTTAAACCTCGAGATAGCGGGCGATTGTGTGTTCCTCTTGCTCGACCAGGTCGCACTTCATTAGTATATGATCGAATTGTGTTGTGAATTCCTCAACCGAGAGCTCATGTTATTGTAGGTTATGAAGCCGGAGGAGCATATCTTGACGATAGTGCGGCAGTAGGTTTTTTTTTTACATAGCCTTCTTCATTTTCGTCCATTTAGTGATATTGTCGTCCCCGTCGTGTTGTCGTTGTCTTTGAAAGTTGTCCCACCATAACAATACACTTTTCTTTAATGTGATAGTGTCAAGCTTAACTCGTTTGTCTTCAAGTACCTCCTTATAGTCAAAGATACATTCGATCGCTTACAACCAATTGATGAAGTCGTCGAAATCTATGCTTCCGTTAAAGTCCGATAGGTCCATTTTTAGGTTGAAATCTCAATGGGTGTCGAACGTGGGTTCATCTCTAACCCTCCAGTGATAGTGAACAACAAAGCAGCGTGGGCGATATTAGTCATTGTTGATATCATCGTGGTGAAATGGATTTAGGTCGTCTTCGCGGTCTCCTGTTTGACTCTCGATGTCACAGTCAAGAGTAACATCGCCTTGAGTGTTGTCGTCCATCTCAGCCAATCGTTGTTGTAAGCAATGAATCTCTCGTTGAATTTATTCCCTGGTCAGGTCCGACACAAATCGTCGTGGTGGCATGATTGTAAGTGTTTTGGGAAAGAGACGATACGATGAAAAGAGGAGAATACAATACGAGAAGGAAGAAAAGTGAAGAGGGAAATGAAATGAGGGAAAGAAAGAAAAATTTTGGTTGATTAGATAAAACCAGATGCTAGTGAACCATATGTTAAGAATAGTGTTGGACTAACTCTGATACCAAATGATATCGGAGTTAACTCAAACGACTAAATTTTATTGAAGAAATTGCAAAAGATGAGTACAATGATGCTTTCTAACTAGCAATGACTCAAAAACGACAAACATGAATACATGGACAATAAAACAAACACACAAACAGTAAAACAAGATAATGATTGCAGGAAATAGGCTTAAGAACAGATCAAAAACAACCTTGGACATTGTCGATGGGCGACTGAAAAGTCACTGAGGCAGCAGGGGAGTAGTCAACAGCGGTTGGACGTTCATCGGGGAGACCTACAATGACCGGAGGGGTGTTGGGATGTGACTGCGAAGTGGTCTGGGAATATACTGAAGTACCGGCTGCTAGCTGTAAGGGGCGCATAAGGGAGGGCGTCACCTAGGAGAGGACTGCTTGGAAATTGGAAGTGCTGCGGCGGACAAGAGACACCGCGGGAATGAAAGGCAGGGCCTGGGGTAGTTGCGGAACTACGGAGGTGGAGGGAGGATGATACTGGAAGGAGGAACGAAGTAGCGATATAAACCACCTTGGCGGGATACGACTGTAGTTCCACACCGCCAAAGGATACAACCCTCAAACATAGGGAACGACATAAACCAATTGAATTCAGAATCACAAGGGAAAAAATATTGCTTAAACATAAAAAAAAACATGCATAAATATAGAGAGGGAAAATAGCAAATGCAAGATCTCGAGAAGGAAAGAGGTGAGAAATGGAAGGTTCACACCAGCTAGGAGGAGGCTTAGGGTGCACATCCGAGTACTAGTTTGATCCTGTGTAAATGGCTGGATCGGCTTGCTCTAAGTCACGTCGACCCAACACACTGAAAAAAGGGGAGCATACCGCGTCACAATACCTTCTAGAATGCTACTTGGTTCAACTGGAATCACCGACTTCTCTTCCTCGTCGGCTGGAAGTTAAGAATCCTCTATGAAATCTTCTTCTTCTCCTGGATCACTATTTATTTCTTCAATTGCTCCCTAATTCGTAAAAACGATCATTCTTCTGGTTGTGCAGACCGATTCAGTATGGCCAAATCCATGATACTTGAAACATTTCTTATTTGGGATGGATTTGAGAATGCGGATTAGTTCCACTTATTCTCCACTCTTAGTAATGCCTCTTCGGATGGGGTTGGCTTGGATGTTCCCCTAAGTGTGTTGTTGTTGTAAGATTTTGGAGTTGAATTTTGTCTATAAGATGTGGTCAATAGGTAATGTTGTCTCTCAACTTTTGAAGATAGAGTCCACATCCTTTTCCTAATGAACTAGTAGGTATTGGCACTGCATTTCCACTTTTGAAGTTAAGGACTACACATCTTATTCTTAATGAACTGGTAGGTACTATGATGCATCTCACGGTGATCTTATTTTTTCACTCATGTTGGGCGCTGGTGCTTCAAATTTTACCACAAAAATAATGTACTCTTCTTCAACTTGCTAGAGATTAATTTCACAGTTCTGTTTGGTGGTACGTCCTGGTACTCAAAGAAAAAATAAAAAGTCTGAATCCACTGGATGAACTCGTTTGAATCTAAGCGACCGCAAAAATGTGACAAAACCATCATTATTTCAAAATCTTGGCTTCTCAGATAATTCAGGTTAAAATTTCACGGTAGAAGTTCATCATAGAAATCTCTAACAGGCAGTTCACATCTGTACCATCTAATAAGTACTTCATCTCTATATCATCTAGCAAACACTTCGTCTCTCAAACTCCTCTAAAATTGTATCCCAAAACATTGTGACATGTTTACTTCTCCACTATAATCATCCCTACAAGAGAGATTTAGGTATTCCTAATGCTGTCTTCTTCATACCTCGTTACCACACTCGTCGGTGACCTCTCCCTGAGTCCTTCCCTCAATTTCATCGATCCACAGTAGTACTCGCCGGAGTTTTCGATTTATCTCTTCTATGGCAAACTCCTGATCAAATTCTAACAATGGCCGCCTCATTGGTATGATTCAATTTAAGTAGATAGGGGTGGAATGGGTGTAGGGAGGGGAAGAAATTTTATTTTTCATGGGGGGATTGGGGGGTGGTGAGGGGGGGTGGGGTTGGGAGAGAAGTTTGGGTATAGCTAATGCTAGAAACCCTAGAATAGGACGGTCAAGCTAACTATGATACCAAATGATATTGAAGTTAACTTAAACTACAAAAGAAAAAGCAAATATTACTACCAAAGAAAATAAATATTCACAATCAAACACACTTGGAAGAGAAAATTACAACAAGCACGACACAAACTCACACTAGGGCTCAATCCATGGGTGGTGGAGTTAGGCTATGTGGTCTGGGAGCGAAGTTTGGTGACTGAAATGAGTAGTAGATGGTTGGGACAACAAAAGGGGTGGCTGGAATTGCACTGACAACAAAGCAAAGGGTTGGGACAACGAGAAGCAACGAAGGGGAACGGCTGTGAGCTGCGGGACAACAAGAGCAGTGTTGTCCGGTGAGGATGCAGCAAGCGGAGACCGTAGGGACAACTAGATAGGCTACAGTTCATGCCGCAACTGGTCAGAATGATGGTTGGACAGCAGGAAAACAATCGGGAACAACTATTTGAATCATCGGCTGAGAGGAAAATGACGGTGGCAGCGACAAGGGATGCCAGAGACCGCAAAACAACAAGAGGATGGTTGTCTAGAATTGGAAAAAAACTACAATAAAGATGGCGATGGAATGTGATAGGGAAATAATCACCGTCTCGGGAGAGATACAACCAAAGCACCACTCAACTCTTAGATACAACCCTTAATGGAGAAAAAATATGTCTACGGTGGCCCTAAAAAAAGCCCACAAAACAAAACTAAAACTAGAACATCAGAAACGCGAATATACACTACAGGAGAGCTTTAAATTAGCTTCGACATTTTGCGTTGGATTTTGCAACTGCTTTGCATTGAAAAAAATTTATTCTATTTGCGTCGGAAATTGCATCGAAATTATTGTTGTTGTTGCAACGTTTTCTATGTCAGATTTGCGTTAAATAAATTGATGCAAAAACTCTAATTAAACCATCGAATAAATCTGATGTAAATTTGACGATAAATCTAACGCAATAAATTTAAAAAAACTCGAGTTTTCAAATTCATTTTCTTCTTCGTGTGTCTCGCCTCTGTCTCCTCTACTCCCTCACGCCACACCCAAAACTCTAGCATCTCCTCTCCTCTCTCTCGCTGTCACCGATCACCAGTCGTTTCACCTCCCACATGCCACCAAAACCCTGTTGCAACCCTAAGCCGTCGCCACTTGTGAGAGGATCAGAAAGGGTAACTTCGCTTCAGTTTTTTTTTAAATTTTGGTATGTATGTAACATTTGAAGTTTTAAGTATTAGGAATGTATATGCATAAGATTTCATATGTAACATTTAAAGTTTAGATGTTAAGAATGTATGTGCATAAAATTAGGAGTTAGCTATGTGTATATATATACATAAGTATTGAGTGGTATGTATAACAATATTGCTATTTATATAAATAAACATTGAGTGTTAGCTTTGTATAAAAGCAGGTTCGGGTGAGATTATAGTTGGTTTTGAGGTAGGCCTAAATTAGTTTGATGGTTGGGTATTTTTTTGCTTGAGTCATTCAATTTTGGATTTAATTAGTTTTAAACATAAAAAAGGATTGAAAGTTGCA
>NEWO01000012.1:818675-848364 GCA_003013225.1 Phalaenopsis aphrodite | reverse complement strand
TTCACCTCCCACATGCCACCAAAACCCTGTTGCAACCCTAAGCCGTCGCCACTTGTGAGAGGATCAGAAAGGGTAACTTCGCTTCAGTTTTTTTTAAAATTTTGGTATGTATGTAACATTTGAAGTTTTAAGTATTAGGAATGTATATGCATAAGATTTTAATATGTAAGATTTAAAGTTTAGATGTTAAGAATGTATATGCATAAAATTAGGAGTTAGCTATGTGTATATATATACATAAGTATTGAGTGGTGTGTATAACAATATTGCTATTTATATAAATAAGCATTGAGTGTTAGCTTTGTATAAAAGCAGGTTTGGGTGAGATTATAGTTGGTTTTGAGGTAGGCCTAAATTAGTTGGATGGTTGGGTATTTTTTTGCTTGAGTCATTCAATTTTGGATTCAATTAGTTTTAAACATAAAAAAGGATTGAAAGTTGCACTTGATAAAAAATTATAATCTCAGTATTATATTTTAACTTGATAAAATTAATGTAGTTGCTGATGCATTAAATATGAAGTTCACTGGTTTGACAATTTGTATAGAATTTTTATACTTCTTTACAGAAGATGATTAAAAATGCTTAAATTTTAGATGATGAAACAAGATTAATGTATCAAATGCAGTCAAGAAGATGAGTTGAATTACATGTAGATCATCTTGACATATTGTCTTGTGATATTTTAAATTTAGTCTTTCCTGATGGTGATATGAGGAGAGAGTTATTATATAAAACTCATAATTTAGGATATGTAATTCATCCAGAGTGCAGAAAAAAATATTATGATTTGAAGCCAATGATTTGATGGCATGGGTTCAAGCAACAAGTGACAGAGTTGTTCCGAGAAATAAGATCTATCAGAAGGTAAAAGTTGAGCAATCAAAGATCCAATAGTTTATTATAATCTTTGTCTATTTATGAGTAGGAGAAGATCATTAGATTTTATTATGGATTTGACTTTAAAGTCGTTTATTTAACTTTGTTCAACATATTTTAACCATAGGTATTACTAAAAGAGCTAACATGAACCATTTAGAATCTATATGGTTTCAATTGGATTTAATCCAATTAATTGATATAATTGGCTTGAAACATGGCTCATGGATCTTGACTAAAAATTTTATGACTCAACCTATTGTTAATTCATTGATTGTATTGTGATTAATATAATTTGATCTATAGTTTATCTATGCACTCACAGCTTGGTTTCTTTTGAACTTAAATATCCTATTTTAACTAATATATCATCCGCACAATTATCCTCTATTAATTTTTCTCTTCTCATTTATGCTCTTCTAAATACTAAATTTTCATTTTTTGGTCATACTCTTTTGACATAGGCAACCTTAAAGGTCAAAAAAAAGTTTCTAACTAGTTCTTAATGTTTGATAAATTAAAAAAGGTAGATTTATATATATACCATGAAATTATTGTGCAGATACAGATCTAACACCTAAACTTCAATTTTTGCATATATGCCATGAAACCTATGCATAGAAAGGTGTATTCCCCTTTTTTATGCATAGAAAAGGTGGCATGTAAGTAAAATACCGAAATTTAGGTGTTAGATATGTATATGCATAAGAATTTTATATGCATGTAAAAACCCCATTAAAAATATCCAAAAGTCAAATTTAATTTGACTTCGTTTGATTCATTCTAAGAAAAAAATTTGTATAGAATCTCGTGCATGCATTTTTATGATCTCCTAGTCAAGCGAGCAGTGACTGCTATAGTCGAGGAGAAGGATAAGAAGAATGATGAGTAGAAGGAATAGCAGTTTTTATGTATTTTAATTTATGAAATGTTTGAACTTATATTGATCAGGATGCATATGTAACCTTTTGATAATTTTGATTTGTAACAATATCTCATTTTAAGTATTGATATTTTTAAGAGTTTTGATTTGTGATATGACTGTATAAAATGTTGATGTGATGTAGGTTAAATGTTGTGTGTAGGTTTTGGAAATGTAATTGATCTTTTAATTTTTTTTAGTTGAATTTGTGTCTGTTTTGCGTCCAATAATTTGACGTGTTGTCCATTGAACTAAGCTTGACACAAATCTGATGGTAATAAAATGATATTATATATTGTTTGATGTTTTTAGATGTAAAATTCGACGCATGTGTAGACTGAATATGTCCAACGCTTTCACGGTGAAAAAATGCTAATAATTTTCGCCAGACTATTTTTACGCAAAATTGATGGAATTAATATTAGCGACCCAATTATCTGAGGAAAAAATCAGACGTAAATCTGACGCAAATCCGACGGTAATTCTCAACTAGCATCGGGTTTACATTCGAGTCTGATTTGACCGACGCAAATTTTTTGCATTCTTGTAGTGATAAAATGATAAGATAAATAAAAGTGACTCAAAAGGATCGGCCAACTCCTTAGAATGGAAAAAACCTGGAACGAACCGGTCAAAGCAAATAGTCGGATCACGGCTTCGTTCCCGAGACCCCCGTGTCGAGAGCAAAGGGTGCTCTCGTGTCAAAGGCATTACAAATATGATCTTTGGTGCCTTACCTTTAATATGTACATAACTTTAAGCTCTTGCACCTATTTTAGATTTCACTAATTCATGGTCATGCATCAAGTTTCTAACCATCGATTCTTTTTTGACAGCATTATAAATCAACTTACATAAAAGAAAAAAAAAAGTTATCTTCTATGTTAAACATGTAAACAAACACCTATCCAATCAAGGCACCATGCTCGTTTAAATATTTACTGCCTTAAATTAAAATTTTTGAAAAATTGATGCTTATCCTGGACCTAACCTTGCATAACAGCCTAGTAGATGATGCAGCTCCACTCAACTAAGCAAATTTGAAACATTTTTCAATTCATCGAAAAAGGATGTGCACATAAGACTTTTGATTTACAAACAGTTTGTCTTCTATGTGATGGACATTTGAAGATTTTCCATTAATTTCTTCATCATTTAGAAGCACTAAAAAAGATAAGAAGTCCAATATGGACAGTAATTATTTCTAATAAACTTTGATTTCACAATCAAAAGGTTAATAAGATCAGCTGAATATAACTTGCACAAATTAAGGGCTTCCAAGTTTGACCTTCAAGGCTAGGCAAATTACTTAAAAGTTGCCTTTATTTCACGAATCAAAATTAACATCAAGTTGAGAATATAAAAAAATTAGAAAAAAGAAGAGACCATACAAAGAATATACAAATTTTACATACTAGATAGAATTCAAGCGTTTCCCAGTGTCCATTTCCATCTATTTGATTGATCATAGAACTCGAGTTAAAATTGATAATGGAACTTGAATCAATTCTCCCATCAGTATGCCTTAAATCATCAGGTGATGGCAGCAAAAAGTTGTTTCCTTTTCCAATGCTCCTAGGATTGTAATGAAAATGAAAAAGGATGACAACCAAAAAAGTAATTTAACCATATGTTTATGAATTACATGAAAAACATATCAGGAATAAGGCAGATGATGACTACACTAAGAATGATGCCACATACTAAATCACCTAAAAACATAATCAAGTGAGCTTACCCTAAAGCTGAAGAAACCATTCCTCCCGAGAAACATTTTTCTGAGAGAGCAATAAAAGCTTGCTCGAGTTCCCTGAGAAAAATATTTCATTTCTTATCAAAAGCATGCTAAATAAAAGTAATGCGCAAAGGTAAAGTACTTTTTAGTGTGCCAGTAGAATGGAAAACTAAGCATTATACCTATTTAATGTAGAGCCCTTCCAAAATGTGAGAATAACTATGAAAGCCATGTCATAAAAATTTTCTTTGATTAAAATATCCACTAAATGTGAAAGTTTCTGATTCCCTGTTAGTGTAATACACACCAAAAAACCTTGTAACATAGCAGTTCAGAACGTAATTGCAAGAATGGCAGCCAAAAGACCAAGTATGATATGAATATATCCTATACCTGAAAAATTAATCTTATCCTTCACATGAGACAGCAAATACTGGGCTGAGGTTAGTACATACTCTTTTTCAAGCATTTTGATATCAACATTGTATTGTAGCCTCTCAGATTCAAATTCATCACTAAAAGAAGCTGGAGAGAATATAAGATTATTATTTAACTAAGAAAAAATAACATAATTAGAAAATGGCCTCGTACATTTTTCTGCAAGGACATTTCGAGCTCTTTTATGTGGTAAACCTTGACCAGTAGAAAAGCTATCCACGTATTTTGAGTCAATCCAGGCAGATGCATGATCGACAAGTTGCAGTGCATTGATCGCTGCAGATAATCCTTCTAATCTCTCTTGGAGGGCTGTAGAAAACTTTCCTGTATCATCTGTAATAACTTCATTCTTTAATCTAACTGAATATTGGTAAATGTAGCTAGCAGCCTTTCTCCAGTTGTTACGATATGCTTGAAACGAATAAAGCAATTTGTAAAGATTTGGCCTTGCAAAAATATCAGAACGCTCAGCCTGGATAGTTTGAAGCACAATTTATATAATACTCACAAAGCGATATACTTTTGAAAAGAAAAACTGAAAAACAAAAGCAACTGGGACAGTCTCAAACCTTCCAAAACAACTCCTGCTCAACCTTCTCAGTCATTCCGACAAAAGGTAACTTGCCATCACAGAGAACCTAACAAAAATATAAAAAAAACCCCATTCAGTATTACACCAAAGGATAGTTCAACGCATTCGGAAAGTAATATAGCCATAAAAAAGGGTTATAGCCTCATTGAGCGGATAAAACAGGCAACCAAATAACAAATGCCAATGGTGTGAGATAAAATTATAGTTATCACCTTAAGTATCCTGAAAAAATCATCTTTATTAGCCTTATCCCAAACTATTTGAGGCCAACTCTTTCAATTCTTCATAGATCCACATCTTATCAAATTTATTTATGCGACTCTTTTAAAATTTGTTTTGATTTAATTTTTTTGTACTCAATTTTTCTATATACTTAATATTTAAGCCACTTTATAATGAGTAATGATTCAAGTGTCAAATTTATGCCTTCATTTTCTGTCGCTATTCTTCTTTTTTTCTCTCTCTTCACTCTCACATTTGCCAAATTTATGAGAGGAAGGGCGACTAGATCCATTGCAAAGCAAGAGGAAGGAAGAATAGAAAAAGAACTAGGATGATGAGAGAAGGGAAGAAATCAAGAAAAAAAGAAAATAGTCAAAGCAACCATCTTAAGGACGAAAAAACAAGCATGGTAGTTCTAATACATATCTAGTTTGCTACATTCTTGTTGCACCTCTCTCAAAGGGCGAAGTCCTTTACCACTCTTACTGGAAACAAAACTGCTAAAAGTAATGCTCAAACGATCACAACAAGGAAAAACATTTGGAAAATTCTGATCATCACGATACAGCAAACCTAAAAATCATCTACAATAAATAGTTACACCCATGAATCATGGGCACAGACACAAGACACAAGTACATATATAACACGACACAAACACATCAAGAAAACATATATGTAAAAGCAGGACATGTTAGACCATGGACAAAATATTATATGCACAGCTATAAGTTCATTTTATAGGTCAACTAACCAAATTGACCAGCCGGCAGCACGACAGCCGAGCCAAGCCGATCAACCACTCAATTCAACTAGACATTGACAAGTCAGCTCATCCATTCATACACAACATATTTAGCGGCAAGCTCTCCCCAATAAATTAGATCGACTTCATTATTGCGCCCAAGTATTGAATAGGGTGACAAGATATACGGGCTACTTTCGGCTACTTTGTTCCATACTTTATTTTATATATTGTACAATGTACATTTTATCTTTTTAGTAGGGTTATACATAACAAACCTCAAGCAAGCTCAATCAACAAATAGAGACGGCCAACATAAAATATAGGAGGGCTCTTTAGTGAAAATCCTTTCGAAAAGACTAATCTGGAAGAGCTTAAACCCAATAATCATTAGACTAAGAGCAATAAAAATTATGAGGGGCATTCCATCTGCCCCCTCTGATATATGTTCATTCATTAGTTCTCTTCTCACATAACTCTTTTCTGAGTGGCATAACAAATGAACATATCAAGAACTGATATCCTTTTTGGTGCAACAAGCGTGTATCATGTCACAAACTAAATAAAGAGTTGTTTACGACAAACCAAATCACAGAGACCAGTCAATCAACATGAAAAGCATGAGGAATTTCAATGTGCAGTTGATGAAAGATCTAAATGAGCGGATGACAATGATAATTAATGAAGCTTTGGCATGTGCACTAAAAGAAGTGTCACACTCAGCCATCATTTGAATCTCCAGAATCAGTGGTATGTAAAAGAAGAGCTTCAGTAGCAAGAACGAGGAGGAGTCTATCTGAAAAAGCCAAATAATCCACCCGTTATGCAATGTGAATGACAGAAGTACAATCGCTCTTGCCTCCAACATTCCTCCCTCGGTCAAGCAGCTGATCACACAATTCTTAGCTATATGTGAATCACACAATTCTTAGCTATATGTGAATCACACGATTCTTTTTTCATTTCCTACATTGCCTCTTCCTCCCTGATTGCACACCATGGGATTCTCATTCATTTTTTGCTCTTTCCCTTTCCGATTCACCCAACTAATGCGAATCAACCTTCCCCTGCATTCACCCACCGCCTCTCCTCTATTTATCAGCTACCAATCATACAATATCACAAAACTCCCCATGCTAGCCATTGGATCTCTCTAGTCCTTTCCTCTAAAGTTTGTAGCTGCCACCTCACTCCACTTTCTTCCTACATGACAACAGCCATCGAGTCTCCGCCGTCATTCATTGACTAATCAAACAAGTTGTATGTCTCCTCTTCTCCCCTTTTTCCATTATTTTTTTCTTGAGCGCAATTTTATTAGTTCATTTATAGCCTTATATATCTCTCTAGATTAAATTTAATTTTAATTATTTGATTATTATGATAAATAAAGTTAGAGTTAATTTTAGTTAGGTTCATACTTTCTTTCAGAAAAAAAAAATAATGGCAATGATTTAAAATATATAATAATAATAATAATAATAATAATAATGATAATATGTCCGTCAGGTTATATATTACTAATAAATAATCAATTTTAACACATGTAATAGCAAAATTGTTAACATTTCGGAATCAGATCTATATAAGAACTGCTAATAGAAGTTCATTGAACTACTAATAATATTGGAGTTTTCATGTTTTGTTTCGAGGTAAATAACTGTTATTTATTAGGTATAAATGTATCATTTTGTTGTTAGGGGTGTTGAGCTTGCTACGTGTATCAGATTTCTAATTATTTCTCTTTTAGATAGATTTGTCAATCTTATTGCACTTATATTACTAAACATCTGATATAAGATTCTTCTATTGCTCGTAATAAAATGATTATTTATCCTGTCTTTTTTATGCACAACTTCTTGTATATTAGATTTAATCCTCCTATTGAATTTTTTTTTTTTTTTTTTTGCACAACTCCTATGAAATACAAGTAGATTTATGTCATGCTATTATCATTCTTGAAAAAATAAATGTATTAGTCACATTATTCAAATAATTACATATTGAATTTGTAAATGTATATTTGTGTACAATGATAAGTAGGTGGAATCTTTTTGGATGCGGTTAGTAGGGCCACAGACTGACAACAACAAAAACAACAACAACAACAAAGCCTTAATCCCACTACGTGGGCTCGGCTACATGAATCCTTTTTCTCCATTGCGTCCTATTTAGTATCATATTTTCATTTAGTTCTAGTAAATTAAGATCATTTTTTATACATAAGCACAAGTCTTCCTAGGTCTACCCCTTCCTTTCTTAACACAAATCGAATCTAAAACATCTACTCTCCTAATCGGATCATCAGATGGTTGACGTTTAATTTGACCAAACCATCTAAGACGACTTTCTCTAATTTTGTCTGTCACAGGAGCAACAACAACCCTATCATGAATATATTCATTTCGTATTGTCTCTAAGCGTAAAACCACTCATCCACCTAATCATTCTCATCTCGGCAACACTTAACTTATTAGTATGCTTCTCTTTTAAAGGCCAAATTTCAACACCATAGAACATTGCAGGTTTCACCACCGTCTTATAAAATTTTTCTTTCAGTTTAAGCGGTACTTTTCTATCACACAAAAGGCAAGAAGCATTCCTCCATTTCAACCAACCAACTTGAATTCTACTAATAACATCCACATATATATCACCATCGCTTTGAACAACAGACCCAAGATATCTAAATCGTTCACACTTTTTAATGATTTGATCACCCAAAGTCACACTTCTGTCACTAGAGCTACTACTACTCAAATTACATTCCATGCATTCAGTTTTAGTTCTACTTAAATGAAGGCCTTTAGACTCCAATGTAGACCTTCATAATTCAAATTATTCCTGAGTTTTTTCTCTCGTTTTATCTATGAGAAGGATATCAACAGCAAAAAGCATACACCAAGGTAAATCCTCCTATAGATGCCCGATAAGACCATCCATAACTAAAGCAAAAAAGATATGGGCTTAAAGCCGATCCCTGATGTAATTCAACAAAAATACGAAAATATTTGGTCAATCCTCCTTCAGTTTGAACACAAGTAACAGCTCTAGTATACATATCTTTAATGACTTGAATATAAGTCATATCAACACCTTTCTTCTCAAGAACTCTCCAAAGGATNACATATTGAATTTGTAAATGTATATTTGTGTACAATGATAAGTAGGTGGAATCTTTTTGGATGCGGTTAGTAGGGCCACAGACTGACAACAACAACGAAAACAACAACAACAACAACAAAGCCTTAATCCCACTACGTGGGCTCGGCTACATGAATCCATTTTCTCCATTGTGTCCTATTTAGTATCATATTTTCATTTAGTTCTAGTAAATTAAGATCATTTTTTATACATAAGCCCAAGTTTTCCTAGGTCTACCCCTTCCTTTCTTAACACAAATCGAATCTAAAACATCTACTCTCCTAATCGGATCATCAGATGGTTGACGTTTAATTTTACCAAACCATCTAAGACGACTTTCTCTAATTTTGTCTGTCACAAGAGCAACACCAACCCTATCATGAATATATTCATTTCGTATTTTGTCTCTAAGCGTAAAACCACTCATCCGCCTAATCATTCTCATCTCGGCAACACTTAACTTATTAGTATGCTTCTCTTTTAAAGGCCAAATTTCAACAACATAGAACATTGCAGGTTTCACCACCGTCTTATAAAATTTTTCTTTCCGTTTAAGCGGTACTTTTCTATCACACAAAAGGCAAGAAGCATTCCTCCACTTCAACCAACCAACTTGAATTCTACCATTAACATCCACATATATATCAACATCGCTTTGAACAACAGACCCAAGATATTTAAATCGTTCACACCTTTTAATAATTTGATCACCCAAAGTCACACTTCTGTCAGTAGAGCTACTACTACTTAAATTACATTCCATGCATTCAGTTTTAGTTCTACTTAAATGAAGGTCTTTAGACTCCAATGTAGACCTTCATAATTCAAATTTTTCCTGGGTTTTTTCTCTCGTTTTATCTACGAGAAGGATATCAATAACAAAAAGCATACACCAAGGTAAATCCTCCTGTAGATGTCTAGTAAGACCATCCATAACTAAAGCGAAAAAGATATGGGCTTAAAGTCGATCCCTGATGTAATTCAACAAAAATACGAAAATATTTGGTCAATCTTCCTTCAGTTTGAACACAAGTAACAACTCTAGTATACATATCATTAATGACTTGAATATAAGTCATATCAACACATTTCTTCTCAAGAACTCTCCAAAGGATATCTCTTGGAACCTTATCGTAAGCTTTTTCTAAATCAATAAAAATCAAATGTAGATTCTCCTTATTATCTCTGAACTTCTCCATCAAACCTCTCAATAAATGTATAGCTTCCATAGTAGACCCGCCCGACATAAATCCAAATTGATTATGATAAATCTTTGTAATGTCTCTTAACCTATGTTCAATTACCCTCTCCCATAGATTTAAAGTATGACACATCAACTTAATTCCTCTATAATTTGCACACTCTTGTGCATCCTCTTTATTCTTAAAAATAGGGACCAAAATACTCTTCCTCCACTCTTCAGACATCTTTTTAGTTTTTAAAATAATATTAAAGAGATTAGTACGCCATGAAACTCCCAAATCTCCTAAATATTTTCACACTTCAATTGGGATATCATCAGGTCCTACAGACTTTCCACCCTTAGTTTTCTTTAAGGCCTCCTCAACTTCTTTTTTACTAATGCGACGATAAAAATAAAACGTTTTATTATTATTCACGATATTAAGATCACTAAGGTCGATCATATTTTCAGAAACTTCATTAAAAAGCTTATCAAAATAACTCACCCACCTATGTTGAATATCATTTTTTAAGAAAAGTACTTTTTGATTTTCATCTTTAATACACTTTACTTGAGTTAAATCTTTATTTTTCTTCTCTCTTATTTTGGCTAGCTTATACATATTTTTCACCCTTCTTAGTATCTAATCTATTATAAAGATCATTAAAAACAAAATTTTTAGCGTCACATATTGTGTTTTTAGACTCTCTGCTGGTGTTTGATATTTTTCTCAGTTCTCAATTTTTATAACATAACTTCTTATATTTTATCTTTTCTTGCACATTATTATTCCACCACCAAAAATTTTTATTTATAAAAACTTTTTCTTTTGATTCTCCAAGTACACCTTTTGCTACTTGTTTAATAGTGTTTGTTATTTTATCGCACATAACATTTGTTTCTTCATGAACATCCCAAATTTTAAAATCTTGAATTTTACCATAAAAATAATTTTATGTCTCTTTTAGGTTCCCCCATCTAATCCTACGATGATGAGTTCTAGTATTCTTTATTTTATAACTCTTCATTTTAAAATTTAAAACTAATAAACGATCTTGGTTGTACTTAAATTCTCACTTTGAATGACCTTACAATCTTGACTGCACAAAATCATCCAAGTTTCTTTGGTTTGTATTTATCTTCCTGATTTCAGGATGTCTGATAATAACGACGATNAGCTCTAGTATACATATCTTTAATGACTTGAATATAAGTCATATCAACACCTTTCTTCTCAAGAACTCTCCAAAGGATATCTCTTGGAACCTTATCGTAAGCTTTTTCGAAATCAATAAAAATCAAATGTAGATTCTCCTTATTATCTCTTAACTTCTCCATCAAACCTCTCAATAAATGTATAGCTTCCATAGTAGACCTGCCCGACATAAATCCAAATTAATTATGAGAAATCTTTGTAATGTGTCTTAACCTATGCTCAATTACCCTCTTCCATAATTTTAAAGTATGACACATCAACTTAATTCCTCTATAATTTGCACACTCTTGTGCATCTGCTTTATTCTTAAAAATAGGGACCAAAATACTCTTCCTCCACTCCTCAGGCATCTTTTTAGTTTTTAAAATAATATTAAAGAGATTAGTACGCCATGAAACTCCCAAATCTCCCAAATATTTTCACACTTCAATTGTGACATCATCAAGTTCTACAGACTTTCCACCCTTGGTTTTCTTTAAGGCCTCCTCAACTTCTTTTTTTACTAATGCGACGATAAAAATAAAACGTTTTATTATTATTCACGATATTAAGATCACTAAGTTCGATCATATTTTCAGAAACTTCATTAAAAAGTTTATCAAAATAATTCACCCACCTATGTTGAATATCATTTTTTTAAGAAAAGTACTTTTTGATTTTCTTCTTTAATACACTTTACTTGAGTTAAATCTTTACTTTTCTTCTCTCTTTTTTTGGCTAGTTTATACATATATTTTTCACCCTTCTTAGTATCTAATCTATTATAAAGATCATTAAAAACAAAATTTTTAGCGTCACAGATTGTTTTTTTAGACTCTCTGCTGGTCGTTTGATATTTTTCTCAGTTCTCAATTTTTATAACATAACTTCTTATATTTTATCTTTTCTTGCACATTATTATTACATCACCAATTATTTTTATTTATAAAAACTTTTTCTTTTGATTCTCCAAGCACACCTTTTGCTACTTGTTTAGTAGTGTTTGTTATTTTATCGCACATAACATTTGTTTCTTCATAAACATCCCAAATTTTGAAATCTTGAATTTTACCATAAAAATAATTTTATGTCTCTTTTAGGTTTCCCAATCTAATTCTACGATGATGAGTCATAGTATTTTTTATTTTACAACTCTTCATTTTAAAATTTAAAACTAATAAACGATGTTGGCTACTTAAATACTCACTTGGAATGACCTTACAATCTTGACTGCACAAAATCATCCAAGTTTCTTTGGTTTGTATTTATCTTCCCGATTTCAGGATGTCTGATAATAACGACGATATAGATATAAAAAAAATTGAAATTAACTAATAAATGACTGATAATTCAAACACAAATAAAACTTGATTGGATTAAAAATATATGCATTGAAATACATGAAAGTGACTAACAATTATTACATATCTTATTAAAATGATTGAGCATATTCATATTATTATCGAGGCATTACAATACTTTTAATAACTCTTTTGCCTCGGTTATTTTATATACACAAGTAAATTTTCTTGTTCCCTTATTCAATCTAAATGCACCCTACTTTATCGTTAATACTTTAGCAAATAGTGATTATTTATTGATTTTGATTTGTTAAACTCACTTGTTGATATTTTTGTTAAACAGATTCTACTAGGTCACTTGAAAGACCATCTCCACAGATGCATACATTTCAATATTAGATTTACTTTTGTTATTTCAATTTTGTATAAATTATTTTTGTTGGTTTTAGGTATTTTCCTTTCCGCAACTATTTTCCTTACTATTTTTAGGATATGTTCTAATCTCAATACTGAACCAACAACCTAAGATTAACACGAATTTGACCCACCAATTTTAGACTAACTTGAAATTAAACCAAATTTGACCCGAATAGCTTTTATGCATATATTAAATGGGTTGTTCAAGCTCAGGTGATTTGGTGAAAATGAATTGGGTTCGAGTTAATTTTTCTGGCAAGTTTAATATTTGAGTCTGAATTGGAAAGAGCAATTTTATGTCGACTTAGACCCAAAAATGACCAGAAAACTCGATGAAACCCTTAGAAATGATATATTTAATATGAAAATTACATTATGGGAAAGTTATGAAAGAAACAAATATAGACAAAAAAGTAACATGATTAAAATTCGTCTAAAAATATTATTGAAAAATAGAATTCAAACAAATGGAAAATACGATTACATAAGATCGACTCCAAGATGATAACAATGATGTAAATAAAGTTATAAAACCATATAAAATGACACTTCTCTTAAAAGATTAAATGCTTATGATGAAATGGATTATGTTGCAAGCTTGTTCAACACATATTCAAATTAAAACTTATGGATAGAAATATCATTACTAAACCAAAACTATTGATGAAAACATTTATACATCAAACGTCTTATTTATTAGTACCACTAATCAATATTACCCCTATCTTAGGAAGCCTTCTCCACCACATAAGGAGAATATTACCAAATGCATGAAGATCCATACAAAGATAGTTTAGGATGATGTTCATAAACACAAATTTTCCCATGCATTCATATGAAATTTGCTTGCCACAATAACTAAACCTGCCACCGAAAAGAGAATTCCAATCACTAAACAAATGAAATTCAAATTAAGAATTGATAAGCATGCCAACAAGCATAAAAAATTTACCTCTTTGCACTTCATTCAATGCCCATGGAAAGTAATGTTCAATAGCTTTTTTTTCAAAACTATAAAGCAAGCCAAAATAGAAGGCGGGAATGAAGTAACTGTTATTGTTCGTTTATTACAATCTTTGATATTTATTAAAAACATAATTAACAACCAAAATGAAATGAAGAAAAGGGATGCAATGGAGCTATGCATCACTTGTCTATGAAGAACAAGCTTTTTTTTAATTAATTTGTTGCAATTGTTCTCCACATCACATCATGTGCTGCACATTTGGCTCCAGCTCAAAATAATATCTCGGCTCCAATTTCATGATTCGGCTCAAAATCAACCACAATGACTACGCACAAACATTTCTTTTCTCTTATTTCTAGTAATCATTGAGTCATTGCCATTGGTTCTACATTCTCTTCCACTAGATGAGATACCCAAAATAGTCCCCTAAGTTTCGACAAGTGACCAATTTAATCCTGGAGTTTTAAAGTGATCCATATTAGTCCCAGATTATTGAAAATTGATCTAAATTTGTCCTATATTAAATTTCCCATTTAATTTAATGATGTTACGGGGCCAAATGAGAGTAAACTGGTCAAATAAAACCTCTTTTATGCATTAAATGTAAGACTTTAAAAATCTCAATACAAGATGGATTTACGAGATTTAGAGAAGCAAAGCGCGAGAAGGTGGGTGGGATAAAGGGGAAGAAAGACGAGGGTTGCCTTGGTTTAAGGTAGGAGTGGAGCAAAAGGAAAAAGATGGGTTTTAGAGGTCATCATATGCCGCAGTCCTATCTTCCTAGCTAGCTCTAATCATGACTATATCGTGAGGGCTCGGTCACCAAGGCGATGGTTAGGGTTCAATCATGAAGACGATGGATTTGCACGAAATCGAGAGATAGAGAGATAAAAAGCGAGGGTTTCAAGTGGCTTTAAATTAAGTTGATTTTTTTTACTTAATTAATTAAATAATAATAATTAATAAGTAATTAATATGTTACAAGTAATTATAATTAGAAAAATAATAAATGTAACTATTTAGTAATTAATTAATAGAAAATAACATATTAAAAATTAATTAATTTAATAAAGTTTTAATAATTATTAATTAGTTTACAAAACAATTAGTCATGACTTAAAGCAAATATAATTATTTACTTCATGAAATAAATATTTAATTTCATTCATAAATTTAAATAATTTATTACACGTGAAAATAGAGTAATAATTAAAAAAATTTATTTAAAATTTTATTCATAAAAGACCGATTAAAGTTAATGGTTGATATTAACCTTAACCATTAAATTTGGCCTGAGGGCCAATTTGGATCAATTTTCAATATTTTTGGACTAATATGAAGCACTTTTAAACTCTGTAAATAAATTAGTCACTTGCTGAAAAGTCGGGGGACTTAAGTTCTTGTAATTATTGAAAAATATTACCAAATGTGATTTAAGTTTGACTGTATGAATAACTATTATCACACAATATATGCATATATGATATGTAAGTTAAAAATATCTAGTTTGTAAAATGCTGTTTAGCTTTGTGCACTAAAGCAAAAAAAGAGCATCAGACATACTTTGAAAATAGTCTGTTGCTACAATGAATAATTAAAGCTGCATATATAAAAAACTACATCCACACAGCCTTCACAAGGAAAACAAACACTGGGTGTGTGATTAACCAATCATATATTTCTAGCAAATTTTAGTGTATTTTAGGTTAAAATTGACCTCAGCAAAAAAAAAAAGTGTATTTCAAGGGAAATAAACAACAGTATACGCATGTAGTTAAGAAGGCAAGCTTATGTAAATGTACAATCACTTCACAGAAACTATATATCCACACATTTTTAAAGTTAACAAAAAACAAGCAAGAACAGATTTTGCAACATTAGTTGGAGGAAAAAAAACAACCTTGGTGGCACCATGCTCACAGAGAACGATGACAAATCGCCTAAGACATATATATTTACTATCCTCGTCCGGGTTAGAAACTATGGCACAATAAGCATCCCCATAATTCTTGAGATCCAAACAAAACTTGAAGACATTTGCCCACAATTGGCCACGGATTGTAGAGCCGAGTTCAGGAGTAAATTCATCATCCATATTGCCATCATTCAGTGCAATAATTTCATCAGCTTGTTCTAAAGCAGCAAGAGCAAATTGACAAGCGCCCTCACTCATAGCATGTTGATCAAATATAAGCATTGCCCATTGATAATAATGAAGCCTCCACAAAGCTGTAGATTCAGATACACCTTAAAAAATTAAAGGATTCAGCGTTGGTGTTATATAATATACATCAGCCACTAGTTAAAAAATTGAGCATACAAGAATATACCAGAATATAAGAAACCTGTTTCCGCATAGAGATTTTGCAAAGATTGAGAAGCTTCAGGGAAAGATGCAGCTCTGCATAATAATTAGAATTTTGTGAGAAAGGAAATGATGCCAGAAATTCCAACAACAAAAAAAAAAACAATAATGAAAGTAATTGTAAGAAACTCTCCAAAACGCATATGCTTAAGCCTCATGGTAGAAGTCCTACAATACTTCTAGCACTTGAAAAGGTTACAAATTTTTACCATTAGACTAACAGCCTGATACTTCAAAATTGAGATCAAGAGAAATTATAGTAAAGCTGCAAAATGTGCAGCTTTATATAAATTTCAACTTCTTTAATGTCAGCCAGCATACAATAAAATTTTTTTTGAAAATCTTTTCCAAGCGAGGCAAAAGAAAAGCTGTGTATTAGTTTACCTTCACAAAATTGCAAAATTTTGGCTTCTCAAATAAAAAAATAAAAAGAATAAAAAAATAAAAAAATGAAAATCCAAAGGAAAAAGAAAATTAATAAGTAAAAAAGAAAAACACCAGCCCCACTTTGGGCTCCGAGTTTGTCATTGATAAGGTAGAATAGATTTAATTCAAACATAATCCCATCGATGTTTAGACCTAGGTTGACATCGTTCTAGGATTCCTAGTAGGTGTTTAAGGATAAAGAATCTAAGATAGAATAGGATTTGGGAATTAAATAGGGAGATAATTGTTGTCTTGTAGTTTAAAACAGCAAGGATGGGAAGCCAACACCAGTAAGTGGAGTATGAAAGCCAATGGGGGCTGCACAAACGGAAAACAACAAGAGAATGATGCCAATGGTGGCTATCATGAGTATGAACAACAAGAAAATGCGTTTGGCGACTTTTCGGCATGACACAAACTCCAAGGATTCAGCACCTATTTCCAATCAAGCTACAAACATGCCACTTGAGCAGAGAAATAATACAACACTCCTACGATAAGAAATCTGAGAGAAATTTCAACACAACAAATAATAAAACCAAACAAAACTATTCTAACAGTCCTAAAGCAAACAAATATAACATAGAGCCACAAAACAACCCTAACTCTTGGACCAATCTCTATATAGGATGGACCCCCACATCCATTCTGGGACACGATTCACATTCCACGTCATTCTCCCCAGGTGGGAGAGCTTCATCTTCATCTCTGAAAGCATTAACATCCTCATAGTACGGTGACAAATCAACAACATTGAAAGTAGCTGAAATATTGTGATCTCCTAGTATATCAATCTTATAAACATTATTATTAATCTTATTGGCGATTCTAAATGGAAAAAAAGTTATAGGCTTGAGCTTCACAAACTATCCTACAAGAAACCTACCCTTGTTCAATCTAATCCGCACACAATCACCTTCCTCAAAAGCTATAACCTTCCTGGATTTGTGAGTTAGATTTTGATGCTTGGTATTCTGATTAGAAACTTGTTCCTCCCATATATAATACCATCTGAGCCACCATCAGTAATTCTTGCACAAACTAGACAAGCCTGTCTATTCCGTCAAAGCAAAATCCACAAAACGGTAGCTAAAGTGACATCGATATGTTAGTTCTGCTAGTGCATAAAATTGTTAATCCGATTTTGCAGCACTTAGAAATGCTTTGAAGGCCTCAACACATAAATTTCCTATGTTGAATGTTTGATAGGTACCCTAATTGCATAGCTTCGTCCAAGATCAATGAAAAAAATTGTACCATTGTGATATTTGTACTTTCTAAGAATATATATCTAGTTAATGACTTAATGATTGGATGATTCTTTTCTTAGGTAGCTACATATCTGTGCTAGAGGAGTTTGCACAATAATCAAGAGAAGCTTCGCCGCTAAACAGCTCAATATTCGTTTTTCTGTACTTGTCAAATTCAGTAACAAAAAAATTTATCGATACAAATGTGTTCTCCACTAAACAGGGTAACCAAGAAGCTATTATAAGCTTTATCATCTTTCGACCCACGTAAGATAAAGTAGTATGAAATTTTATAAAGAAATTATGCAATTGCAATATCCTACTCTAAATGAAAATTTTATTTTTATTCAACTGTGATGTTTGATCATATTCCTCACAGAATAAGAGCACATAAGTCATATAATATTATCAAAGTTAATTTGATCCTTTCATTTTAACACATCAGGGCTATCAAGTTTTATCTTAGATATCATAAAAAATGGATTAAGCATTTGTAATTAAGACTAAATCTAGAGTAAGTTAAATTTCAAAATATGATTGCTCTTATTCATTAGGAAGATAATTCAGATTTCAAATTCTCAATTTTACAAGATAGGTTATTATAAAGAAGTTGGTCAATCTGTCGATAAGTATAAAAATATCTAAATTTAAAGTGATTCATATGAGGAAACTAATCCCGTGGCTCTTGCGGGATGCCCTTGACTCATTCTCTTGATTATGAGAGGCTTTTTCATCTCTGGGAAAACTTGAATTGTCAGATATTCATTCCCACAAAATACATAAGGAGATTTTCAAATTTGCGGTTCACCACTCCGATATGGTCATTTGTCCGTAGATGAGCTACTGAACTAAACTAGAACTTAGTACCCAACTTGCACCATGGAATCTTACAAAGATAGCTCAGAAACTCCTCATCTCGGTCTAGCAATGACATGTTGGATACCCCTCAGTGGGGGCTACCCTGCATTTAGTATCAGTTCCTCGAACTCATCTCCTTCTTAGACAACCAATGTCAGTCCTCTTGGTTTTTTGGTCAAATCCTGCAAAAAGATAATTCATGTCACCACATCCTCAAACACTTAGGATTCCTTCCAAGACAAGTAAAAAAGCGCTTCCCATCTTTGGTGAAAGAATGTTTTTTTATATCCATTATTTTATGTGTAATGATCATTCTGTCAAGGACAACCTAAGAGGACTTGACACGCATCCATAAATATCACATTGCACCAAACTTGCTCCGGAACTTATCACTGAAAGAAAACTCAACGAGACATCTTCTATCAACATTGATCTTACACCCCTTGTTCAACCTAAGCCAAGAATATGACAGAGAATGCTTCTTAGCAGCGAAGCTCCTTTGTCAATCATTTGTGTAGAAGCCACATTTTTACAATTACCTCTGTCTATAATGAGGTTGCCCAACTTTTCCTTCACTGTGCAGCAACTACAAAATATGTTGTGATGGAGCAACTATTGCTATTGTATGGGCTCAGTTTGAAGGAACTATCATATTAGTGGCATCTCTCCCTCGTCGACTGAAATTTGATATTTTTTTGCTTCATCACCTACTTCAATATCTCGTGTCACTGTCTAAAATATCATTGCTCCATACTCGGTGAGATAGAACACCGTTAGGTATACTTTTGTTTTGACAATGAGACACTTGAAACACTTTCTAACTGGCACAAATTTGTGAGTGTTGGTAGTTTCCACTTTTTCTATTCTCTGAATTAGTTTATCCCGCGTCAACGTCAAATTGGTTGCTCCATTAGGTATACTCTTGTTACCTGATCCTGAAATATTTATAAGATGTTATTGTCACCTAGTGATAATGCTGCTTCTTCAATTTCAAGGCTAGAGTCTATACATCGAATAAGGATGAATATGGTTGATTTTGAGGCTAGAGTCTTCACTTTTTCTCCACTTTGAATTAGTTTCTCTTCTAACGGGGTTAACCTAGCTGCTCCATTAGGTATACTCTTGCAACCTGATCCTAAGGTATTTATATGATGTGGTGGTCACCTAGTGACAATGTTGCTTTTCCATTTTCAGGGCTAGAGTCTATACATCGAATAAGAACAAAAATGGTTGCAGCTTTACTACATTACTAATAGCTAATTTTAGACCTCCAAGATACATTGTCACCATGTGTTCCCTCCACCAACTCACATTTCAACGCAAGTTGATCAAATTGAGATGTGTACTCCAGAAAAAAATCTCTAGCGCAAGTTATAAAGTTTTATGAATATATCATATCGATAATACAATGGAAGATATTTGTGTGCATCTCCCTTTCAAGTTCTCTCACCACAAGAAATCTTTCTTCTTTAACTGACGATTAGCTTGATCTTTTTGTCACATGGAAAGTTCTTGTACTCAAATACTCATTCCATTCTCTAATGCTAGTCGATAAATTCTTCTTGATCCATGCGACTGTCAAAATTTAGCAAGTCAATCTTCACCCTAAATTCTTAACTTTTATTTCAATATTCAAAATCAAATAGCTGGCGTAGTAGTGCATCATCACTGCACATTTTGAAGAAAGATGTTCACTTCTTCCTCTCGATCTAGTAAGTCGCTGTGTGGTCATAGGTGACCTATCCAGATTGTTTCCTCTCAAAGGAGACAAATCTTTGATTTTGTTAGAGGCTTTCATGTTGTAAGTCCTGAATAGTGTTCTCATGAACATTTCATTGAGGGTTTCTCCTTATCAGATGATGTCATTTTCTCCTAGTTGGGGTTTTGATGATGGTTGGGTTGTAGATCAAAGGTTTGTCAAGACTTCGGCTTTTCATGATCGGAGTAACGATGAAATTTTTTCTTGAAAGAGAAAGTACAGCTTTTGAAAATTTAGGTTTTTTCTGGAAAATGAAAGTACAACTTTTGAAAATTTAGGGTTAGGGTTAAGGTTGGAGCAAGGTGGGTTATGTAGGATAATTTTTTACTGGTATTAGTTAATGACTCAAGTAATATAATGCATACTCCTTTCTCTCCTCATTAACCTGAGCTAATAAAGCACCAAGGGATTTGTTTAGAAGAGTAGTGTATAGTATTAATGGTCGGCTCGGGATGGGTGCCGCAAACACTAGAGGGATTATTAAGTATTGTTCAATATTTTCAAAAGCTTTTTGACACTTCTCATTGCAAACAAATTTGGTGTCTTCTTTAGTCAACATGGAAAATAGTTTACATATGCTAGAGATTTTAGAGATAAAGCATACCAGATATGCAAATATACCCTAAAATGATCTTAACTGGGTTAGCTTTTTAGGTAGCGACATTCATAATATCACCTTAATCTTCTTTGGATCTATCTCGATTCCATGATGTCGTACTACACACTATAAGAATTTGAAAGAAAGTATGCTAAAGACACATTTTAAGGGATTTATCTTAAGAATATATAGACATTATCATTCAAATACAATTCTCAACTCATATAAGTTAACTTTTTCCTTTACTTTTAATGATCAAGTCATCAACATAGCACTCAACTTGTTCAACTATAAGCTCATCAAAGATTTTTCATGGCTTGTTGATATGTGAAACCATCAATTTTCAGACCGAAGGGCATAATCACATAACAATAAACTTTGATCGGCATATGGAATGCAATAGTTTTCTCATCTTTTAAAACTATTTTGATTTGATTATAACTCGAAGAACCATCCATAAACATGAATATCACGTGTTGAGACAATATCCACCATTAAATCTAGAATGAGCGATGGAAATTCATCTTAAGGACACACATTATTTAAGTCTCGAAAGTCCACACATACACGAATTTGATAATTATTTTTCTTAACCGGTATGACACTAGCCAAACAACTGGGATACTTCTCTTGGATGAAACCAGATTCAATCAAATTTTTAACTTCAGTAGTTGCTTGATTTTTTATTTCTAATCTCATTCATATAGGAGCTTGTTTGACTTTTATAACATCAGTTTGTATTTCTAATTTATGAACTGCCACTTCAGAAGATAATTCTAACATCTCCTCATAACTCCAGGCAAACCATTTTTTATACTCCACGAGTAATTTGAGTAGGTCAAAGGTTTCTTGCACATTTAGAGGAGAACTTACAAAAGCTGGCTTAAGATTACCATTAGTTTCCAGATTCACACCTTTTAACTCATCAATGGTTATTTAATTTCTTCTTCAAGTTCAAGGGGTATATCCTTGATTGGAAAGTCATTCAAATCATCCAAAGTTTATGGACATATTGGTGATAGTGAACCATACAAGGCCTCATGTCATATCTCTTTTATATGCAGTGCCCCGAAGGTTTGCAAAGTGGTGTTATTGTTTTTTAGGCTAAATATGTGGTATCAAATCTTGTTTTACCAATTTAGGAACACAAGGTGAATAACAATCAAAGAGAAATTCCCTAATTCATTAGAATCGTTGTCTTCAAGTTGTACTTTACATTTCAAGATTAAAGAAGAATAGCCTTGATAGAATTTTTTCTCTGATAGTCATCTAATTGGGAAGTAACCTTAGCTTATGTAGCCACAGTCTCTCAAGATAGCGATGTTAGATTTAAAGTATGAACATAGTTGATCTTTTGATATAGTAACGACTGAAATTTGGCCTTATTTGCGGTTGTTCTTCCTTTTTATGTATTGCCTTTTCCAAAGATATCTCCTAGAGAGCAGATTATCCTACAATGTCTGACTCATACTCTGAAATGGATTCTAAGTCAATGTACATAAAAGGGATTTCGTTCCTTATATTCAATTTTCTTCAGTAATTGTTCATAGTACCATCACCCCCATGTGGATTTCGACAAGTAGGATATTTGGATTATGACTTAGGGTACATCTTCATCTTTTAATGATATTACTTTTTTTTTTCACATTTTTTGTTTATTGCCACTTATTTTTCTTTTTTCACTTTAGTGGCATTTTCATTTTTGTTTTTCAGTCGCTTCCTTTTCAACTTTTTCTTTTGTGACTTCATCTTTTTTCTTCATTTTCTTTCTTCCCCATGTCTTTAATTATAAGTATCTCTATAGAAAAGATAATTTAATTCTTTGGCATATAGTAAGTTGCATTTTCATAAATTATAATCTCATGAAGAGAGAATTGTTGTAGATCACTTTTAATACATTATTAAATACCATTACAAAAGTATTTAATACATTGGTGAAAAAATGTTCACTTCTTCCTCTAGATCATTTTGAATGTACAGAAAAATGTTCACAGAAAAATGTCCTCTGGATTCTAAGTCAATGTACAGAAAAATGTTCACTTCTTCCTCTAGATCATTTTGAATGGACAATGACATCATTCAGTGTTCATGAAGCCAAGGTCTTCCAAGGAGAGCATTAAAACGCATCTCTAAGTCTGTAATATGAAATTTTGCTCAGTTTGAGAAACTCTAATCTCGAGTAGGAGAGTTATCAAAACTAGCACTATTTCACCTTTCTAATGAAAATCACATTTTTTGTTTATTGCCACTTATTTATTTCTGCATCAAAATATGTGAGGGTTCCTAAATTCATTAGATTGACCAATGCACCCAAATCAAAGATAACTGTGGATAACCGAAACTATCCTATGTTTACATTGATATAAAGTAGTTGGTTAGGATCAGTTGTCCTCAATAAAAGGTCATCATTAGTGAATGTTAGTTTGGAAACTTCATCGAAGTAATTTACTTCTCCATCTAGGGTGACAGATGTCAATTTAAGCATATAAATTTTAGGGTCTTTTGTGGCTTTAATCAATGACTATCTCATCTCTGTGGACAAGATGAGGGTGTTTAGGGTAATTTCCTTAGAAGAGACAGCACATTGTAAACAACTTTAAACAAAGCCACTACAAGAGTAGCCTAAGTAGGATAAGCTGTGGAAATACCATAGGTTGATTGGGAACGGTGACTTGTGTAGTCATTTTTGTAGGCAAATCACGTGGTGGAAGTACTTTGTTACTTCAGAGGTTGACTTCCAGAACATCTTTAGCAGAATTTGGCGTGGCTTCAATAAATGGTTTTGTAGTATTTTGAGTTTCTTCTTGAGATGTTTCAAAATCGAATGGTTCCAACTCAATTCTAGTAGTCGTACGCTTAAAGTTGAGGATAGGGGTATCACCTTCAGAAAAGGAGTCATCACTTTCATGAGTTTTTTTTTATATATTCTTTTATGACATGAGACTTACTATTATTATTATTATTATTATTATTATTATTATTATTATTATTAGATTCATTGGGATTTTCACAGCTATTTGAATTATTACTTGAGTTAACCGACAAAGATTCATTAGAATTATACAAGATATAACCAGAACCACTATTTATTTTATCATTGGTCTCAGAGGGACAAAAATAAAAGTTAGCACAAAACAAAACCCAAAAAGTTTTGAAATTAGGTTCTAAGTAACATAATTATAATAAGACATCAATTAAACCCAAATTCTAATTCAAAATAAAAGAAAATAGAGCCCACAAGAACGAGTGGTCAAACGGGCGGGTAAATTCCAGTACCACATCCCCTCCCGTTTAAGCGAGACTATCTCATGTCAATAATATTCTTTCGAATTTTTTTTTTAATTAATGTGTCACTATATCTATTAATATTTTATTTTGCTAGCAACTCTCTGCATGTAAAGATTGCACATTATACTTAAAAAAAGATAATGGTTTAGTCCTTGACATAAATGGAAGCTATAAATGATGTGGTTCATCACTTACATGTGGTTGTTTATATTGGTCTTATTATACTTATATAAAGTCTTATTAAGCCTTTTATACTCTTAGAGTGAATCAATTTCTACAATTACTTCATTATAAATTAGATAAAATTGCTCATAAAACAAGCAATGCCCACCACCATGCCATCACCCCCAATAAATACAAACTCTTATGATTTATAATAATAATAGTAGTAATAATAAATAATAATAATAACAATAAGAACAACTCCCATCTAACTGCTTCCCACTAGAGTTGTAAACGAGCCAAGCTTGAGTAAGCTCAGGCTTGGCTCGTGTTTGGCTTGTTTGAAATTTTTTCTATCTGAAATTGGCTCGTGTTCAAAATTGCTTGTGAACAGTGTGTTCGTGTTCAACTCAACTTACATATTCTTTTTCATGTTCAACTTGTGTTCAGCTCGAATTGGCTCATTTAAATTAATTAGAAAAATAGATGTAGGTCGTTGGATTCAAACCTACACCATTTATATATAATAAAAGGCACTGAACAACATGACAACTGTGGTGATTTAAACATAGATATAAATATATAGAATATATTATTATATAAATAATAATATAATTTCCTTAGTTTGAGCTAAAATGAGCGGAACCTGACCGAACAAAAGGTTATTCATTTTCAGCCCATTTATAATTTGAGTTTGAAAATTTTATTTGTGTTCAGCTCGCTTAATGAACGATTCAAGCACGAGTTATTATCAGGTCAAACACAAGCTGTTCACGAACAAGAAGCTTGTTTGACAGCCCTACTTCCCACTCCACCATTCATGAGCATGTAAAGCTCCCTTGATTGAGAAATGGAGCAAGTTAACTATCATATTCTTTGGTTCTTCAAGAATTCAGAGAAGGGATTAGCTTCTCTCTTTATCTCAGTAAAATAAAGACACCGTAATGGCCTTCATCCATCCTCTCTGTCAAAGTTTTGAAAAACAGCTGAACGAGAATACATTTACCAAGAATTCACATTAAGTCCATATTTCAACTTGGGTATTCAAAAACAGTAAATGCTCCTCCAGCTTGCTTTACCTTCAAATTCCACTGATCAGCTAAAACAACCATTTTTTTTAACATAATACTAAGGCGAGCTGGAAACCAAGCACACCAGACCTCAGTTTTAATTGAGCAAGGCTTAATTCATACTCTAAAGCTAAGAATCCGTCAGGGTCACGATACTTTTTATTAGAAAACATCATGAGATTTATTATAAGATTTTTGAAGATTTTTCTATTTATTATGCTGCCTTTTCCGTTTTTTTTTAAATATATATTTTCTATATTATGCCTTTCCCTTCTTTTGGGTGTTATTAGAAAAAATTTGGGTACTATATCTTTCCTTTTCTATACCCTTGTAGCGTGTATTTATATCACTTATTCTACTCAATAAGATTACCCCGCGCTATTCTTAAATCTAACACTTTTAAATTAGTACCGAAATGTATTAATGCCATATAAAAGTATGAACTCAAATCTAAAAACGAGCTGTGAAAAACAAATACTTATATGTTAAGATAAAAACTGGTTCCCAAGCTTAAACAGGCTTTATTTTTTGTGATGTCTACATACAAAAAGACCCAATCAAGGGGGGTCATCTAGTCCATAACCAACTGAAAAATGAATTACGACTTACAATTTTAGCATTAATAAAAAAGAAAAAGATAAAATAGATTACCTGAAGAGAGAGCGAACGGCTTCAAGAATTTTATGCTTCTTCAGTTCTCCATCTACTTCAGAATGCGCTCGCATAAGTAAGCAGAACCCCAAAAGATGAAGACGCTCACACAAGCCACTATCGCCATGCCAAGAACTTAAGGACACCTTTGCCTTATTAGAATAGGCATCTAGTATAAGAAATAGATTCTATTAAAAAAGGGGATTCAGGTCAGTTGCTTAAAAAAATCATACTTAAGCCTACTATATATAGATTACTGAATATAAAAATAAGTCACCTCAGCGGCTTCATACTGTCCATGTCTAAGCAGAAGGGAAGCTAACTCGATAATGGGTATAGATGCGATTGAAGACTCATTACCAGAAACTCCCCGCACAACCAAGCTGGTAAACTTCCAAACAGACTGGATGAGCTTGTCGGTACTCAAAAATGATTTTAAAAAGTTTGTTTCACCTTCAGGGAAGCATGGAAAACCAAGCAAAAGAGCCAATGTACAGCCAGACGAAGAGAGCTTTCCATCCCACTGTCTTTTGTCAGCTTTGCTACCTAGATTTATGAGAAAGAAGTATCAGCAAGTGATTCTACAAAAACATAATATACCAAGACTACTGAGAACCAACTTGTCAGAAATCTGACACGGTAGCTAACTTCCCCATCCTGCAGAATCCTGCAGATTCTGTGTTCCTGCAATCGGGGGATGGGGTTCGGGCGCGAGTCCCAGCCCGTGAAAGCTGCTTTGTGAGATATTCTGACCCCTTATCAAACTCAATGCAATTTTTTTCTCTTCTAGCCTTATTTCCTATTCTTTTTCTTCTAATTAGACTTATTTCTACATAAGAGACTATTTATATGTTTGTTTGTTTTTTTAAGGGACTGTTGCCATTGTTTCTGTGTTTGGAGACATTTTCTATTTTTGGCTCTTTGGGGTGTTGTATTCTTTCCTTTTGCAAGTGATGTGTCTACATCTTTCTCGGGAATGGATGGTGGAACCTCCTTGTTATACAATCCGGTGTCAAAATTCATACGTTTTTTCCACAAAAAATAAGACATACAATATTTCTTTAGCAATCCAAATACTTCAACAAGAATACAATGATAAACACCTACAATTTGAGAGGTAGGTGATGACTCCCAATTCCTACGATTCGAGAGATAGAAAATCTCTCCCAAACCCTAAACCGAAGACTCACAATTCAATTTCATGCATAGCCTTAACCGTAGACATAACAAGTTTATTCATACCAAACAAGAATAATAATAATAAAAGAATAAATTGCCCTTAGGCATAGAAAAGACAAATTTGCCCCTTAGATTAGGCATCCACGTAACAATACTCCCCTTCCTCAAAGCACATTATCCTCAAAGTGGGAAAAAGTGAGTGTTCCTCATCGCCCACAATTATCTATATCTCTTCATTCTCAGCCTCCTCGTCATGCACTATGAGAACTTGTAATTTTCGATCCTTGTAACGATGTCGGATAAATGTCTCATCACACTGAAAACATAACATATTTCTCCCAAATTCCTGCCTCTATAAGGTTCTTGAGTGTTGCTCCCGGTCGTGGTCCATTCATGCAGCCCCCTCTAAACTTCTACTATTTGAGCATTTAGTATCGTCATAGTTGTAGCAGTTCAGTACAGTGTTGCTCTTGTTGGCCTTCATCATCTGATTCTTGTCCTCTACCATTTGAGCTAGCTCCATTATCTCCCTCAATCTCCGTAATCTCAATAGTGAGAGTGATGCTTGTATGTTGGGTTTTAGGCCCTTCATGAAATTTTCCTCCAATCTTGTTTCAGAAATCCCGCTCAACTTCGACAATAGCTCAAATCTCTCGTGTATTCTATGGCAGTTCCCTCCTAAGCCAAGGCACGGAATTGCAAGTGTAGGTCTCTTTCTTGAATTACTCAAAAACATTATAATAAACAATTCTTGAATTCTTCTCACGAATAAATCAAATATCTAGCCCTCCCTACACTTAAACCAGGCTAGAGCTTTACCTTCCAAACATAGTCTTGCCACCATGTGTTTCTCCTCCCCTTCTAATCCATTCACCGCGAAGTATCACTCCGACTGATACACCCAACCATGTGTGTCTTCCCCCTTGAAGATCGGCATCTTCAACTTCCTAATTCTAATATCTCCACCCCAATATCTTCTAACTTGTTTCTCCCCATATATCGAGAATAAAACTCCCTCCTTCAATCAAAGTCATATCCCCTCCCCGATTCTCTTCTTTCTTCTTTGTGTTTCACCATACTTCTTACATAATCTTTTCTCCATATTTCAGCCCAATCGCCTCCATCAGAAATTTCTAATTCACCCCTAATTGGAGCCTTGGGAGGAGGCTCGTGATAGTGGATGTTTTCCTCATGTTCCTTACGTTCGATCTTATTTCCTTTGGTTTTGCAAATTGAGCCGTCGGCGAGGTCATGGATTGCATCTCAATGAAGAACTATAACATCCCTCGAATTTTCCCCATACTCTTAAATCAGTCCTTCATTCGGTTCTCCAAGGAATAAAATCGGTCCTCTTTTGTGTCGAAATTTCTTCCATCACATATCTGATTTTGCTAATCTCTTTCTCCAATTTATTCTCCAAATCATCTACTTTCTTTGTTGCCATCTCTTCCAGAAAATTTTTCAATCCCAAAGGCAAAAAAATTTTATACCCAAAAATCCCGTCATCTATTTAATCTTATCTAGTCAAATTAATATTAACCTAAAATATCTTCTTGAATTAGCATAAAATTTTATATATCCTAAAATATTTTCTAATTAATTTAATAGTCTAATCAGCCTAAAACATTTCCAATCCAATTAACTTAATACTCTAACCAATCTAAAAATATTCTCTAACAAATTAAATAAATAATTTTTAAAAAGGGGAAGGAAGGGGAACTAAGCATGTGTGCATATGAATGTTTCATGCATGTGTATATGTTTAAGTATATTTGTATGCTTTAATATGTGTGAATGTTCATGTGTGCAATGCTATTTAGCATTTGTGGTGCGCAAGTGTACATAAGATGCGTGTGTGTATGTTAAGTTATATATAACTACGTGAGCGTAAATGGGTTATGTAAGAGTATGTATGTGGCTATACGAATAAGTTAAAAAACATTAATGTGTGTTTAAGCATGTGTGCATGTTTATGTTTAAGCATACATGTGTATGTTTAAGTGCACGTGTGAATGTATGTGTATGTGAGAACCAATATAAAACAAAACAAAACCCTATGGATACATTATTAAGGTGAACTCATATGTTAGTTCCATGTAATATGCTAGTTTTTAATCTTAGCTAGCTCTAATAATAATTGTACATCAAATCAATATTCTCGGATCACGTCAAGCCCATTGTCACTTCCCAGAAAGCACCTACCGTGATTGTACGCTAGATTCAGTTACAAGAAGATGGATCATGTAGCCGCAATCCCATCTTAGATTTCCCAGCTATATGAATCGGGAATGTAACGTTTAATTAGGGCACTATACGTTGCAATCCCTTTGATGCTTTCTGGATGGC
>NEWO01000012.1:791789-815387 GCA_003013225.1 Phalaenopsis aphrodite | reverse complement strand
GCTCCTTTGATGACTCCTCATATTCGGACCTTCTCTAGAATCTTCCATCCTCTGTTCCTCTCGATGATTTCTCGAATGTGGCGGAGCGTGACATTTAGGTCCCCTCAGCCTAAAAGATGGGAGCATCGGGTCTCTGTTCGTCGCGATCCCCCACAGACTTCTCAGGATATCACGCGTGATCCCGTGTCCCACATGACCGTAAGCTCAAATCGTGATTATATCGCGGAATTCAGTCACTGTAGTCATTTGGTGTGTTGCGATCATATCGGAGTCTTCCCAATTGCTCTGATATTAATTTTATATGATCTGACATCAAAATTGGCACGGTTTTCTACACAAACTAAGTCAAACACAATATTTCTTTAATAATTTAAACAACTCAAAAAGAATACAAAAATAAACACCTACTATTCGAGAGGTGGACGATCTCTCCCAATTCCTATAATTTGAGAGGTAGAAAATCACTCCAAAACTTAAACCAAAGACTCACAACTCAATCTTATGCATAACCCTAACCGTAGACATAATAAGCATATTTATCCCAACAATAATAACAATAAAAGACTAAATTGGCCTTAAGCATATAAAAGACAAATTTGCCACTTAGGCTAAGCTCCCATGCAGCACCTTGTAGCCAATATCTCACCTTTTCGGAGTTCTCTTTGTTTTTTTTCAGCCAGAACAGTCGTTAAGTGACATCTGTCCCGTTTGAAACATAGTCGACCACCTATATTATCCTTTCCTTACAATTCCATAATCACCTCCCCGCAAAATCCACTTCCTAAACACCTTCTAGAAGCCCTGAAACAGTATAATTTGGGACTTGTGAGTTATGGGCTCACTAGAATTCCGAACTAATAAGGTTCAAACAAAGATACAGGACATAGTGGCACGAACTACCTTTTTTGCAAGAATTAAGAAGAGCATCAGCAAGACTGACATTGATTGTCTAAGAGAGCCACAAGTTTGATATCAGACACATGGTAACCCCAAATAAGATAAATTCAGGATTTTCAGACATAAAGTCTATCTTCTAAGTTGTCACTACTTAGAGAGATCAAATATGCCAAAAATGAGAAAATTTCGAACTATTTCTGTAATGCTATATAGATTAATCTGGGTGTTAAGTTTTAGCTCAATTCACTAGTGAGCCTATGGATAGATGATCAGACAGAAGTGGTGGACCACAATTTTGGAAATTCCCTTAGGTTCTTTGTGAGAAAGAATACAAGACAATGGGATTCGAGTCCTTCCAAAGAAAATGAAAAAGCATCTCCTGATCGAGGAGCGATGCAGTAGTTTCTCGCAATTTGTGGTTCGAAGGTCAAGCGATTCCTTGAAAATGTGCATATTACATTACCATATCAAAAAGATACATAAATTATATATGTAAGCATTTATGGTGTACAAAAAAGAGACCTATAATTTAAAAATATAGATAAAAGTTCTCTATCGTTGTCTGCTTGCATCAAAACAGAAGAACCACCTAGTAAACGTTTAGCACAAAAATGATCAAGCCTATTACATTCTTGAGAAGTATGGAACAACAAAACTTAAAAGATAACAAAAAGTAAAATTTGGTGCAGCGTATGATAGTTGGCACCAAATGTCCCGCTTCATAGATCTCAAAAAGCGCATGATGTTGATGTTGTCCCATTCAAAAATGATACCCTTGCACTCCAACATCCGCGGTTAGCAAATTTGTTGGAAGGATTTGATAGCTTGTAGCTCCACTTAGGCATTGTCCCAATGCTCAAACTAATGTCTGGTAGCAATAATCCCAATGCCTCACTCGTCACGAACAAACACCCGTCGTCGACCTCTCCAAAAGGAAAAAGGGCAGCATTCACATTCACTTTAAACGACCCTGGAAGGGGAGAGGTAGGGGTGGGATGTGTGTGTGTGTGCGCGCGTGGCATCCCATTGCTCCAGAAATGTATGAAGTGACGAGTTGGTGAGTGCTTCAAGAATGTTTACTGCAATGATTGTCGGCATGCCATGGGTATGTTTATGAACTTTTGCATTTCGGGCCCTCCAGCACTGGCGGACAATGTAAAAAAAGCATCTAGCATGTGGAACTCCCCATTTGGCATCCTACTCAGCTTGTCGAAGGCCTCATTAAATTTGTTGAATAGTGGCATAGAGAATCCCCGGGATTGTAGAATATCTCTAGTCCGGCAAAAAAAAAAACAATTAGTAAAAAGATGGTCCTTTTCTTCGCCTTCGTGCATCCCCATGGGCACTCGGTGTTGTCTGAGAGTCCCCTTCTAACAACCTAAGTGCAGGTAGTTCACTGGATTCTGATCATGAGAATTTTGTAATCAGTCGCAATCCCACGATCCCGATTGTGGCATTTTCGTGATACCTGCAACAACATTATTTATGCAATCAAAAAAGAATTGAACATTGCAATTTCATCCCATTATTAGTTTATGCATGATTGTTTCTCCTTTTTTTTATTATTTTACAAATTCTTCAATCCTAATTAAACCATTTCTAATATGAGACGATTTATGCATATGTTTTTTCTATTCTTTTAGACTTTTGCTTTGTAGGCTGGAACAAAAAAGAGGGAAGAGGGTAGTCGACAGCAAGAGCAAGAAGAAGGGGAGGTGTGCCGAAAATCAAGGAGATAATCATCAGCTCGGAGCAGGATGCATCCGGAGCACTGCCTGCCATTGGATACAACTTTAACTAATGAGATGCTTGGAGGGAGAAATCCAAAAATAAACAGAACTAAACCCTAACTTAGAAAGCAAAATATTTATAATAGGTAGATAAGAGAGAAAGGGAGAAAGGGGTGGTAGCAAGGGAGGAGAACGACGGCAATGAAGGGGAGGAATTGAGGCAATGTCAACAAGATGGAATAATTGAAATGGATGGGCGTGCGACACAAACAACTGAAAAAGGTTAGGAACGAATGCTTCTGGGCAGCGGCGGCAAGCAAGAATGGCAGTGGCAGCGTGAGGACAGCCAAAGGAGGGTTGTTCTGAGGTTGTGGCAGCAAGGATGATGGTTGGACATCGAGAAACTTCTGAAAGATGAACAACGGCTACTGCGGCAATGGAGATTGGCCAGGAGAGACGTGGGGAGAATGTGAAATGGGGTGGGAAAGATAATCACCACCGAGAGAGAGTGATACAGCTGGAGCACCACCCAAACCCTCGGATACAGCCCTCGAAGGGAGAAAACAGACTCTAGCAGCTGTCTCTAAGACAAACTCACGCAAAAAAACTAACTCTAGATTCATCTGAAAACAAATATATAATAAGAGGATAACTATAAGTAACCCAAAAAGACCGGTCCATTCCTCCAAAGGGAGAAAACCTGGACCGATTAGGTCCAAGCGAAGCAGGCGGGCCTCTGCTTTGTTTGCGCGACTCCCGCGTCGATTATAGGAATGCTCCAGCATTAAAGTCAAGCTAGAAAAATTGGTGAATAATACACTTTTTGAAAGAAAAAATATTGTGACATTAAAACAATCACATGTATTATTATTCCAATAAAATTTGAGATTAGGGTTGAATTAATTATTTCTTTATTATGACAGTGAATACAGGTAGTAGAGTGTTAACATCATATTTTTGTTTAATTCAATATAATAATATAATTCGAGCGCAGTTATCTGTAAAAAAATATATTACTCAAGTGATATTAAAGATTTTATTGGGTACATAAATATCAGAATGGATGAACACAAAAATCTAGAGGATCCAAAGTTGCTTTTAGAAAAGAAAACAAGATGATATTTAATGATTTCACAAGTTTCACAGCAGAAATTTTTAATTTCTGTATTTATAAAAAGAGAAAAATATATACACTAAATATTTTTAGAAGGGTGCCCAAATCTACAATGTTGTGTCCAAAAGATGTCAGCAACGTGAGAGGTGAAGAAATAAGACAACTAATCTCAGTCCTCAAAAAGGTAGAACCCATCTTCAAGCGGCAAAATTTCAATCCACTTAGTGTAGTAATCCACAAAGAGAAGCATGAATTTTTATCAATGCCTTATACAATGAAGAAGTGATCAAGTTGTAATGCACTCATCCAAAGTAATCCATTTGTTCCTGGTGTTTCTTATGACATCGTTTGAATGCAAGATCCTAACGTGCTAAAATAGTGCAATTAAAATACGGTAGAAGAGGGAGTCACAGTGGAGAATATAATAACCTATCTGCAACAAAGAGAGACGGGAGCTGAAATCATCCACAACTGAAGGACTGGTTGAAGTGGTTGCCATAAAGTGGAGAACCAGCCATTGTGTTAGTATTTCAAGAGCCGCGGGAATCAATTTTGCTTTTATTCGGGTAATATCACCTTGCATCATTGAGACCTGCATATGTTGGTGCCTAGTCAAAATGGAGCAATGTTCTGCAAAAAATTTCATTATCGTGATGGCAGTATGCAATAGTTTACTATGTGCAAAGGTAAGCGAAATTGAATATTTGCACATAACTTACCAATCTATTTATATTCTCATTTATGAGGTTTCATTGTCAAAGTCATACCTGCCCACTAGTATTGATCAAATAGCCAAGAAGCAAAAGTACATCGAAAGCTGTCTCAAACATCACCCTCGCGACTTGTGAAGTAGCCTGAACCAACAAGAAAAAATTGACACTGCAATTTCCTTCGGACTCGGACTTCTGGCTGCTTCTATGTGGTTTCAAATACTCAAGGTATTTTTCAAAAACATCCAACACTCCAGCCCAGTTTGTAGCCCTAGAATGCAAAGCATGAAAAGAGAGCAACATATCCACTGAAAAGTTCCTCAAGCTTCTATGAGCAGATTGCCTCTTTTCAGAAGTAGCATCATCACCAGCCTGTGCTGACAGAGAACTAGGCAAAGGATAGTATCCAGTTTCCAGGATCTTGAGCAAGTGAAAAATGACGTCTTCAGTTGAAATTGAGGGCACAAAAAAAGATTCATAGAAAACAGCAGAAGCAGCTCTTCCTATCCGATGATTTATGTGACTCGTGCATCTAAGAATTTCATAAAGCAGTTCACTCTCAACATTGTCTGTGGGTAAAAGCAACCCACTTTTCAATTCATGAAATTCATCAGAAGAACCTGAAAGATAGTTACATAAAGTTCTTATTTATGGCCAAAATATATCAATTTGGCATCCAAATAACCAAAGTGCTTGAAAAAGAAACCTGACCATAAATAAGCTTCTCAATTCCTTCCAAAGAACGGAAAAGTGAGAAGGAATTTTTCCTGATCAGACCAAGTACGTTGTTTGAAGTATCAAAGAACAATCCATACGGCACATTATACTGACACCAGTACCGAAAATAACGAGTGCAAAAATCCTTCCAGCAGCAGACCATTGAACTTGAATTTGCAGAATTTAACTAAGCAAAAGTCATTGGAAATTTTTAGAGAGAACTCACATCCCAAGTATATTACGGCATTCAAAATGATGTTACCTCAGCATTCACAACTGTGAAAATCTCTTTTCTTAAGTCAGCAGAAGAGAAAGACTGAAACTCAAAATCAGAAAGGAACTTCCTCTGATCAAGAAGCATAGCACGTAAAGCAGCATTATGACAAATCCCAGGTTGAAGCAATCTTTGCAAGAATATGGAAGATACAAATTGACCAACCTCCTCCTGAAAAACAAAACAGTAAAGCTCTAAAAGGTGTCTGGCCCATTGCCAGATGAAATAACAACTGTTCATAGAAAGATGAAAAATACAAAAAAAAAAAATTTGTGGGAATTTTCAATAAAAGTAATAACACTGAAGAGTAAATTAACGGAGACTAGTAAAGGAACAACAGAAAAATTGAGGAAAACATTAAAAAAAAACATAAAGAAAAGAAAGAAATACATCCTTATCATGGGAATAGAAAAACATAATGAGGTGAAAAAAATTACAGGAACTTCCCAATTTTTTCAGCATTTTTTTTTTTTGGTATTTTGGAGCATATGTAAATGTGTCCCTTGGCTATTCCTTTTTTTTTTTTGGTATTTTGGAGCATATGTAAATGTGTCCCTTGGCTATTCCCAGCAGTCACTTCGATTCTTTCTTTTTTTTGCATGAATTTAAGCCCCTGAAATTTAATCAGTTAGCCCTTTGGACCTCTTTATATAGTCTAAGTCATAAATTACAATTACTCCAAGAATTTTTTTCAATTATTATTCTTTTTCATTATTAATTCTGATCTATTTATTTCATGTTTGTGTATTTAATTTTGGGAATATCTTCTTTGCTTTAACTAAGACGATAAAATTTTGTAAGACTTATCTATAATTAATATTTAAATCAATTTAATTTAAAACATAACCAAATTTCAAGTAATAAGTATGTAAGTGCATGTAATTATTCATTCAATTGATAAAAATTATTCTTTTATATTCCCTATTATTTTTCTCTCACTCCCTCTCTCTTTTCAGCACCCCGCACCGCCCCACTCCTGTGAAATTTATCAATTCCCAAGAGACTCCTACACCCTTCTTAGATTACTTTAGTTTAGCCTAGGTGGCATTCTTGCATTGGTTGTTGTGAGGTAATTATTATTTATCAAGTGATAAATATATCATTCGTTGTTATGGGCATTCTATTTGTTGTTTGTATTAAGTTCCTAGCTATTTTGATAAATTTATCAGTCCTACCTGTTGGATTTCATTTATATTGCTACACACAAGCCGTAAATTTATTTTATTGTTCTTGATGAAGGGGTGGATCAAATGAATGTCTTGATTTATAGTCGCATAAATTCTTATTTATTCAAATTATTTCTTGTATTTTGTAGTATTTATTATTTATGCAGGTTATTCACATTTTTAATTCAATTTCTGCAAATTCATACTTACTTTTTTTTGGAATATATATATTTATGAATATGAAGAGAGAGAGAGAGAGGCACACACGCACTCTTTTACAAGCTAAATTTTATCCGGTGAAAACAAATGATTGAAGTGTTATAAATAAATATATGAATATGTACTTGATATCGCGGCATATGAATATTTGCATAGAAGTGTATTATTGCAGTCACTCATACACGTAATCATAAGCATAACTTAAAACTATTTGGATCAATCACACTCTTTTACTGTTACAATATCCTTGTAATTGTGATCATTAGATAGCATTGACTTATTCTACTATAATATATCATCCTATTGTTAAGTTATTGTTCAAACGTGTCATATTATCTCGCCATTAATATTTTATTAAACATTAATTATTTGTTGAGTTTGATGAGTTTGATTAACATTTTCTCATAGCAAGTTCTACTAGGATGTTTGGTGGACCATTGTTACGGAAGCATATTATTTTGGTAGCTATCCCTCATTAGAAATTCACTAGATGTTCTATTTCTCCTCGGACTATGATTGTAATTTTTATTTAATAAAATAAAATTTAATTTTTCCTAATTTTCTATTCATCGTACTTGTACATATTTTTTTTCTTTTGTGAGTACAAAACAAATTCGCATCACTTCATCACATTTACTGGTGTCGGGGTATACCATCTTCCGTTCCAAAGGTGTGATACCTAGGGCTCTTATTTTATCTTTTTATTATAACTTATGATTTTTGGAATTAAAGAGACTGATAACTACATCCAAAATTACATAACGAAAATACATGAAACTAACATTTTATTCATTGAAAGGGCCCTTGACAACGCTTTATGGCAAACAAATAACTTGAGCAAGAACACTAGAGATAGAGACGCTACATGAAAGAGAGATTTTGGAGTAGCTATCTTGTTCAAAGTTTAGAGTCATTAATTAGAAATGTCTCATATTCCTATCACGTGAATAATTTACTCCAAAATGATGTTTCAAAAATACCTCCAGAATAATAAATAGCCATCTATTTTTATCCAATTTCGGATATTATGATGCATAGAGAGTCAAAGTTCCCTAAACAATCTACTCGTTAAATCAAATAAACCCTATTCAAACTCATAGTTCGAAACCCATATTGAAATAACAGTCTATAAATGTTAAAAGAAAACAACTTCTACCTAAACACGTATCTCCAAACATCATACTAAAAGGCCTTTCAAGTTCATGAGATCATATAAAGCAAAGACAACCATCATACCTTACCCCGCTACACTTGAGAAAGTACGATTATTATCATGGATGATAATTTAAAAATATTTTTTAGAGTTTCCATCCTGAAGTTGCATTTGCTTATCATACAAAATCAAATCATATCAGTTAGAAATGAATCAAAGATGTAAGCCCATCACGCAGTTTTCTTCAGTATGCTAATTTTCATAAACTTCTTTTAAATTTTCCTTCCTCTACGATCTAGAGCCAACATAACAAGGTGAATAACATCTACACTTCAAAATCTAGTAGCACGTAATAATAATATTTTTATTAAATTAATTAAAAATCTCAATTAACTAATTAATTAATTAAATTTAAATGGATTAAATAAATGAATTGACGAAATAGGTTAAAATAAGTAATAATAATTATAGTTTAGTTAAATAGCACAATTCAAGTTAAAAATAATAATAATGATTTATCTAACGAACATTTATCAGACGCTACTCTGCATGTCGTTTAATGTGAAAGTTAGTGTGGGCAACCCCATAGGAAAGCAAGGGAGGATGATTGTGTAAGGGGATGTGCAGGAAAGAAGGTTCTAGATTTTAGAAAAATCATTAAACCCTAAACCCTAAGCGACGCATTTGCAAGTGCGTTAGAAGTCGAACGTGAACAAAAATAAGGTTAGACAACAAGAGTTGAACCCTATTAAATTAAATGAATGATTTCAAGGTCGAAACTTATAGAGTTTTACTTCTATTCCTCCTCCTAACCAAAAAAAATGATTTCAAGCTCAATTATTTCAAAATTCACCTAATCACTGTTAAAATTTTAGGGATTTCGTGTGGAAATTAAAATCATGAAAAAATAAATGTGTTTGAGTTATGTATGTCAGCACAATTTTTTTTTTTTTTCTTTTAAGCCATTTGAAAGAGAAATTAGTTTTACACATGTTAGTGTTTCCTAAATACAAACCCTGAGCTAATACTATTGCTGAATGAATGCAAAATATTTTTAGGATTTTATAGTAGTCAAAATTGAAAAAACTAGAATGGGAAAACAACGAGGTTTACCAATAAATTTTATTGTAATGCAAAATATACCTTAAAGTAAATAATTCATAAATTAAAGATAAACTTAGTGTTAATTGAAGACTCATAAAGTCATCATTAAAATGATATGATACTTGAACTAATCAAATCCATGGTAACGGAAATAAATTTTATTAAGCAAAAGATTAAGGCTAAAACATGACTTAAAACAAAAATGGCACAGCAAACAACAATCTCCGACTAGGGTTGGACAAGCAGATTTGAGGGCAGCAGTGGTGTCAACGAGATGATTGGGAGAAGTGGTTGTAGAGGGGGAGGAGTAGATGCCTGGAATGGGGTGGTATGGTAGCCGGTTGTCACGCACCTCCATCTCAAGAAAAGCTGAGCCACATCCATTTTGTCATAAGAAAGAATATTCTAGAGAAAACTATAGAAAAGAAGAATAATCCGAGAGACTCTAGAAAGATCCACCACATTTCGGAGAATGTTGGAAGGGAAAGACTTCAAGAAGAACTCAAGGATAGCCTAGAAAGATCTAGGATCATGCATATATAAAAAAGAGCAAAGTAAAACTATCTAGAAGTTGAGTAATTTATAATGTAATCTAGAAAGTTCTTGAGGCTTGGGAGAGGACTGTAAACAGGAATCTCTCTCCCTCATTTGTATCGATCCAAGCTTTCTTAGCAACCAAATGTAATCTTCCATTCCTTAGTGAATTGTTCTTCTCTTCAATATTTTCTCCATACTTCTTCCTAGAGAGTTTTGGTGCTTACAAATCCAAGCGTTGCAAATGTTAGGCTAATTTAGTGCTAAAAAAGAGTGTAAATCCGCACGGGAGACTTAGAAGTTTGTCCGTGACAATTGGTAACAAGCTAAGGTTTGAAGGTATAGCAAAGAGCGTCAAAGAGCATGCTATGGAGTCTAAAAACACTAATGTGGAATCATCTCAATAAGGGTGAGATCGTCAGGAGCAATGATCTGACTGCATCTAAACAACATGGGAGGTCTAAGGAGATCGTGCATGGCTTTGATTCGTGCGTCGCTCGACTGGAGGAGTCAATGAACGGCAAGGAGACCCAGATAGAGGATCTTGTCCAAAAGGTGACTGAACTTGAGGGGGAGGACATCACCATCCATTCGACGATCTGAGGTATGATGCTCCAACTGGAGGAATCCTTAAAAGACCAAATTGCGAAGATGCGAGAGAACTTGATGGAGGAGCTCCGATCTCATGAGGAAGAGATGAGCAGCATATGTGTCAACTTGAATGATATGCGTGGAGATGAATAGCTATGCAAGAGAGCACTAATAACATCCACCAAACACCATACCTTCAAAGCCAAACGCATTGAAGTGCAAAAGCCTAAGAGTTTTGGAGGAACTCGCAATGCAAAAAAAAGTAGACAACTTCCTATGGGGACTTAGCAATATTTTGGAGTCATGGGGATTATGGAGAAGGATGCAAAATTCAACTTGTAATTCTTTATCTCTCAGACATTGCTATGTTGTGGTGGAAAAGAAGAACAGGAGATATAGAGAAAGGTATGTGCACAATATCCACCTTCGATGACTTCAAGAAAGAGCTTAAGAGACAATTTTATTCTGAGAATGTGGAGGATGAGGCTAGAGCCTGATTGTAAATGCTCAAATAAGAGGTAGCAACGGTAATCGATTATAAAACTGAGTTACTAAAGAAGTTATCATCAAGAAAGAAGATAAACCATCAGAATAGGATGGAGTCAGAAACTGAGTCGCTAGCCATGAAATCTTACTGCATGGCGCCCCTCTCCCCTACCACCAAGTATGAGAGAAAAAACCCAACAGCCTTCAGATTTACCTAATCCTGGCACGAGCAAAAAGAGTTAGCTCGAGTAAGGTTACATAAAGCTGGAAGAAAAACGAAGAAGTAGTCAGACAAGAAAATGAGACATGAAGACATGGAAAACAAAAGAAATGATCGTATCAGTGGAAAACACAATGTGGGCATTGCGAGCTTAGGTGGGGGAGAGTGTAACGCACCTCCATCTCAAGAAAGGCTGAGCCACATCCTTTTTGCCATAAGAAAGAATATTCTAGAGAAATATAGAGAAAATGAGAATAATCCAAGAAACTCTAGAAGGATCCATCACATTCCGGAGAATGTCGGAGGGGAAAAGCTTCAAGAAAAACTCAAGTATAGCCTAGAAAGATCTAGGATCATGTATATAAAAAAAAGCAATGTAGGCACATCGAGAAGTTAGTCATCTCTAATGTAATCCAAAAAGTTCCCAAGTCCTGGGAGAGGACTGTAAATAAGAGTCCCTCCCCCTCATTTGTATTGATCCAAGGTTTCTAAGCAACCAAGTGTAATCTTTCATTCCTTAGTGATGTGTTTCTTTCTTCAATACATTCTCCTTACTTCTTCCTAGAGAATTTTGGTGCTCACAAGTCTAAGTGTTGCAAGTTTTAGGTTAATTTAATACTAAGGAAGAGTGTTAAAGCTGCACGGAAGAGTTAAAAGAAGTTTGTCCGTGACAAGGAGGTCAGGATCGGGAAGAAGGGCTGGCAACAATTGTAGGAGGAAGAGGAGGTGGCGCTAGTTGCTAGGGAAGGTGGTAGGGAGGCAGCAGGGTGCAAGTTGGGACGTTGGAGAGGTTGGACAGTAGGCGTGGTTGTAGGAAAGGGAGGGGGGCAGGAAAAATAAAAAGGTGTAGGTGCCAGCCGATGGCTAATAGAGGTAAGGGGAAAAATCGGAGAGGAAACAATACCACCTCAAAAAAAGATACAGACGGAACACCAGCTGTCGTCAGATATCAGCCCTAGCAAGGAGAAAAGGACTCCACACAAAAACCTAGAAAAAGACAATAATGTAATGTTAAACTCAGCAAACATGCATATAAATAGACTCCAAGGAGATGGGAAATAGACAAGAAAAAAGGGAAGCAGTGAGCGACAACACCTGCCCACTATTAATGTTGACTCCAATTAGGCGGGAATCAAGAAAAAAAAGAGGGTGTGAGCAGCAAATCCCACCGCTAAGATGTCGGTCAGTCCAGCAGTAGGCTGGACTAGAACCTCCCTAGTCAGCAGATTCAGCCAACCTTCTCCTCAAGCCCCGCGTCATGATAAAATAGAGAAAAATAAGTAATATTAGCTAAATAAATAATTTTAATATTAAGCAATAAATTAAAAAAAAGCTAATATGATACATATTTGTGTTTTAGGTATCATTTAAAAAAAGGTAATTTTTGAAGAAAATGAATAAGCAAATTTGTCAATTAAGTGGGTAATTATATTTTTAGTTTACAGCAATTATATTTTATTCTCTTGGATCAAATGTGATTAGATACATTTGGATATTTATATACATTAAAAAAGTTTTCAATTCATACTAAATCTTCCTTTTCAAATTGCAAATTTCCATCTCACATGATTATCTCACTAGAGTTTGACTTGATTAATTCAAATGTTTGATAAAAGAAAGAATAAAATGATATATTGCATCAGCAAGTTAAATGTTGAAGTTACCCCCTTATGATATTAACTTGGGAAGCAATATACCCGTACACAAATGAAAATGAAAATGACTACCTACATTTTTAGGTTGGTTATAAAAAATATTATAGAAATTATGTGCTTTTATGGTACACGAATAGAGGGTAACTCCTGTGATCGGTGTAGACTATAATAAAATAAGTTGAATTATGAAAATTGTAACAATAAAACTAAATTACAAGATATTGCATTTTACTTTTCATAACAAATTGACATATATTATTTTGCTCGTATATATTACTTCTTAAATTCTTGAATTACTATAATTTTAAAACATTATTAGCAATGGAATCTTTTTAACTCACAGAATAGTTAAAAAATAATTTCAGATAAAACTCCTCAAGTGGAATGAATAATATTGGAGATTTTTTCTACATATATTAGGAGGCACCAGAAGATAGGATGCTTCTCTTAAACAAGTTATAAATTTGAGGAAGTTTTAAATTTGGATGTGTTCTAAAAATTCAAAATTTAGTTTTTGGTGAAAGTTGGCACTTCTATAAAAATTGGAAGAATATTTTTTCAAAATTTGGCGAATGTCTAATTAGAACAAAAAAAAAATTCATCTAGCTATCAGTTCCCGTCTTGACATTCATTGATTTGCAAGAATTAGATTATCATAGGATTAAAATTGTTAAATGACGTTAACTGCAATGGCACTTGAACAACCAAACCAGATTTAGCTAACATGCGATCTACAAGTTTCAACAAAAACTTGAAATAGGTGTGCTCTGCTTGCATGAGTAAAATAAAACTCCTTAAGCATGCATTGAAGCAAAGCGCAAAGGAACCATTTAAAAGTTTCAGATGAACTAAGAACTAGCTAAAAGAATTCCATGGATATCATGAAAATTCGATACTTCTAATTATAAGGCAATGCAAGAAATCATTTTCACAATGCCCATCAACCAAAAAAGGTGAAAGGTACACAATCCATGTAATTAGTTATCAGGCTATACAAATACGTTTGAAACTGAACTCAGTTATTCAATTCAGCAAACCGCTGCATATTCTTTTATAATGGAATTAAGATGGAATAAGAACCCAATTCACAAACTAAGCAAAAAAAACTCATCAAAGAAATGCATAACTTTAGTACCTTCATTGCAGAAAATATGGAAATGTTGGTCCAAACAAGATCATCTAAAGCATGTTCAGAGCTTTGAAAAAGCTGGTCAGCAATAAAGTCTTCTTGCAAACCGTAATTAGATGCATGTTCCCTGAAAAATAGCACAATGAAGTGCATGAAAAATTCGATCAAACAGAACTTTGATAGCAGATGCTCATAAAGAACATTAAAAAAGAATTTCCCAGTTTTAACTCAATTTCAGACATAGAGACGGAGAGTCAGATTCCAAAGTCTTCTTGAAAACTACAATTGGATGTATGTTCACATATCCTCCAGTATTTTTAGGTCCAAACCAAGTTAGAAAAAAAGGTACCATCCCTCTAAGCTCCCCAAATTGATACATATGACCAATGTTTTAAAAGGCGTGGGCATTGGGCCGGACATTTTAGGTCTTATGAGCGACGTGTAAGCCCCAATACATCGGGCATAAGCCGCACAATATAAAAAATATATATATAAAAATATTAAGAGAAAAAATAAACAATTTGTGCATAATAAAAAAAATTAAAATTTGCCTTTAACAAATTGCAAACATTAAAAAAAAAATTTGTGGTTACTGTAGCTGCATTGAAATTACTGTAACAATAATAAACTCACATTTGTGTAAAATAATAAAATCGTGAAATAATATAAACCTCTAATCAAATGAATCGGGTTGAGCCTTTGGGAGAGCGTTGGTGCGGAAGAGCGTGGGTGCGGGAAAGAGAAGGAACTGCGAATAAGGACGCGAGAGTGATCTATCTGCTTGCCAGAGAGGAAGCTGGGGAAATCGCCTCTATAGGAAGAAGCCAGGAGGGACGAAGTAGAAGCCTGACGGCGAGTTCGCCTGCGTGCACGTTTAAGCAGGCAAAGCAGACGCTCCTTCGTGCAGGACAAAGCAAACGACGCGATCGCCTATTGCAGAAGAGACAAAGCAAATGGTGGCGAGTTCTTATGTGTCTCTGCGTGCCAGGAAGCAGAGGGAATTGGAGATCGACTGCGTGGGGAGACATTGAATTGGCGTGGATCGATTAAATATGAAGAATTAAATTGATTTTTTTCCTTTTTATTTGAATAATAGATAGAGTACACGCCCCATCAGGCGCAAATTGCGTTCTAGGCGCTCCTACGCATATGCCACGTGAGCTTTACGCCCCTCTCGTGGGCTTAGGGCAAATAGACTTACGCCTCGCCCAAGGCGTGCCCAAAAAATACCATTTAAAACAGAGCATACGGCTGAAAATTTGAAACAAATTCCATTACTAGTTTGTTACATAAGCTTCCTCTATAGTTATCCATTCTAGTATATATCTCATTTTATGATTTGCAGCTTCTTCAAACAATTATCCTTTTATCAATACTTACTAATTTTAAAAATTATGATATTTGCAGGGTTCACCGTTGGAAGTTTTACGCTGTTAAATCCATGAACATGCTTGATAAAGAATGAAATTCCAAGTCTCTAATAGTTCTCAAATCAAAGAGAATGTCATATGACGGTTTTGCTAGAGATCAATAGTGAGAAACACTTTTTAGCTTTGATTCAACTGATTATTAAATGAGCAGCCTATATTTTGTCCAACTAGAGCTTAACTTTTTTTAAGTTTAATCGGATCCAAAAATATAGAAATTCCCCTGCTCTCGTATGCATGCTATATCTTACACAGATCAATAAATATCACTTCTTCAAATAAAATACATAAAACAAACTATTATACATGAATTTAATATCTAATCACACATTGTCGAAAATCCGAGGCACTAAAAAACTGCAACTAAGCGCAGTTATAACCCATATCAATTAGAACATAACCTAATTTGTTTGAACATTAATGACCTTCAAAATCTTAAACATAAGAATAGGAGTGGGTGAATCCAATAGCATTTCAATACTTCTATAACCGAGAAATTTACATCCATCATCATTCAAAGTAAGAATATTTATTCCAAACCGCTCCTCATTCTACTAATATATACTAAGAGATTGATGTTATAATACGTGTAGCCTTAGGACATGCTGCTCCTTGAAAGTATGCATTTTGCATTAATTAAAAATAAGGAGTTACATAAATTACAAAAAAAAACTTTCCATCAGGCATGGTCAAAAGAAAACCTATAAAATCAAATAAAGAGTGGAAGAGCTCTCCACAAGGGCATGCTGATCTAGAAAGCTAAAAGCTATATATATATATATATATATATATATATATATATATATATATTTGTGTGCATGAAAAACTTGTGCGCATGAGTTCCCAAGAAGTCAAAGGAAGAAAATTTTTCAAGAGCTCCAAGTTGCATCAAAGACCATACCCACAAGAAGATCAGGATGAGATAACGAGCAAATTATAGAAGCCAAGATTTCTTTCAAGGCGACAAGCTAGCAAGGCAAAATGGGGTTGAATATTCTTTTCATGAGCAATAAGGACGCCCGTGTATCATCTTTTCAATGTTCATTAAAAAAGGTTACGATAAATCAAGGAGATAATCAAGCATTATTTATTTTCAATTGTTTTAGATAGGAATCTCTTCCTATAAATAGCAGGTTAATACTTCTAATGAAGCAAAGGAGAATTTCACACTGAAACCCTACAGTCTCTCACTCTCTTTCATGTTTATCTAAGGCATCACCCTTTTCCACAAATCAAACAAAAGGAACTAGTGCAGTTAACTAAGTAAAATCTCTCTCTCTCTCTCTCTCTCTCTCTCTCTCTCTCTCTTATACAGTTGTTAACCCAAACAACAATAGAAAAAGAATATTATTGTTGAATTCAAATAGAAAATTACAACTGACTCACGGAAAACTGAAATTGCAACAATTGACAACACAAACCCAAGCTCGGGCTAGATCTAGGGGTGGTGGTGGTGATCGGTGAAGGTTTGGGCCTCCAAAGAGGTAGCAAAAGGTGGTCAGAGAGTGGGATAATGGGGCGGCAACAGAAGGGAATGTGGTGGGCTCTGGCGGCGATGTAGAACGGCTAGACAGCAGCAGCGCAACAAGGCAACGTAGTGCCGGGGCTGCGGCAGCAGTGCGGGATGGCTGGAAGGCTTGGACGAAGGTGTCGGGATGGCTGAAAAGTTGTAGACAGAAGTGTTAGTGGTTTATGGGGCTGCGGTCGAGAGGCAGAAGGCTGAGGACAGGTGGAGGAAGGTGTTGGGATGGCTGGAACTGTCATGGCAGCGATGGCAACAAGGGAGGAGGGAGCGACGGGGATGCGAGGACTCCCGGACAGCAAGAGGACGGCTGTCCAGGGAAATGACACCGGGAACAGGCAGCTGGAATTGGAAAACTGCAGTGAAAACAGAAACAATGCACAGTTCGGGGCGGCTGCAGCAATGGAGGGCAGCCGGAAACGGCATGGGGCGAATGCGGAATGGGATAGAAAATATAATCACCACCTGGAAACCAAGATACAGTCGAAGCACCACCTTAAATCCTAGGATACGGCCCTCGGAAGGTAAGAAGAGATGTCGACGGCAGTCGCAATATGAAAAAGCCCAAAAAATTACTTCCAAACTTTAATACAACAAATATATAGAAAATGACTAAAAAGGCGTGAAGGACAATAGGAAAGAAAGCATTAAAAAGGAAAATGAGACTATTTCGGCCCGTCTCCCACACCCCTTCCGAGATTCCGCAAAATGCAGGGGCATCAGCCCACATCACTCTCTCTCCATATTCAACAATCTACCTCTCCCACTAGCAGCAGCTCTCTTCTAATCTCACAATAACTAAAAGTGGGAAGACATCTGGAAGTAATTGTAAGCAAAAAGAAAACAATAAGGGATCATTATGCAATCAATAAAGGCCAAGGAGTCCAAGATGGAGGAAGAATTTAACTCAAAAAAAAAAGATCAAACGCCTCAACCAAGGGCACTTTTTTTTTTTGGTTCATTAAAGCTCCATCCTTACAGATTTGTTTACTAATATCAATAATATCTCTCCAAGATGCACATTCACTTGTATCCACACCAACCCCCTCATGCGAACTATTAGTCTAACTGGCACAATAAGAAAACCATAATATCGGTTATACTGTTATAGTTGTCCACATAAAATCCTACGCTACAAAGTAGATAAAATACTACTAATTTTCATTAAATATTTTCACTGAGCAATTGTAGAGACATAATTTTAGAATATGGAACATAACAATATCGGCCAGACCCAGCAATCAACCTATAAGCATTAATACCCAACATGATTTTAGACTTAAGTGGATGACTAATAACACATTTATTTCATGACAACAAGGACCTCAAAGCTCCATGCTCCCCAACTTAACTTACTTCCACTTTCCCTATCTCTCCTCTTCTTATCTCTCCCAATCCAACCCTCCGCTCCTCCTCAAGCTAGAACTAGAAAAATTCTCCATATCACCCAAACCAACTTCATCCAGGCTTCTCGCTAAGAAACTAGCCGCCTTAATCTCCGCCACCTCCAAATCCAGTAATATCCCACTCCTTTAAAGAGAGCCCAAGTAGATCAAAGAGAAGATCTCTTCACCCCTCGCAATTGAGGAGCCATCCTTTTGCATTAAAAGCAAGTTAGCATACTCCGTGGTCTAATCTCCATCACATTCTTGAATTTCCATTACATTCTTGAATAAATGTTTACTATACGGCCACTGGATTGTTGCTAATAGATTTAGCAAATCAATTTTATGTTATGTTATTCATGATGATTCCAATGCTATGTTTGATGTATTATGTGTAAGATTCTAGAAAATTTTATCGTAGATATAAAATGAAATTTACAAAATAAAATAAACATGTACAACGTCACAGACCCAAAACTATTGATTTGGAAAAATATAATATTTGTTACTTGACATGAAAACTAATAGTATGATGCAAATAATAATTCATTGGTTTCTACAATAAACAATATAAACCAAAAACATAAAAAATCATACATGGAGTTGAAAACAATGTTCTAGTACAAAATCCATACCGTATCCAACTTAGTTCTAGCACCAAAATTTAGATTGCATCCACCTTGAATAAATTCCAATCACTCATGCAAACCAATAATGAAATCTAGAAGAGAAATAAGATGGAAGAAACATAAATCAACAAATTAAACCTCTAACTGGTATAAGGAGATAACATCTCCTGAATATCTTTAGTCTGCCACTAGATCACGGAATAAACAACAAGGAATAATAAAAAAACAAGATAATTATTCAGATTTTTTTTTTTTGCATGTTGTAAGCCCCAATTTATTCAAAACATTTTAGATATCTCGGGTTTATTTTTCGAAGTGATAGTGACATAGATGGGAATGTTATTAGTAGAATTCAGGTTGGGTGGTTGAAGTGGAGGAATGCAACAGACTCATTGTGTGATAGAAAGTAGCATTGAATTAAAGAAAAATTTATAAGATGGATGTAAGACATGCAATGATTTATGGCGTAGAATATTGACCTTGAAAAGAGAAGCATAAAATGAGTGTTGTCGAGATGAGCATGCTTAGGTGGATGATCGGCTTGACAATTAGAAACAAAATACGAAACGAATGTATCCATGAAAGAGAAGGTGTAGCTCCAGTGGCAGACAAGATTCGAAAGAGTGATCTTAGATGGTTTGGTCACATTAAATGTCAACCTTATGATGATCCTTTTAGGAGAGTAGATACTTTAGATTCGACTTATGTTAATGAAAGTAGAGATAAACCTAAAAAGACATGGGCATGTTGTATAAATAATGACCCTAATTTATTATAATTAAATGAAAATATGACACTCAATAGGACACAATGGAGAAAAAGGATTCATGTAGCCAACCCCACTTAGTGGGATAAAGGCTTGTTTTGTTGTTTTTGTTGTTGTAAGCCCCTATTTAAAATTACAAATGCTCTTACCTTATTTGTGCACGGAACTAAGCACATCAAAATTACGCAAAACAAAAGAACATGAAACATATTGCCCTCCACCAAGTCAACTCAGAATGACTAGAACATGAGCAAAGCCAGGTAGGATTTTTAAAGCCACAATTCAAAATCTAATTCAAGTGAATACACTAACAAACTTGTCTTAGTCCTCTCCAATCCTACCCCAAGTTATACTACGTCCATATTTCCAATTTGACTTTCTTTGGAACTTCAATTCCAGCTCACACAGTTATTAAATATGAAATCATATGGTTGATTCTTATTACATCATATTTTATGATATCCAAAAAAATATCCAGTCTTTAGCCTAAAGGTGCAATATAACTATTTGAGGAGAGCATAACATATTGGCTCATAATCAATATCATCTTTAGGTAAAAGATAAACAATTGGCAAATGAAAAATAGAATAACATGTAAATTACCACAAACAGAAGAGGCGCCTCCAACCAGCATCAAAAAGACGAAATAATAGCTCAGTGTTAGAATACTTACACTTTATAATCATAATCAGATAACTCGTAAAACAATGATCCATCTTCTTTAAGAATCCAAAGTTTCTCTGAACTAATTTTCAGGTCAATAAGTCTTCCCTGATACAAAAATTTAATCATCATCAGAAGACATCATGAAAAATACTTCAGAAACAAACTTCATAAGAAATCCAAAAGCAAAATTTTGCATAAACAATCATATATATACTCCAGTCCTATGGAAGCAAAAGATCTGTCTTTTACCGTCTACTTTGCATTTACAAATTTTGGCATCAGAGCTACTAAAATGCAACAATGAATGGAACCAGATATGTACTAAATTCAACGTTTCTTTGGTTACTGATCAAACATTTTACTTTTTCTCATTTTTTTTCACAGGAGTCATGCTCCAATTAGCATTTCTTAAGGGTCTTGATGGCATACAACATTCTTGGTTTTACATACCAAATAAATAAATAACTACCCAAAGTTAATGAAAACTCTAAGAAGCCAACAATATATTTGAAATAAAGCAACAGAAGTAGTTTTCAAAAATATTTTAGAATGAGATTTTATACAAGGATCCTTTTTCCAATACTAGATGTTTAATGAGGCAAAGGTAAACTTTCATAAAGTGAGCATTGTATTTAATCTTGGTCTTGTCAATGAGAATCAGCCTTAATTTCTTTTTGGAGTTTCCATGCCCAAAGAAATCACCATATGTGCAAATTACTCTCATTCACCCAATAGGAAAAGAAAAGACTATAATTTGAGGATACATACCAAAGTTAATTTCTTAAAAAATATGCACAAAAATTAAGCCAAATCTAAATAGATGATATACCAAAATGCAATCCAATGCTAAACAAGATGTCACAAAATTAGAGGAAAAATTTGTGCATTATTTTGCATATGCCTCCTACAAAGCATCAAACCCCTATAAGCACCTTTACACAGCATTAATACAAAAAAAGTATGCTCAATGTATGAGGTTGTCGCTAGTAAAAGGTCCGAGGAGGGTTTCTTTATGCAGCCTTACCCTTGCATTTGCAAAGAAGCTATTTTAACGATTCAAACCTTTCACAACATTACAGAATATGATATATATGTAAGTATTAGAATATTTTAGATTTGCACGCAATGATAAATCTTAAAGACATAATAAGCAAAAACGAACCAGAAATAAAAGCTAAATAAGCCCAAGAAGAAGCATATTTCATAAAAATGGCATTGGAGATTGAAATGATAGCTGATAGAGCTGATATTAGTATTAGAATATTTTAGATTTGCACACAATGATAAATCTTAAAGGCATAATAAGCAAAAATGGACCAGACATAAAAGCTAAATAAGCCCAAGAAGAAGGATATTTCATAGAAATTGGCACTGGAGATTAAACTGATAGCTAATAGAACTGATATTAGAGATTAAATTTATAACAAGACAAGCAACTAATTAGAACAATATCAAGAGGACAAAGTTCAGCCTAATATAAGATTAGGCTTATTAGTTGGGTCAGCCCGAGCCGATGCAAGCATTATCTTAGAAAAGCCTTGATAAGAAAATAACAAGGATTGCTTGCCCTTCTGATGTGGGGCTTGTGAAAACATAATTTTATCTACTACTTCACAAGCTAACCAAATATGCTCATTTAATACCTTCACACCACTTTGATCTCCTTTTCTATCTTAATCCACCACAAATCATATGTGTGGATTTGATCGTTAGCCTCCACTAGCTATGTCATGTGCAGGATATTGTCGAGGTAGAGAGTCAATAACTTCTTGAAAATGGATTGGAGACATTTGGAGTCTTCCACAAGGAAGATAGTGGCGACACCAGAATATAAGGCAATTCACATCTAAGAATAGTGGGGGATGGTGAAACTAAGGAAGTTGAGCAGAGAACCTGGAGAGGAAGGCATCAACGAAGATGGATCGATTATGAATCTAGAAGAGTGGAGCCTGTGACAAGTTTGTTGGGAAATAATCAAGGAGGTGCAATGGATCCTGAAAAAGGAAGAAGTGGAGCTTTAATGTGCCAAACAGAGCAGACGTAAGAATTTAAATTGATCAACATGTCAAATTGTTTGATCGAGGAGGCAATGGTGATAGAATCATGTTTAAGTAAGGTGTCAAGGAATAGTTTGAAGGCAATGATGAAGACAAAAATAAAATTCTATTAAGGACTTAAATGGCTTAATGGACTAGTTTATTTGAGAAAGTTGACTGAGGCCTAAAAAGCCTTGAAAATCATTTAAGCCTTCTATTTTTGCCCATTATGGGTCACCCAATGGGCTCATGGACAGCCCAACCACATCAGCACCTATAAGTACAGCAGAAAAATATAGAGGAAGAACCAAAAAATGTACTTTTCAATAAATCGTCTTTAATGCTTTAGCTGATCGAAAACAAGGTGGCCTAAGACAAAATAAGTGGATTTATGTAATCCTGAAGAACCATGACAGCTAAATTGGCTAATCCCCCTCAATTCCTTATATTTAGTGAGGCCTCTACCTAGAATCACCAAGAAACAGAACAAAGAAATTGCCCGCTCGTCTTCCTTTCAAGATTACAGATGAAGAGATTGAACATTCTAAATCACAATAGACATTATAGATCAAGCTGTTCAAACATTACGAGGTAATCAGAAACTAATAACGCAGTTGACCCAAACCACAATAGTAAAAGCAAATATTATTACGGAAAGCAAATAGGCAACTACAATCAAACGAACTTGAAATAAAAGTTACAACAAACACAGCACAAACTTACACTAGGGCTCGATCCATGGGTGGTGGAGGTCGGCTAGGTGGTTGAGTAGCGGAGACAAGTGGCTTAAATGGATTGTGGGTGGTTGGGACAGCAAAAGGAGGAGCTGGAATTGCATTAGCAGCGAAGCGGAGGCCTGGGAGGGCAGTGAAACAGCTGAAAGGGGCGGCTATGGGTTGCAGCAGCAAGGGAGAAGGACGGCAGCAGCAAAGGTGAGGAGTTGCAGCAATGACAGCCAGCAAGAATGAGGGAAATGGAAAGCCAGGCGGCTGGAACAGCAGAAAACAGCCGAGGGCAGCGACGGCGAGCGGGAACAACAGCGCAGCAGCGGGGAATGCGTGGGACTGCAGGACAGCCAAAGGAGGGCAGTCTCGGTGCTGCAGCAGCAATGATGATGGCTGGACAGCGAGGAACTGCGGAAGAACAGCGGCGGCAGCACTTCACGGGCGGCTGAAGCAAGGGAAGACCGCCAAGAGCAACTTGTGGGGATGTGAAAGGAGATAATGGAGATAATCACCATCTCCCTCGAAGGAATAAAACGGATACCGGCAGCTGTCCCTGAACAAACACAAAAAACAACCTAGAACATCTGAAAAGCAAATATATAATAACAGGATAGCGAGGAGTGGCAAGGAGAGTCGGCAGACTCAACCATAGCAAAAAAACCTGGACCGGTTTGGTCCAAGCACGAAAACGAAACCCACCTGGTCGTTGGACTGTATCACATCGCGAAATTGGGTTGTTGTAC
>NEWO01000012.1:737603-777960 GCA_003013225.1 Phalaenopsis aphrodite | reverse complement strand
AATGGTGATTTCCTTCACGATTGATTCTGTCACACAAAGGACACCCCTACCGCTTCCGCTCACTTTCTGCTTCGTCGGTTCGCGTCCTTCTTCGACGCCGACGGTTCATCCGCATCTCGATTACGACAACGACGTGTTCGCGTCTGCGGCTTTGATTTCGACGACGACGTCCAGTTGGTCCAGTTGTTCGCGTCTGCGCAGTTTTCCTGCTCGACAGCTTCGGTTCGGGTTTCAGTTCGATGACGACGCGTTTGCACTGCTCAAACCTGCGTCCAGTTCGTCGGGAGCAGTTGGCAAGCTGTGCTAGTTGTTTCCTGTTATGCTTGTGTGAAGCACTCTAATGGTCTCAGGGCTTTCCTACGCAGCCACCCTCGCCGGTGAAAATCCTACCAAACTCTCTGATGCTACATTGGTTCACAAATGCAGCTCCTCTTTCCACCTTCCAGAGAGTCCGATGTTCTCGCAGATGTACCAAGATTCTATTAAAGGACATGGAGTTTGCAATCTCATCAAAAAAGTAGAAAAAAAGGCAGGCAAACCAGCATTATTCTTCTCTGACGCTGAAATTTCATCTCATGCAGGAAAATACAAATTTTTATTTGTTGGAAAGTTTCAATTAGGTTGCCCTAAGAAGGAGATTATCATGAAGGTTTTTTAATATTTCAAACTAATTGGAGCTTGGTAGGTGGGATTTTTCAATGATATTTCACAATCGAGGGAAATCATATGAAATTGCTCAAATGGACCCCTGATTTTGATCTCAGTCAAGAACCCCTAATTGCGTCTATCTGGTTCGCATTACCTGAATTCAAGTTTCAATTCTTTGACTTACCTATCTTATATGCAATTGGGAATATCCTTGGAAAAACTTTGCAGGTAGACACACCTACAGCTCCTTTCTCAAGACTCTATTGCAAAAATTTTGATTGAAATGACTATTACACTACCAGATGTAAAAGAAGTCTGGTTGGTTCTGCTCACAATGATTATTAGTAAAAAATCATTATGAAACAAAAGTCTTACTACTGCGAGCACTGCAAAATGTTTGGACACCCGCAAGAGAAATGTTTCAGATTGCACCCACAGTTGAGAACCAATAGTCAAAAGCAGGAACATGTTATTAGTGCACCCCACGTGCATGAACGCGCTCCAGCAAACCCGATGGCAATCAGTCTGAGGAGGGAATTACCACAAGATAAGAAATAGTGTCTGCCCCTGAGAACCCTTCTCCTGACCATACTATAAGGAATAGTGTTCGGACCAAAAGTCAGGATAGCCCTTCAGCAACAATTCAGAAAGCATCAGATGCAAAGGTGACAATTAACACTTCACATACACTGGAACCTATCGTTGTGGCAACGACTGTCTTTCCTTCTACTGTGGTTCTAATATATAATCAGACCAAGAATCACATGAGCAAGTCTTCAGATGAAGAATGGCAGGTTCACACTTCTCGGCAGAAGAAGGCTGGGGGCACACTTCAACTTGAAAACTTAATCGATGATACTTTAGTTACTCCTGGCAATTGCACGACATTCAAAGTTTCTTATCTAGTTCCACTCCTAAAACTAGAGGAAGAGGCAGGACTAAACTGGTTCGTTCCTAGCTACTTGTTTGCTACATCTTTTAAATTTTTATCTGTATCTTTTGTTGGGGTAGTATTGTACTTGATATCGTATGGGTATGGTGACTCTATTGGGTTCTCTCATACAATATTCATGTACCTCTTCTATTTCAATAAAATCAGTCCTCGAGTTTTTCATTATATATATATATATATATATATATATATATATATATATATATATATATATATATATATATATATATATATATATATATATATATATATATATATATATTCTTATTTAAAAGGAAATCGATATTTGACAGAAGCACAAATATCGATTTCTCATGCGTTTTTTGGCCTCATGATGAGAGCCCGCGTCATTTGCCTAAAATTCCAGAGCCCCCGCGCCATGTTCCTAAAATTTTAGAGCCTCGCGCCACGGTGAAATTGAACCCATGACCTGAGAGAACTTAAAGTGACCCTGCCACCAATAGGACAAGACTTGCGTCACACACACGCGCACATATATATATATATATATATATAAAAGCTAGCTATATTAAAATTCCTACCAAAGATATCTGATAATCCCCCTTGAAGTATCAATCAGAAGCAAAAACAAATGAGTGACGCTAACACGGGGCTCTCAAACAAAGAAAAAAGGTGGACCCAGAGCTCTCAGACATGGGACTCTAAGGGGGTTGAACTGTGCGGCACATTAGAGGTCGGTCCAGGTTGGCCCGGTCGGCCAAACTATTGAGTGGGATTCACCGGTCTCGTTCCTAACGCTCCTCCTTTTTCCTATTTTAATTCTTGCCTTCTTGCTTACCGTCAACACCTCCCTGCCTTTTCTATTTGTCTCCTAAAGTGGAAGGCCTCCTCTTCCTATCCTACCTTGTATATGTGTTGTTTTGCTTGCTTAGTGTTAGTCTTTTATTATTCTAGATTTCAATTTGTTGTATTTGAAGTATTTCTCCCTTCCAAGGGTTGTATCCGACGGTGAGAAAGTGCTCTGGCTCCAACTCGTCTCAGGCGGTGACCGTCTTCAAGGGTCTGGGCGGTGCTCTGACTGTAGTTCGATTCCGCGGAGATATTTATCCTTCCAACTCCCTTCCCTGTATTCTTGCCGCTAGCCCTAAACCCCCTTTCCTGTTTTTGTCGTAGTCCAAACAACAACCGCACCAGTTATTGTAACACTTCCCTGCCTTACCAGCCTGCAATCACTTGCCCTCTGGATGGTTGTCGTCATCCTTTCCATTGCCTTCTTGTTGTGTCTAGCTCTCGATTATGCCCTTTAGGGTTGCCAGCCAACCCTTCCAGCCCTCCACTGTACCTGCAGCATCCAACTTGTCCCTCCATCTACTACCCCGCCACCACCCAGCATTGTCGTCCTCCCTTAGAGTGTTGTTTGTCATTTATTTACTGTTTTCAAGAGTCTCATTGTAACCATTTGAATTTCAACAATAACAATTAGTATCAGAGGTAACCTAACCCTAGCTCTATCCTAGAGTTTCTTAACATCTGCCATAAACCACAATTTTTCTTTCCTACCACCAACTACAATTTCCACTTTCACAAATCCCAAACCCAAACCATGCCACCTAACAGATACATGTCTGAGCCTATCCGAGAAGGGATACAGCGAGAGATCCACCGACTTCAATGGAGATTGGCGAACAATAAGGATGACGCCGAAGGGAACTTACCCTCGATGGTGACAGAGAAAGCCAAAGAGGAGAAAGGGACAAAAATTTCAACCCCTTTTATAGAAAAGATGTCAGTGATGAAGATGAAAGACGACGGCATTTTGAAATCCAATATCAGAGGAGGCCTAAAGAAACGACATCAGTTAGAGGAGAGAGACTACAAAATCAAGTTGAACTACCAAAATTTCAACGAGGTGTTGATCCAGAAGAATTTATTGATTGGCTACAATTTATTGAACGGATTTTTTAGTATAAAAATGTGTCAGAGGGTGAGAAGGTGCTATCAAGTTGAGAAGCTTGCCTCTTCCACCTCATTGTCACCAAGACATGTTTTTTAAATTCCACAATCTATAGCAGCGAGATCTTTCTTTGGAGGAGTTCATAGCTCAGTTCGACCACTTACAGATGAAAAGTGAGCTAACCGAGCCGGAGTAGCACATTGTAGCCCGGTACAATGGGGCCTAAAGTCCACTATTAGAAATGTGGTGCAGCTACAATCTTATTGGTCACTTGGGGATGTCCAGACCTAAGCACTGAAAGTGGAAATGCAGCAGAGACAGAGTAGGCAGCCACCAAAAGTGAGAGACCCCTGCAGGAGCATACCTCAGGGAGCTGTGAAAGCTGATTCAAACAAGGATAGAGCCACCCTAGTGAGAAGAAGCCTGAAAAGATTAACGTGTTTGCTACAGTCCCCGCCAGAAAAAACTTTAAATGCCACAGATTTGGATTGCCTTCAGCTATCTGACGAGCCGAGTTGTCACTTTTACAGAACAGGACATCGTAGAGGAGATTAGCGACGAGGAGAAAGCTGAGGAATAGAGTTTACTGTATCTTTCACCAGATGAAGGAGAGGCACATGTGGCTCGACGCATCCAACGAATTAAGGATAAAAAATTTCGTAGTGGCTTCGCCACAGCATATTCTACACTCATTGCACGGTGAATGAAAAGATATGCAGTCTCATCATCAATGGGGGAGCAGTAAGAATGTGGCATCTACACATAATGGCAGAGTTGAGCTTCATGACTTAAAGGCACTCCCAACCATATTCTCTGGCGTGGTTGAAAAAGGAGAACTGAGTCAGCATTTACCGGAGGTGCGTAGTGGAGTTTTCGATCGGGAGTCAATGACGAGATTAGATGTCGTGTTGTGGTACCTATGGATATTTGTCACCTATTGTTGGGAAGACTGTGGCTGTTTGACCTGAGAACTCAGCATGACGGATTTAGAAACACGTTCCTCCACCAATTCCCACTGCCTTCGACAAAGCCCGGGATCACAGGAGCCTTAACCAGTAGAACAGCATCAGTGGGACCAATTTTGGTGATGACAACAAATGATGGGACTAAGAACCAGCTCCATAAATCGAGACTGGCACGACAGAGGGAATGTCAGGATATTAGGACCACGATATTACCACCAGCATTAATGGTTGACATTGGGAGTATTCAGCAACAAAAGCAGGATGCGTAGTTCAGTTTAGTGGCAGTTCACTCAAAAGTTCAAAAAGAACCTCAGGTGGCTTAGGTGTCAGTGCAGTCGCCAACGGGATCTAGGAGCTTCGCGGACCACAGTCATAGGCCCTCAGCACCGGAAAGTACGACAGCTCCATCACCGACAACAAATATGCAGAAGCTTCGATAAATGAGGTTGAATCTCCCCCAAAAAGTGAGCTCTCAAATGCGGGACTTCAAAGGAAGACGCAAGGCTCTCAAATGGGGGACTTCAAGGGGGGTTGAACCAAGTGTTTCAGCGAAGAACCTGTCTAACAAGGAGGCTAGACTGGCAAGCCAAACTATCGAGCGGGATTCACGGCTCACGTTTCTACCGCTCATTCATTTTCCTATTTTGATTGCTTAATTACCGCCAGCCCCTCCCTGCTATTTTAATGTCACCCAAAGGAGAAGGCCTCCCCTTCCTATCCAAGTTTATGTATGTGTCGTTTTGCTTGCAAAGGGTTTGTTTTTTATTATTCCATATTTCAGTTTGCTGCCTTTGAGAAATTTCTCCCTTCTGAGGGTTGTATCCGACAGTGAGGAGGTGTTTTGACTGTAACTCGTCTAAGGAGGTGACTGTTTCCAAGGGTCTGATTGGTGCTCCGACTATAGCTCGACCTCGCCGAGATATTTATCCTTCCAACTCCCTTCCCCTGTTTTCTTATTGCCAACCCTAAACCCCCTTCTATGTTGTTGTTGCAATCCAAACAGTAACCCCACCTGCTGCTGTCACATCTCTCTACCTTCCCAGCTTGCCACCACCTGCCCACCAGCCTTCCAGCCAACTGTCGCCGCCCTTTTCCCATGCCTTCATGCTACCGCAAGCTCTCAGCTCTGCCTTCCAAGGTTGTCAGCCAACCCTTCAAGCTCTCCTTATACCGGCAGCATCCAACCAGTCCCTCCACCTACTATCCAGCCACCACCTAGCATAGTCGTCCTCCCCCAAGGTGTTGTTTGTCAATCATTTACTGTTTTGAAGAGTCTTTTTTTAATTGTTTGATTTCAGCAATACTATTTATAGTTCTTTTGTGGTTTGGGTTAAATGGTATGATTGAGGCCCATGTACAACGCAGAAGCAGCTAAATTTAGTTCAACTTTATATGAATGAAATTGTAATGCTTATGGGTCAAACTTCAAAAGACACTGAAAAAAGCATACCTAGACATGAGATTCCATAAGCGGCCAAGTCTGGCATCATCTCGTAGCTCATACATGAATCCTATAAAATTATTGGGAAAACAAGATATTCAAGAGACCTCCACAAAAGTCATAGTAAATCATAATACATCAAGAATCAAATATCCTTGATCAAAAAATAAATAAATAAATAACAACAACAATGATTAAACAAAGGAGTTAAAATGGAACCTGGTTTGCTGGGATCAAGAGCTCCAAGTTGATAACAGCCAACTGAACCATCCTGACGCCCAATTAAGAGGCATCCTGGTGTTGCAGCGACAGCTGTAACCTTTCCATCCAGTGCATTATTTTGCACGCTAAATTCTATAAGCTCGCTCTGCGGGAAAATTGAACCAGATAAAAAATTGAAAGGCCTTTTCAAATTAAGGAGATATGCAGTTCCTGAAACGGTCAGCACACAAAGCAAGTATGCATCTCCTTCTGCAGCCTGATGAGAAAATAAGAAGTACTTAGAAATTTAGGGATTTACGCTGTCACAGGAAACAATGTTCTGGGGGAAAAAAAAAGGGTACTGTGCGAACCTCATTTTTACACAGAAATGCAAAATTATGGAGCACTTCATGGAAGACAAGATGCAGCCCAGTCTCCGGATGTTCATTACAGGCAAAGATTTCAACAACCTCTAGAATGTTCGGGAGGTTTTCATGAATTCTCCTGTGAAGACAAAAAAGCAAGGAAAAAACAACGAGATTACATCGTCTGATGCAAACTAGGGTATCAAACCCTAACGAGTATTAGGTATTTATTACCAAAACTACAATTGCTGCAGCTCTTCAGTTCAAACAAAACAAAAAATGTGCATCGAGTGCAATAAGTGTAGCTGAAGCAAAAATAAAGCACAGAAGGCAGCTAATACGCTATGCTCTGAAGAGCCGCATTTGAAGCAATCCAAATCATAGAAGAAGAGGAGGAATTACCAGAAGAGGTAGGCAGGTGGATTTCCGGATACCACATTGCAGGATGCAGCGTTATGGCGTATCGCTGGAGCGGTACCGACCACGGAGTCCGAAGGCGGCGAAGGGGCTGATGAGGGGACAGTTACGTCAATCCACTTGATCCCCTCTCCGGTGGCGATGGGGACTTCCATGGCGACAAGGGGACCGACTGGAGCCGCCGCCATTTGGTCGGTTGGGGCGTTCCGGAACGGCGGGCAAACACGAAGGGGTCCTGCCGGTTGAATTTAATTCAATAATATGATTCACTAAATCGAATATATCCGGATTTATTGGGCAGTGTTTTATAGTATATTAGCGTGAATTCAACACTTTTTTTAAATCAAATTTTATCGCATCTAATTTTTTCTCGTCTTCCATCTTATTTCTGACATAAATTTGAATTTATTTACAATCGTGGCTTCGAAGGTTTTTTCCGAATATATGTAATCTTAAAAATTATTTAACATAGCAGAAGTGGCAATTTATTTTAGAATTCAAAGCAATTGGTTAAAATAATATTTTAATAATATTTTTTGATGTCATGCCTTTTAAAAACCAACATATTGTTATATAACTTTTTTTTTTTATGGTCCTCCCAACAATCATCATTAATTGATAGTATGCTCGACTCGAAGCTGGCTTCCAAACATCACACACATTCGTTTTAAACCTCTCCTATTAATTATTAAATTATTAATATTATTTTTAATTAAAACTTTGATTAATTAAGTTTATAGATTAAGGACAATTAAATCTTTTACTTACATATTGGTCTTGAATACATTTTACTTTCAAAAATATTAATAAATGATTGTTAAATCAAGATTAATATAAAGAAATGTAATACGAATACTAAAAATTTATTAAACTAATTAATCATCAGCCACAACTAAACTTGGCCCGCGGACATGTGTTTCGCTCAGAATCATTTGATTTGATCCAGTGTATTTTGATAAGAGATTACTAAAAATTAATCAAAATTCAAAAATAATTGTTTGAGTTTAGTTTATGAAATCTTAATGTTCATTACTTTATAATATTTAGGTTAATAATTATGCATCAACTAAATGCGAATGCTTCAAATCATAATTTTAAGTATATACATATATAATTGAAATAATTAAAATTAAAAGTCATTTAGTAGTTTGAATCGTAATTTGTTTTAGGAACAAGTGTTGACTTATTGTAGCAGTTAAATTTTACTCATATTTTGATGGATAAACTTGTTAAGAATTGCTTCAATTTAGATGCAATAAACAACAATCGCCAAATATGGAACCTAACTCGCCTGCTTATTTTAGGCATCCGCATCAGACGTTGATTTTAATAGATGTTGGGGACTAGTACATATGTTTGCAGGAAATCAAAGCAGAAACAAAAAAGTTGTCAATATAGAAACTATTATACTGCATCATATACATCCATGCCAAGCACAATTTCACCGCTTAAAGGTTCACGATTAAATGCAGAGCAAAAGCTGTAAAACTTCAACAGAACACTAAAAACTAAATGAATCAACAAATATTTATAATAACAGTGCAAATGAAGCGCCGGGCAAAGAAGAAAAATATAAAATGCCTTTTTCTCTTTATTTTTTATTTCTTTGGTTCTTTCGGCTCACAATCATACTTCTCCTTGAGAAAACTCGAGGATACCTACAAGATAGATTGATGGAAATGGGTTCATTTTATCAAACTTTGGCATACATGAGATGAGATAAATGAAAAGGAGAAATGAGAATGGAGCATCATAATAACGAGATGATGACCTTAACATGATGTGACAGGATCTTAATATCAGATGGAACATGAAGCCATGCGTCAAAAGGGTAGTCGAGGAAATTCTCAGGCTTGCTGGTGTACACATCGGCATAGTTATGCAAATGGTAAGCAAAACCTGATTCATAACCACAGTCCGTGAGGAAAGTAGGCCCAAATGATGGATTAAACATGTTCCTCATCTTGCAACGGCACCGACTCCTTTCCTCGTTAAGTTCCTCCAGTAGTGGATAATCACAAGCTCGTTCACCAAATTTAGATACCATCAAGATAAATTTTCCCAGCAGTTCTTGCACTATGTGAAATTTTGCCTGCTTTTGCCCATTTGGAAACCGTTTTAGTAAGCGTTCAACCCAGCAAGAAAAACAAAAACCAGAATATTTCAATGTAAGGTTCATCTTCCTAGAAGCAGAACCATATTATATTGACTTCAAAATAAATTTATACACAATTCCCACACATACCGAAATTAATTTTCTTACAAGCATTCATGTTTACATTTGAATAAACAGTCAAGGTAACGATCATATGATATCAAAATATATCAATATTTAGGCAAGCATTATAGGATTTAAAAAATAATATAATACACAGGATAAAAGCAAAGCATTCACTTTAGTACTAGCATTATACAATGAATAATTACGCACCATTAATTAGAATTTAATTTTCTTACAAGCATTCAGATTTATTATTTATGAGTATCAGTTGACGCAGGACTTGGTCTGCCGAACCTGCCAATAGTTTAAGCAAAGGGCTCGGTCCAGCCTCATGCTTATGGTTTAGTTTTGTGTTTCCCGGTTTCAAAGTTCCTGTTGTCAAACGTCTCTTCGCTTGTTAGGGTTGTATCTGAGGAAAAACAGTACTCCGGCTGTATTATGTTACGAGGTGGTGACTACCTCTACCTAATCCCCAATGCAACCCCCTCCCCTGCTTGATTCTAGTCGTTGTTTTCCAGCATCCTACATGTTGTGCCACCACAAACACTGCCAGCATCTTTCGGCTTGTGGCGGTCCTTCCCTCTGCCAAGCCACTCCAAGCCCACCGCCCCCTCCACTGGGCAGTCGGTTTGCTTCCTTGTTCCCTGTACCTGCTCCTATTGTCACCAGCACTTCCAACTCACCCACCTGCTTCCTCCAGCCACTACTACACCCTCACTTGTTAACGTTCAACCTGCCAACGACCTTCCTGGATGCCACACCCCCCTGTTGAACCTCTTACCACTTTCTATTCAGCTTATATATACTACCTTCATCCTCCCCGTCGGGGCACGTTTATTTGTAAGCGATGTTATTTCTGTTCGAAGAGCTTTGGTTGTGATTCCTTTAGATTTTAGCAATAATAATATTATTTTGTTGTTTTTTAGGGTTACTCTAGTATCATTTCGTATTAGAGTTAGCCTAACTCTAGTCATATCCTAGGGTTTCCTAGAATCCGTCTTACCCCTTAGCCAATTTTTTTTTCTTTTCTATCCCCAACCACCCCTTCCAAACCCAAACCCTAATCATGTTGCCACTAAAATATATGTTGAAACCTACCCGAGATGAAATACAAAAGGAGATCCATCAGCTTCAACAAAGGTTCGCGAAAATTGATGATGGAACCCAGACGAAGATTACCTTTGGTCGTGATCTAGAAAGTTGAATGGGAGATAAGAATGAGGATCTAAATCCATCCACAGGGAATACATCAGTGTCGATGAATATCGGTCATGCCACTTCATAATTTTATCTTAGGAAGCTGCGAGGAAGCTTGCAAATACAGGACACGGCGACTTTGACATCAAAACGGATCTACCAGAGTATGATGAAGGCATGGATTAAGATGATATTATTGATTGGCTGCAATCTGTTGAGCAAATTTTTTAATGTAAGAAGGTGTCAAAGGACAAACCCGTGAAATTAGCAGTCATCAAGTTGAAAATTAGCATCTCTTTATGGTGGGAACATTACAGGACAAAGAAAAAGAGAAAGCAGAGATAAGATCATCAAATAGGAAAAGATGAAAAAAAAATAATGCAGAGGAAATACATTCCACCTCATTACCACCAAAACATATTTCTAAGACTCCACCACCTGCAGCAGAGACACATTTTAGTAGAGTTCACAACACAGTTCAACTAATTGCGGATGAAGTGTGAGTTGGTCGATCCATAGAGCACACTACAGCCAAGTAACTGGGGGGTTGAAGCCTACTATTACTAATGTTGGGTAGTTACAGCCATGTTGCTCTCTGGGAGGGTGTTCAAATTCTAACCTTGAAGAAAACAATAACAGAGCAAGTAATAATCTTCATTTAAGCAGTAGCCTTAGTCAGACAATCAAACACAGCTACCACAGCTAATACGGGTATCTTTGGAGGGGTTAGCAAAATAGGATAGGGGAGTGACAGGGCAGATAAGAGTTGAAAGAAGGCGGAAATGAGAATCTATTTTAGTACAACACTTGTCATTTGGTCCATCTTTTCAAAGATTGACTTATGCAGTTGGTATCACCGGGTCCGAATGAGGCTGGGAGAATAGTGGAAGACCTCTTTCAAGATACGAGATAGTTTATACTAGCTGACAGTCATGCCCTTTGGCTTGTCAAACACGCCTAATACTTTTAAGAGGTTGATGAATCAGGTATTTCAGACTCAAGTTAAGAAATTTGTGATGGTTCACTATGACGACATTCTGGCATACAGCGAATCTGAAGAGGAACACTCACAACACCTGAGAGCGGTGTTTGAGATATTACGAGCAAAGAAACTATATGTCCATCTGAAGAAATGTCACTTCCTGACAAACCAGATATACTTTTTGGGTTATATCGCGTCTGGTGTGGCATTCAAATGGATCCAACAAAAATCGAGGCCATATGAGCTGTACCGCATCAAATTTGTTTGCCAAGATGAGGTAGTTTTTGGGATTAGCGGAAATAATCACCACCTCTAATGACGCTGAAGCACCTTCTTGTCGTCAGATAGACCCACAGAGGGGAGAAACGCCTTAAGGGCGGCAAATTGAAAAAAAAAACAATCAAAAACTACCTCTAAGCAAGCAAACTAACCTATATATATAATAGGCGGAAGTATATAAAAATAGCAAGTAAAATAAAAAGAAAGGGATGGACTACGAAGGTACAAGAAAATGCAAAAAAATAGAATTAGAAAGCAATAGAAAAAGGCAAGAAATAGAATAGGAAAGGAATCCCCCCTATGGTAGGAATACAATAGAAAAGAAAATGTGGGAAGGGGTTTTAATCCCCCACCCCCACCCCCACCCCACAACGATTGGCGCACTGAGCCATCCACAACAAGCCCTGCGTCGGTGGAGGAATGCAATGAGCCTATTGTGTGATAGAGAAGTACTGCTTAAAAGAAAATTTCATAAGATGGTGGTGAGGCCTGCAATGCTTTATGGTGCAAAATGTTGGCCTATAAAAGAGGAGCATAAAAGTAAGTTAAGTGTTGGTGAGATGAGAACACTTAGGTGGATGAGAAAAATGCAAAACGAATATATTTGTGAAGGCTTTGGCATAGTTCGATGGCAAACAAGATTGGAGAGAATAGTTTTAGATATTTTGGTCACATTAAATATTGACCATGAGATGATCCTATTAAGAAACTAGATGTATTATATTTGACGTTTGGCAAGAAAAGTAGAGGTAGACCTAAAAAAATGTGTGCTTGTATGAAAAATAATCTTAACATATTATAATTAAATAAAAATATGACACTAAATATGACACAATGGACAAAAAGGTTTCACGTAGCTCACTCCAATTAGAGTGATAAAAGCTTGTGGTTGTTGAATCATTATATCTGCTTCATTATACTATTGTTACACTCTATTAAAGCAATAAAATATTGCTTAGCTTATTTTTATTCTTTACAATTACTTAAGCATACGGCCAAAACAATGTAAAACAATCTTGTCGGCTGATGTTCATTTCCATTCACATTGTAAAGCCCGATTAAGTAATTTCCTGTCTGCCCAGTTCCAGTCGGTTTCTTGTGCTTGCAGTTTTGCACCTATGCCCCGCTTAGGGGTGTAAGTGATCCAAGCCAACTCATGAGCCAGCTTGGGCTCAGCTCGATAAGTAGCTCGTGAAATGAACTTAATGAGCTAAAAAGCCATGTTCAAGCTAGCCCTAACACAACTCATTAGCTTGTGAGCCAACTCATTTAAAAATAATAAATATGAATAATACTTAAATAATTTTAAAATTCAATAATTTATCTTTTAAATTATAAAAAATGTAAGAAAAAAATAATGTTTTACATTTTATATTGAGGAATTTTTTATTATTTATCTCTTAATTATTCATTCAATTTGTCATTTTATTATAGTACCAAATTGAATTGATATAGTTCTCTCTTTCATAATAATCAAGCTCAAGCTCGAGCACGACTCGTTCACGATCTTAACCCCACTTCCACAGTAACATGATCATCGAGGCCTATCACCACCCCCTTCCTATTTTGCACCGTCAAATTGCTTCCACAACAACAAGGTCAAACCCGGTACCTCTCAAACCATGCAGCCCTACTTCTGTGGTTCCTGTGTTTCACACCCCAACCCTATCGCTGCCCCTCACACCAGGCAACCCATTAGCCCTGCCACCGCCCCTAGCACAAGTAACCCCACCGCTGCCCCTAGCACCAGTATCCTAGCTTTCGCACCATCACAACCGCAACCCCATTGCCCCTCACACAAACTTGTTTGCATCCCCAATATCTTTTGCGCTAGGAAACACAAGCCTGCATATTATTTCGTACCGACAAGCCTACAACCTGTTTCCCACAAGCACACACAGTGCGACCATAGCTCCGTCCCCTCTCGCACACACTTCTACTCGCTGCACGACAATAGCTTCCAAGCAAGTTATAGCACAAGCCCTCCTACGCAAGATACATTACTTAGCTTGAGACAGTGTCCTATTCACCCCATGCTTCTGCCTCTCATGCTCATGATAAAACCTTACAAATTGTAAGTTTTTTTAATTATTATATATTTCATTTTATATATATATATATATAAAAAGTATCAAATAAAAGTTTTTTTTACAACGGCTGAAGTCAGTCACTAAACTGGATTAAAATGGTTAGAAAATTTTGAAAAAAAAAATTTTGTGCCCGTGCTCTAAGAATTTGGCTCAGCAACTACTTCCAAGTAAATAAGATATTTTCATATTGGCATCAAAGATTTTCAGAACTGTTTGATTAATCATAACATGGATAAACATTTCACATACAGAGAGCTTATTGTAGATGCCCATTTAAGATATAGATAGATTTAAAAGCAAAATTAAATTTGTGGAAACAATATTTTACAATATTCAGAAAAAAATCAAATTATCAGTAACACAAATCAAAATGCACACAATATGAGGACAGATGTGCATTTAGCCGTTGGGTGAAAGCCGTAAAAGGTCGCATAAATTTAAGATAGAGATCACCGGAAGACTGCAAACTTTTTAAAATATCTTGTATGCGTATGATGGAGTGCTCCAAATAAAGTAGAAAATTTAAAGGAAAGAGCGCACTAAATGTGTAAGTAGCAATTGAACATATACCTGTTGAAATCGATAATCATCAGTATTTTGTACACGGATTTCATTCTGCAAGCGGCATAAAACTTCCATAAGAAAATGCTAATCTTTCTTAGGTTTTTACACAATAAAACATCAAATAAACTTCTAATGTAAAAACCAAGAACAACTAGAGATCGAAACGAACTTTGCCTCAGTGTATGTCATGTCTAAGCACAGGTGACCGATTTTGAAATCTCTAGTATTGATAAAGAAATCTGGGATTTTGGCTAAAGTTTATATAAAATAGGAGTTATCTCAACAACACATAACATAAACCAAACTAATGATTAGAAAACATAAAATCCAACATTCATCACAAAGAACAAAAACGGAATAAAGTGAAATCATCCCATTGATTTGATCTCAACAAGCATTAGTTCATATAATTTTAAAATTGTTAGGTTTAAAGTATATTTAGTGTAAAAGCTATGCAAGAAATTTATAATTTTAGTTATGTGGTTAGATGAAAAATAAATTCAAGGTAATTTGTTGATATATTTGGAATTCACCATTCATTTCTTTTTTTTTTCTTTTTTTTCTTTTTTTTTTCTTTTTTTTTGTATTTCAAAACCACCCAACTTGGGTGATTTTTAAACACACTGCATCATCTTCCCCACTCAGTTTCTATCCAGCACTTGACAATGCCGTACACTGCCACTACACACTGTCGCCAATCACCTACCACCCATCAATGATGATCCCATAATACAAAATAAACAAATTCATCCAAAAAAGTTCAAAATGCAGTAGTTCTTTTATGAAAATTCAAAAAAATTAATCTCCTAAATTTATTCTAAGTTAATCAAAATCATAAAATATTTCAAATACAATGAATTTACTTTCTATTGAACTTCAAATGCAATGGAATTCAAAATGTTTGCAACAAGGCGGCACCTTAGTTGATTGGTGAAAGCAGAAACGCCTTAGAACATGACTTCCAGTATGTCCACAGAGTTCGCATACAACCAAACATTTTAAAATATATATATATATATATATATATAATATGAGAAACAATAAAAAACAAATGTAAAATGGAACTCGAAATGTGATATTTCATGCCTTTTGAATGCATCCACAATCAACACCAAGCTTGAAAAAAGCCATACGTCAAACCCAACCCCCTTAACTATTGCCACAGCCTCCAGCATAAACTACAATTCTAGCCCCGTAGTATTAGAAAGTTTGGGCTCACACTAGTTGGCCAGGTTATCTCAGAAGTCTCCCATCAACATTAAATACAAAATGATCAGTGAGGAACTCTACAAGCTGAGGTTGAATAGATCTAAAAAAATATTATGGTACTTAAGACGAAGTAAAAGAGTGAATGGTGGTTGGAATGGTGGAAGTGTGGATGGTGATAATGGGCGTGATGGGATTGAATGTTAGGTCGTTGGAATGAGGGGGTTAGAAACAGCTTGAGCCTTGAAAAATTATAGGTGGCTTATGATAGAAACATTAAACATAGGCCCAAACCACACATCTAATGGCATCTAAGGTTTCTCAACCAATCCAACTTAAATTCTATAGGTATTATTTTTGGCAAACTCCTACAAGTAGAAGCTATTATAACTAAATTTTTAGAACACATGTGACTTTACTTGACGCCCGAGCTATTTAGCACCCACAACAGGTTCTGAACCCGCCAAAAAGTTTCGTGCAGACGGGATCGCAAACTCGCAGAATCATGAGCCATCGCAGAGCAGGATCACAAAAATTCACAATCATCGCGAGGGAGTCGTGGCAATTGGTGAACGGTCACGGGGGCAGGATTGCGATGCACAGAGGTCTCACGAGGTAACACTTGCGAAAGGGTAGGAAACTTCGCAAGCAGTCGCACATATGTAGACTTTTCTGGATTCTTCTGTCCTCCTTTTGTGTAGGAGTCTATAAATAGTTGTTTCCAGTGAGTTAAGAGTTCAGTTTTTAGTGTCTAATTTCAGATCTCTTGGAGTCTCTTTCCCCTTGGGGACTGTATCTGAGGGGGTGGTGGTGCTCCGGCTGTATCATCTCCGAGGTGGTGATTGTATCCTCCCTTTTTATCTTCCCAAACATTGGACTCCCCACTCCTCAGCTAATGAACTCTCCCTCTGTCACCCCGACACCTAACATTTCCCCTTCCTGCAGGTCATTATTGCTGCCCAGGCATCCAACTTCTTTCAAGCTTCTACCAACCAACCCACTATCGTTGCCAACCACCACAACCCTTTTCCTACTTGTTGTCCCTACGGTTCCACACAATCCTTTCACTACCACCCGCCTCCCGTAGCTGTCGTCATCCCTCCAAATCATCCATATTCCTCTAGTCGACCTCCATCACCCATTGGGATACATTTAGGAGTATTTGTCAGTGTCGTTTTTATGTTTTGTGTTGTTATTTCCGTTCAAGTGATGTTGTAACCCTATTTAAACATTAATGACAATTTGTTTTGTGATTCCACTACTTTCACTACAAGTTACGGTATCATTACTATTTGTATAAATGACGAGGTTTGGATTGGTTCCTCCTCTTGTAGTTATTGGCAAATGATTGACATTAAAAGAAGGCCTTCCTGTCATTCATCTTGTAAAATTTTCAGGCAAAACTACTCTGAATGTTTCAGAAAGAACTCATCTAATATGGATGATTACATTCAGGCTCAAGGAGTGCATACAAATAATCAAAATCTATCTTCAAACATAATGTTTACAATTCCTTCTAATTTGTATTAGGTTTGGACGACACATGGATTCAACTCTAGAACCTATCGTACAATTAGAGCTTTTAGAGCCTTCCACTGTTGCATAAGCCAAAGAACTCAAATCCTCAATTGTATGCAACAATATTGATCCAAATCCTCCAAATATTTTAGCTCCTCGTCTTAATCCTAGTGTTGATAATGTAGATGCCTAAATTCTAAGCAGTTTTATAATTGACAGTAGTAATCCGAGTATTAAAGTACAAGTAGATAAAAGATTACAAATCTAGTTAACCAAATGAGGCAGTGATAGAAAGAAATCTATCGCTTTTTTCGCACCAAACTTCAAATAAGGTGATATAAATGAGAGTTCTTGAGCAAGGCACCGCGCTAGTTACCCCTTTCTCCATCAAAAAAAACAAAACAAAACAAACAAAATTAGAACGGCCTTTAAACAATTTTTCTCGTATAATACAGAGGTTTCCATAAAAGTACAAAAATTAAGTTGCTGCCCAACTCTATTGGTTATTTAGTTCCACTCTATAATTTGGTCTCAATGGCAGTTTAATTACTCCTCTTTCTATTTAAGGTTTAAACTATGTATGCTCTCCTTTCCATTTCTACATCATGTAGAAGTCTTGTGTTTCATATTTTAGTTTTATTATCTTCTTATTATGTCATATTTATTTTCATCTTGAGTTATATTTTCTTTGATAAGTTATAATTTTTGTAATTAATCTTTTCCAAGCCATTCCTAATTACATAACGAGAAGGGTTGTAATTTGATTATTGAAGAACAAGAAAATACATTTTTCTCCACCTTTCTTCGAAGTGAGAGAGAGAGGAAAAAACCCCTAGCTTTCCTTCCTCTGTAGAAGCCTCTCCCAGCAGCTACCAGTTCCTACAGGCCCTCCGCTAGATCCTCTCCTTGTAGTCGGATCTCTGCAGACGTCTCCCTCTAGGCTTCTCCTTGTAGGAATTTGTAAGATTGGCACTTTTGCAATTGGAATCATCGTGTTTTTCAACCACAAAGACGTGTGAAAAAAACCTATACACCACGATCTAATCTCCACGCTCCATACGCGGTCCAATCCCATACTTCCAAGAAACCACTAATCGTGATTGTATCGCACTTTAGTCATGAAGGCAAGCAGGACGGAAACGTGTACACCACTATCATGTTGGCTTCAAGCTATAGCTTGAATCTCAGATCTCGTAGTTTCCCAGAAATCAAACCTACCAACATTCTCTCTCTCTTGTCTTCCACTAGAGCACTTGTAGGAAGCTCCTTCCCGAGCAAACAGAGGAACCACAAGAATCTTGTCGGCCTTCTAGACGTTCCTCATCGGTCGGGCTTTAGTCATTCCTCATGATTTGGCTCTTCCCAGCCTTCCAACCGTTTGACGTTCAGGCAAGTAGCGCAATTAGCAAAAAATTATTTCCAACCCGAACCGCGCATAGAGCTTATGACATAGTATGACATTAAGATATCTAGCACAACTCTGGAAGTTAGTTATGAATTAGAAACCAGAAATTCTATCCAAGTAGCCCAAGAACTCTCTCCCTTTATCACACATCATAAACTCAATGGCATAACTTTCTTCAATGATCTCAATCCACATTTATGTACATGTGTGGAAAAGAGAAGGAGCAACATCTCAAGGAAGAGGGCACAGTTCTTGAGTTCACTGATCCTAGCCATTGCTTGTGAAGATCTTAAACATCGTTTATGGCCACGCTTTGTTGATCAATATTATAACCAAAGAAATTGAAGAATATTTTTTGTTTTATAAGATGGCACAGAAGAATTGGAAAACAACTCCTAATACTTACTCCAATGCCAAAAACACTACAGAATTGTTTTAAGTTTAAGAAAAAACTGCATGGTGTGACTCAATAATTCAACACACTTATAAAATACTGGTTATAATTAGACATGTATGATACTTATATATAGAAGTGTCCTCTAGATGTTTTGTTGTGTACAAAAATAGTAAAAAACAAGATGATCAAATTCCTATCGGGTCTAAAAAAGAACTCAGATGAAGACTCTACTTATTACAAGGGAAGTCCTTGCTAAAGTCAGAAGAGAAGAAAGTAATAAATGTGGATTTATCTAACACTAAAGCTCTACCTTGTAAACACACAACTCCTCCCATGAAATCATCCCTTGTGTGAACATTGCCAGAAACTTCATCACACAAAGGACAAGTGGTGGATTCATGAAAGGTGATTGGCAGTGTTGAATTGCATCAAGGCCTATACCTACGCAACAAAAGTTATTTTCTTAACGCACAAGTGCCTTCTTCACTTTCTCCTTCTCATGTTTCTAAGTCTATTATGTCTGAGGTGGATAAAAGTCAACTCTTACAATAGCATTATCATCCAGATTATCCCAATTTTCATTATGTTACGAAGTTGAACTCTCATTTCTTTATTAATAAAGAATAGAGTTCTATCAGTATGAAATATGTCAACTGGTGATACATATTTGTCATGTTTATCATTTATCTCAGTAGAAACCCTCAAATCTTTTTTCTATCAACCATAGTGTAACGGTTCTGTACAGAGGGGAGAAGAAACGGGGAAATCAAAGGAACAGAGCAAAGGAATCGAATAGAAGGAAGAGAAAACTAAGCGAAGAAGGCGAAGTGAAGGACCATGTAGTCGAACAGAAAGAGAGGAAGTGAGGGGTCAGAAGTCTAGGAGACAAATCACCCGACAAATAAGCACAAAAGGCAACAATTTACCAGAAGAGCCGGAGCCGCTTGTGAATTCAATCAAAGAAGAAGACTCAGCTCCTAGCCGCTCGATGTACAAGAAAAAGAGGAACGGCAAGAAGAATAGTCGAGCTGCGTCGAGTGAGGAGGCGACGTTGAGGGTTCTTGCGTGCAAAGACCGAAGACGAAGAAGGGCAAGCAATTGCGTGCAGGAGACCCTTTTGTGTGGGTGTTAAGTCAGATCGAGTGCTTGAAGAGGTAGGGGCAGTTTATATATAATAATAATATTATTATTATTATTAACATATATATATATATATATATATATATATATATATATATTTGATTTGATAAAATAAAAATGAGATGAATGATTTAATTTGTAATAACATAATAAATATGAATACCGTGCTTATTTTAGGCGTTCAATTTTAGAAAAATTATCGTCAACAAAAAACAATCTGCATCAAGATAAGAACTTTTTACTTCTAAATTATGTTAACAATATTGTCTTTCTTCTAAATCACTTGCATTAAAATGTAATTAGTCAGGATATCTTGTCACTGCAACTAGAATGTGATTATTTTACTTTATTATTTAATTTGATCATCTAGAAATGAATGTGAATGATTTGCAAAGTTATATTTATTTACTACACATGCATGATATTGAGTGATTTTTAGAATGTAAATGAAATTGTTATAGTAAGCTTACATGTGCATGATTGAACATGAAGTCACCACTTGATGATACTATTGGAGGAACACTAATATACTCAAACATGTAAATGGAAAATCATATTGATATTGAAGTACCTTAAATGATACAATTTTAGACAGTGTTACTGTGACGGTTGTATAAATATAAAATGAAATTGATATAGACTATTTGAATAGCATGTTAAATATTTATATTGATTTACAAAAAAACTTCACTGGCAAGCATATTGTTTTTATTTCTTATTTTGCTCTAGTTTAGGAGTATTGAGTATTTACTCGTTTGTTTAGCTCATTATTATTTTTAAACTAATTTTTCAGGTTAATTAGATGATTAAAAGATGGGCGAAAGAAGAAAAAATATTTATAGAAGACGATGACAACCAGTAGGGAGGTAAATTTAAATATGTCGCTTTGATTAAATTGATTAGTGGTGCTTCTATCTATTAATGGCAAGTTATAAAAAATGAATGAAAATTTCTATTTCAAACAGTCCGACCATTCATTCCCGTCTTTGTTAATACTAAGCCCCGGTTTAGGTCGTGGCCTGGAGACATTTGGGAACCATCAAAATTGAAAACCGTCAATGGAGCGAGATAGTGTCCTTTATTGATTAACATACTAGAACCAATGAATATTTCTTATGAAAAAAGTTCCAAAATTCCACAAATCTTGTAGTCCTTCCATAACATGATTTTCACTCGATTTCAAAGCAAAATTCAGATTCTCAAAACTAATAATGCAAAAAAATACTTCAACTCTGTCATTAGCCCTAACTTGGAAAAAATGGGTCATGTTAGTTCATAGGTTAAAACTCCGCAACAGGATGGAATAATTGAGAGAAAGAATAGATATCTCTTTGAGGTATCTAGGTAGGTCTGTAAAACTTTTTCACAATATCCCAAAAGACTTATAGGGAGATGTGGTGTTGACAATCATTTAACTCATTAATAGAATATCAAGTAGGGTCATTGTATTCAAAGCCACTCTTAATATTTAAATGGAAGAATACACTAAGAGCCTTCTAAATCAATTTTTTTCTAAAAATATTTGGCTCTCTAGTTTTCACATTCACCAATAAAACCACATAAAACTTAACCCAAAATCGATCAATTTATCTTCATTTGGTATGCTTCTAACAAAAGGGGCACAAATGTTATTCACCCATTAAAAAAAATACTATAATTCCATGAATGTTACTTTCTTTGAAAACCAACTCTAAAACTCAAATCTGATATTTGAGGAGAGGGTCTGGGTGAATATCAGACTTGAAACACTACTCTAGATAACGGCACTGATTTAAAAGTCATCAGAACATCTTATACTTCCATCAAACCATCATGTTTCCCAAGTTCCGCCAGTTGAGAATATTTCACATGAGATTCACAACAAGGAACGTCATGTGTATACAAAAAGAAGTAAATTCACTGAGCAGGTGTCGGCACTAAAAAGTTGTGGGAGTTGCCCGTAATAAGCTGTCGGTCACCGGAATCGAAATCTCGTCGCCCGCTTCGTATGGACGTTTTAATTTACATATAAATTTAAGTTTAGAAAAATATGAAATCAAACTGACTCCATAGTCTTCACAGATTAAATGAAAGAGTGTTCTACGTCAAATCATGTATTTATCCCAAGGAATAAACACAAGATTTGAGGATGATGCTCGATCAAATAAACTAAGAAATATATGACGTATGTTTGGTCTGCGAAACTTTTTTATTTGCCGACAAATTTTCCTATTTAATATGAAAAAATAAATAGAGTTTATTTTAAGTTGGGTTTGAAAAAGCTTCCTATAGGATCAAACCCCTATAGTTAATTACATCTTGGGCAACTGTAGTTACCTAAGAATACTCTCGATAAAAATCAGGAAATAATATCTTCAAAGAGGTCAAAATGATTGGACTTTTCAACGAAATCGGACAAGGAGTTGTGAAAAATGAATGGTTCAAGTTTGGAACATTTATTATAGAATCCAAATGAAGAAAAACTAGGGGATGTCACAGATTCAAAACAGAATCTCAGTGATTTCTCAATTTATTCTATGGTTTGGCTTCAGTTTAGAGGAGAAATTATTCAAAGGTTTTATCCTGTCAATTTTATTTATTTATGGCTTACATTTGTATGAAACGATCACACAAATAGCCTGNTTCAGTTTAGAGGAGAAATTATTCAAAGGTTTTATCCTGTCAATTTTATTTATTTATGGCTTACATTTGTATGAAACGATCACACAAATAGCCTGGAAGATATGAGGATTTAGGTCGTGACAGACGACAATCTCGGAATCCTAAAACGAGTTAGGGCTTAGATTGCACAGTAGAGCTATACAAATGACAAAAAGAAAATTTGAGGATTTATGTCGCACCACGCGAATAATCTCGAAATCCTATGTATTATTGTTTAATTCTAAGGAAGAAATGGTTTAGCTGGGGAAGACATGTTTTCTTATTAAAGATGGCAGTGTTGCCCATCGCGCCAGCTCCAAGTTCCTTATCGTGACGAGTTTAAGTTTTATAGGGTGTCAGGTTATGATGCTAAATCTAGCAGTCCTATAGTATACTTCAGATATTTTATAAGGAACAAGTTGTAGTTGTATAGTGCATAGCATAACAATATAGTATGTATCACAGGACAAGCAGTAGAGTATGCAGTAAAGAGAACAGTACAACATGCGGTATAAAGGCAAAGTAAGAAGTACAACATGTAGGTGATTTGCAAGAAAGTAGCATGCTGTAAACACAAGGCAAACTTGTATACCTGGAAGATCTGCAGTTCCTTAAGTGTAATTGATGCAATCAGGTACAAGCAACAAAATTTGAGGAAACAGACTGAAATGTTTTATGTAAACGAAGTAAAAAAACATCACCCAGAAATCTCGAGAAGAATCGTCAAAAGACTCGCGACAAGAAAAATGCGACGAAATTGACAAATCGACGAATCGATGAAAATCGTAGAAAACACAAGGAAATCCCGAAAAGAAATCACGAGTGCTTTGTCAAAAAATCCCAAGAAAACATGAAAAAGTCTGAAAAGATGGGACCACAAGCACTCGGGTCGAGGCTATGCTCAACTACATATTAGTACTCGAGGGTCGTCGAAGGCTACTCGGTCACCCGGATGTATAAAGTTCGTCACTCAACTAGAAGAGTGTCTTATGGAACCTAACTCAAGAAGGTACTCCTTAGCCCAAAGAGGTAATTAAAAGGTGGACAACCAATGTTTAAAATGTATTTAAATATATATATTTTTAGCATGCACATAAGTTTCAAGCATACAAAATGGGTTGTATCAATTTTATTTCTAGCGAAAATATATTTTTGTTTTAGAAAAAGGTATATATGTTCTTATCGAATTTGTTTTTTATTAATTTTGAAAAACAGTTGTCCACGAGTCGATCGCGCTGTCGGGCGTAGGGCCACCAACAACCTAAGAAAGTTCGGGTCAACTCCCGTTAGTCTTATGTCGGTGAATGATATTGTTATCCTACAACTCACCGGGTTCTTGAATCGGATCCTGATAGGTTCCTAAATAGGATCTCAATGTCGTAGGATGACATATCATTCTGCTTTATCTCTGGTGTGCCTTTGTCTTCATCGCCCTAAACCCCAAAACAAAACTGACATACTTGCGACCTTGCTTCATGATTTCACGTATAGCAAAAGGCTATACGTGGACACTTATGTATCGGACATAAGCATCAAAAACGGAACCAAGAAACAAGGAAAAAAAAGAACAAAATTGAGGTGAGAGAGAGGAGGGATTGATCCACCTAAAACATCGAAAAGAACGAAGGATGAATCAGCTATCAAAACTTGTAACGAAAAGACCAAAAAAGGTAGGTCCCAGGATCAATCGAAAGGAGGACAACAACTAAGGCTCTCAGCCAAGGCAACCCAAAGGATCAAGAGGCTCACGGCTAAGCAGTAAACAGGGCCCAAAAAAGAGAGTAGGGGGTCACAGGTAAAGCCAGCAAAATCACAATCGAGCTCCAAACTAGCTCACGAGTAGGGGCCAAAACAAACAAATCCAAACTCCCTAAAGGAAGCTCACGGTCGCAGATGGGAAGGTGGAACCCAACACAACAGTCCCACGGATGGGGAACAAAGAAGAAACAGACCTATATTTGATAATCTCACGGCTAGAGGGCAGAACCGAAAACCACAAGGACAGTGCCCACCGAGCAAGGCTCATGACCAAGGTAGCAAAAGGAAAACCACCCCAGGTATTGCCAAAGTGTTGTCTTTGATATACATAAAAAAGTGAATGGACAAGCCTTCATAAATTATCAAAACCGGCTCCAATTTTCATAAGAAATATGCTCAATTTATTTTGAGATCACCTCACTGTATAGATAGAGCAAATACATATATTTTGGATGGAAAACTTGATTCATCAACAACATTCAAGTCACCCTAAGTTCAACAGGAAGAATCAAACAACCCCAGATGACCTACCAACAAGTTCATGGGCGGAACTAAGAACAAGCAATGACCAACTCCACTACAAGCCTTCGAGTAAGAGCAGAACAAAGACACAAAACAGGCCCCCAACAAGCTCTTGGGTAAGAGCAGAAAGAGGGCACAAGACAGACCCTCAACAAGAGCAAGGAAGACGCAAAACTGCCTCTCCAACAAGCCTTTCGAATAATGACAGCACAAGTCAGGTCCTAGGACTAGCCGAACACAAACCACCAAACAAACTCCCAAGACTAGAGACTGCAGCCTCCACAGCAAGGTAAACCAAGGCTATTCACGGGTAGGGAGAAACTAAGCATTGAAACTGAATCAGCGAAACAAATATCCCCTTCAGCATACATTGCGAGCAAAGACAACAGCAATAGAGGACCAATATCGAGCCCCAAGCCGAGTCACATATCACACTAAAATGGGGTCCAGGCAAGTATCAAGTTGAAGCCCCATAATTTTCCAACAAAATAAAGACAGGTCATCATAAAGCGAAGCAGAACCCCTCACAAGGTTAAAACCACAGCCCAGCACAAAGCCAACCGTGAGACCCAAAACCAAACCATTAGAGCAATGTGAAACTTACCCCAGCATGGGCCAAAACTAAGCCCAACAGCAAAATAGGACATAGCTATTCAGACATTCAAAACCGCGGTCATGTAAATCCCCAAGCTGACTCATCAAAACAGAATAAAATCGAGCCATTACAAGGCAAAACCAGGCCATCCAAAGGCTAAAGAAAAGTCCTAATGCCTTTAAAACATCAGTATATGGAGCCAAGATAGGTTTTTAAACTATAACAGTAATATAGAAAGTATTTTAGGCCGTCAATTGTTCTAAGCATGAATCAACTTCCCTCAAACATCCCCCTCGAGGGGTCAAACCAAACTATTAAAACAAACTATAGAACTTTTCCCAAATCAAAGTGAACTTCTTCATAACATGCATTTTAAGCAAAAGAAAGTTATAAGATGTCAAAACCGAGCCCCCAACATATATGAAGGGTCAAATAAACTCTCCAACATCTCATGCTAAATTAGAACAAATGAGAAGTTTCATGATACATATCCCAACATGCTTGAGAGAGGAGCCAACATTATCTCAAAGCCACATTTTAACATTTCCGATTTGCCTCGAACAAAAAGAAAAGAGAGGAGCCAATAACATGCTATACTTTCACCATTTTAAGCAAGTAATCAAATCTAACTCCTAAAACATGCTCACATTTCTATCTTTCACATGCTGAGGTGACAAATATTTCAAAATATAGGTGCGACACTAGGCTAGCATGCCATACCAGCCACAGCATCAAGCTCGAGGATTCGATAGAGAGAAAACCGAAAAGGAGTAAAGCACAAAAGGGGGATTAGGCGGTACCTCCTTGAAGTAAAAGCCAAAAAAAACAATTTCAAGAGCACTTCACCACTTTCAATCTTCCCTCAACAGCAAGGGTAAAACCACTCCAAGCCTAAAAAAGCTAGAGAAAAAGGATGAGAGAAGAAAATGACAGAGTTTTCCCTTCCCTTAGAAAATTTTTCGGCCCCCTGAAACGCACCAATGAAAGCCTCCTATAGACCAGAGAACAGGATAAGGAATGCTTAGGAGATCGTATATGATTCGAAGGATCGAGAGGAGCAGACGCCCTCATACAGGCGTGCGAGAGGCAGAGGAAGAGATCCTCGCAGAGGATGAGATACGATAAGGGATGGGTCGCGGGATCGTCCTGCTCGCGCACGCGGGAACGAGACTCCAACTACACGAAGGAGCGAGTCAGGTGGAACCGAGCGAGCCGAAGCTAGGGCAGAGGACCACGAGGTCGAAACTCAGCAGAGGGGAGGGGGAGATTATGAAATTAGGTTAGGATTTAATATAAGGTATTAATTATAATAATAATAATAATAATATATTGTTTATTATTATAATTAACACTTAAATGTGTATTTTTCCCATACGTGTCATCGCGGTGGAACGAACGTCCCCTTTAGGCAAAATCGATGTCTCGGACGCGTCGGCACAGTCCGTTTTGTCATCCGGAGTTGTTTAGGCAACCCCGTCGATGATTGGGACAAAAACGCGTTGCGATCCTAATCACGTCAAAAATTCGGCTCGAGATTAATCAAATAAGGCGACGAAGAGCGCGACAGTGGCAGATTAACGTGTACAGTCAATCCTAAGGCCAACAGTACTATAAGGACTCTCCTTGAGTTCCTCCACAGTAACCTTACCTACTAAGTAATAGCGGTTAAAACTACCATGCGGAGCGTCAAGTTGAGAGAAGAAAAGCTCAGAATTTCTAACGGAGAGGGCTTTTTTGTTAGTTTTTTATGAGTAGTTGATAGGGAAGTCCTACGACTATACCCTAGGCTATTAAAGAGGAGAAAAACTACACCTCCGCCAAAAGTGAGGTCAACAGCAGGATAAACACAATATGCAACCACAGAACTGTTCACAATCAAACATGAATTCACACATCTTGGAGATTCCAAGCTGGAAGCCAATGGAGAAAACAGAAAAATTGCAAAAATTATCCAATCCATGATTATGTTGCAAATAAGAAGTTATCATCAAATTTTAAAGCTTATGTACCTAATCTTGATAGTCTGCAGAAACCTGAGTCCATTCATGAAGCACTACAAAATCTGGAATGAAAAAAGCAATTGAAGAGGAGATCCAAGCTCTTAACCTAAATGACAAATGAACATTTACAAAGCTTCCTCCAAATAAAAGACTCATTGGGTGCAAATCGGTGTTCAATGCCGAGTGCAAAGTAGATGGAAGCATCAAGAGATTCAAGACTAGGTTTGTGGCCAAAGGTTTCACTCAATCTTATGGGATAGAATATCAAGGGACCTTCGCTTTAGCGGCCAAGTTAAACATTGTAAGTAGGGCTGCCAAAACGACTCATTGTTCACAAACATCTTGTGTTTGGCTTATTAAGCAGCTCGTGTTTGGTTTATTCATTAAGCTTAACGAGTCGAACACGAATAAGTTTTTAAGTTCGAAATATAAACAAGTCGAACACGAAAAAATATTTGTTCCCTCGTGTTCAGCTCGAATTGGCTCAAAAATAAATTAATTAATTAATAATATACTCAATATTCTGAGGAATAACACCAATAATACGAGAATAATGTCGCGGAAGTGTTATTCTGCGGTATTATTCTCGTATTATTGGTGTTATTCTACGGTATTATTCTATAATACCAGAATAACAACTGAGTAACGCCCACATTACTTGGGTGTGGTATTACTCGAGTGTTATCGGCGTTATTCCGCCATCAGCGGTATCATTGGCGAACACGAACAAAAATATGTTATTTGAGTCAAACATGAACACATTGTTCACGGGTCATTTCGAATACGAGTCATTTTGAACACGAGTCAAATTGGAATGAGCCGAACACGAGCCAAGGCTCGCTCGCTCAAGCTCGACTTGTTTACAGCCCTAATTGTAAGGGTTCTTTCCATAGCAACAAACAGAGTGGGAACTACATTAGCTTAATATCAATAATGTGTTTTTGAATGTAGGCCTTCAGGAAAAAGTTTATACATGAAACTCATCAGAATTGTAAAATGATTCAAATAAACATCTAGTTTGTAAACTAAGAAAGTCACTTTATGACCTCAGATAATCTCCAAGTATTTGGTTTGACAAGTATGTCAAGGCTGTGAAATCTAATAAGTACAACCAATGTCAAGCGAATCATATACTGTCCATAAAACATACACAGGGAGATAAAAAGGTTATACTCATTATTGATATAGAAGAGATGATCCCAAAGGGTGATGATGAAAAAGAGATAGGCAAAATTAAGGTCATTGCCACTAAGTTGAAATTAAGGATTTATAAGTGATGAGATACCTTGTGGGCATTAAAGTGGCCAAGACCAAAATGGGTATTGTGATGTTCCAAAGAAAGTAGATCCTAGATCTACTAACAGAGACCGGAATGTTGGAATGCAAATCTGCCGAGAATCATATGGATTTCAACAAAACGTTACATTCAATGAGAGAAAAGACACTAGTGGAAAAATGTAGATACCAGAGACTAATAAGTAAGCTTATCTACTATCACTAACTAGACCTAATATTGCTTATTTTGTCGGCATAGCGAGTCAATAGATAAATATTTAGAATGAAAAACATTTGGTGATGGTTGACAGAATATTGAGATTTCTTAAAAAGACCCCTAGCAGAGGGTAGTTGTTTAAGAAATCAGACAGGCAAAAGATAGAGGTTAACACTAATGCTAGTCAAGCATGAGAACTCAAGGAAAGAAGGTCCGCTCCTGGGTATTGTTCCTATGTTTGGAGAAACCTCGTCACTTGGAGTATGAAGCAAGCAATGATCTCTAGAAGTAGTGCAGAATCAGTATAGGACACTTGTTTTGGGGATTTGTGAAGGAATATGGATCCAAAGAATGCTTAATGAGTTGAAACACTCCATTATCAATTTCATACAAATGTTCAGTGACAGGCAAGCCGCAATTAGTATTGGTAAGAATCTTGTGCAGCATGACAGAACCATACATATTGAAATTGATAGACATTTTTTCTCTGAAAATGTCAATGGAAGCATTATTCACTTCATCTACCTTTCAGCTCACCTTCAAGTCTTTGATGTCTTAACTAAATTTCTAGCTCCAGGTAGCTTCATTGATTTGAATACCAAGTTGGATTTTTACAACATCTATGACCCAACTTGAGGAAGAGTTTGGAATTCTTAGTTTCTTATTTTAGTTTTATTCTCTTCTTATTATGTCATATTTCTTTCAGTCTTGATTTACGTTTTCTTTGGTAAATTGTAGTTGTAATTAATCTTGTCCAAGCTGTCGTCTAAAAATATTTCTCATGACAGAACCAACCCATTGAGATTTATAGACATTTTATCTCTGAAAATATCAATAGAGGCATTACTCAATTTATTTTCCAACTCAGTTTCAAGTCATTGATGTCTTCGCTAAATTTCTATTCATTGATTTGAATGTCAAGGTAGGCCATTACAACATCTATGACCCAACTTGAGAGAGGGTGTAGAATTTTGAGTTTCATATGTTAGTTTTATTCTCACCTTATTATGTCATATTTTTTCCTTCTTGAGTTATATTTTCTTTGGTGAGTTGTAGTTTGTAACTAATTTTGCCCTAGCCGTTCCATATTATATAAGGAGAAGAGTTATAATTTAATTATTGATGGATAAGAAAATATATTTTTCTCCACCTTCCTTCACATCCCACTGCAGACATTTGTTTTTAAAAAAAAAAAAATAGACAAACTATCGGCTTATAATTGCCGATATTAGTCAGTTCTTTCAATTTTTAAACCCAAGTCGATCAATATGTGGTGCATATGTTCAAATTTTATGATCACAGTTAAAACTATGAACCTGTTGAAACACTTTGGAGGTTACATTAAGAGAACAGAATCTTATAAAAGAATACCTCTAGTTCATGTATGATAGCAACAGTTCTCCAGCCAGCCTTTGATGGTCCGCTGAGGTCACTAAAAAGATGATCCCCAAAGTATATCACCTACAAAAATTAGCGTAAAAACCAAGGTTGTTTCAAATATTATACAACGAGCTTACTGGGCTTTTGGAAGATTTCAATTATCTCAAATGCTTCAATTAACTATGCCTGCAACAACATCATATCTGAATTTCTCCTAATTGTAGATGGCATCCAGTATCGGATCACTGTTATGAAATGTTTGTAGTGTAAATGCATGAAACATAGTCATGGAAACTTTGGACAAAATACGTCAAGCAAATTGTAGTTTCAATTCCAAGGAGCCCACTGAACAATGGGAAAAAAAAGTTTCGAAGAGTCCTTGCTTATATATTACTTCAGAGAAAAGAATGCACACAATTAATAAAATTAAAAATAACATTGTACACATAAAAATGATTTTATGACAATCATAGTCCTAAAGCTAAGACTTCATTAATTAAATTTGAACCTAAGAGAAGACAAGAAAGATAACAAAAGCAAGCCTGTGAAGTACAACATAAGCATCTTTCCAGCAAAAATAATGCCACCTTGTAAACTGCTGCTGGAGAAAACATGAGTTCATAACATCAACTATTACTCAAAAGAAGCTAACGTGGGTAAAAGAAGGAATCAATGAAAAGACTCAACGCGTTTATAAATCAACCATTAATAACACCAAGGTAACTAAGGTAGAACCCATTAAAATTAAGGCTAAAACATCAAATGATGTTGCAAAAGTTAACGCACATCCTATTTACAATGTTAAAAATGCCAAAGGAGAAATTAAGAATAGTATTTTCCCCAAAGGAAAGGACACCAAGCTAGCAACTGCCCTAAGAAAAAATTATTTCGGAAGATTACTTTTAAGGAAGATCTTAAACAATTATGTCCTAAAATTATATTATATTCAGACTTCCCTCATTTGTCAATGGAATATGTAAGCTAATTACTACTATTAATTATGGTAACATCAATGCAAGGCACATACATGGAAACTTTGGATAATTTACTTCAAGCAGCCGACATTTTAAATTCTTACAAGCCAACATAACATATTGAAAAAGTTTTGAAAGGTCCGTATTATTGTGCTCATTTAAAATCTCAAAGTGCGAGAGAGAAAAAGAGAGAGAGACTTGATAACAAACATAATAATTTCCTATTAAAAAGAGAAGTTGCGGTCCTAGATTTGCGATGATCTTTTCCTAAAACCAAAACTAAAATAAAACTCTTAGAATTGATGAGGTTAATTACAACGCCCAGGAGGTAGGACATAAGCATCTTTCCAACAAGAATTATGCAGCCTATAAACCATTACTCAACCTCAGGCTAACTCAATTATAAAACCCATTAATAATAGGCCTGAAGAATCACAAGATGTGAATTATAAGACCCAACATGTAGCATTAATCACATCAAATTAACCGGATTATAGAAACTATCAATAATAAGCCTGAAACATCACAGGATGTAGACGTTAAGACTTTGTGATTCACACGAGGGAGAGGAATTCGTGGGAAAAAGGAGTAGAGAGATATGGATGGCAATTATAAGAGAAAGGGATCAAGTTTTTATTTCTTATTCATAATTGAGAATAAAATCACCACCATTGAATAAAACATTTTAAGTAACATGGAAAAATCAAAATAACTTTAAATTTAAAATCTACATAAGTCCTAAAATCTTAACATTAAACAGAAAAAAAAAAAAAGATAATCCTTAAATTATATATATAATTTCAAATAAACTATTAGAACAAATAAAAAATATTATAGCAATCCAAAATAATATATATATATAAATTGAAATTTATCTATAGCAGAACTTTCCATATTTACCTCAGGGCCATTCCATTTTGTAATTTGTCGAAACGATTTTAAGCAGCCATAATAGTAAACTTGGCCTGGTATAAACCTATCGACTGCTCTGAAAGTTACCGTGTCCTTCTCAATATCATAATATCTGCCAAAGAAGCCGCAAAGAAAACATCAAACAACACAAAATTTTGACATATAATTAGGTCAAAAAGCAAATTCTAACTATTTAAAACCATTTGAGATAAACTAGCTGCACATATGGTGAAGAGCGACTTTCTGAAAGAAATGTCAGCATATGAATGGCATGAGCCAACTAGACAATAAGAAAACATCACAAAATGAAAAAAATAAAAATAAAAGGGAGCTCTCAATATTATTAAAAAGCCCCATTGAATATATGATTCAGGAAGATGGAATTCTGCCAAGCAAAATTAAACTGCAGCAGCACACATCATGGAAAGAAAAGCTTGTATTTCATTGAAGCATTTCAAACATAAGGGCCAGAAAACCATCATCTAAATAGCTCAGTAAAAACCTGAAGGGGTGCTCGGAAGTGTAGAAGGTTGGTTGCCAAGCAAAATTAAACTACAGCAGCACATTCTATTGATCACTTATGGCCATCATGGAAAGAAAAGCTTGTATTTCATGGAAGCATTTCAAACACAAGGGCCAGAAAACCATCATCTTAATAGCCAGTAAAAACCTGAAGGGATGCTCGGAAGTGTAGAAGGTTGGTTTATTAGCACGAACAATCACAACATCAAAGAGATCCCTCCAGGAATCTCTATAAATGCCGCCGTCCTATGGCAAAATAACAAGAAATAATCATTAAGAATGCTCATTTCTAAAACTGGAAGAATATAAGAGTATTAGTTAGACAAACCATGTATTAGAAAAATTATCGAAATTAATGATATTTAAATAATTAAAAAATCAAGCAAGAAGCATTAATTTTGGACGTATATGTCTTCCATTGAAATGAAGTAGGAATATCCTTCAAGAGAACAGTAAGAATGCATATAAAAAAAAATCAGGCAGCAATAAATAGTAGTCCATCAGAAAATGTCTCTGAATCTAGCATCTAATAAAAAAGACAAGATAAATAAATATGCAATCTGAGAATAAGATTAGCTTCTTATAGTAAATCCCACATGTTGACTTTCATATGTGATACTTAAAATGTTTCAATCAAATGAAGCGACAATGATGAAATGCAAACAATTTTGCGAGAAATCAATTAAGAATACTCATTTGATGATCATTTGTCAAACAATTCTGCCTTGATGTGACTGAAAAACAAAAAGAAATCTAAAAAAAGTCCTATTATATTGCTCAATTTGTGATGAAGACCTGCCACACAATGAGCTCCAAAAATCTGCACCATCTCTCCCGGGAAAGTTTTTTTTTTTTTTTTGAGATGAAATTTTCAAAAGACAAATTAGATTAATCGAAAATATAATATAAGAAAATTGTGTCTTTATTTTATGTTCATTTTAAATTTTGATTTTAAAATCTAGTTCAACGTTCCTCATAGACATAGGCCGTTATGGTTCATTACCCTTCTCAACAGTAAAAAAAACTTCAATTAAGGCTGATTATTAAGTGTTCAGCACTTAGCGTATAGTAACACTTCATTAAATTTAGATTGAAAAAATTTACAAATTCTTTTAGAGCAAATGGTGGAAAGAATGATGATGAAACTGCTCAAAATCCCATATTTAGATCATCATGACTAGTTGTGGATTCTACTTATTCAAAAGAGGCATTCAACTCAATTTAACCGAAGAATCCTAATTAGCAACAATAAGATATATCATCCAAAAAGACATTATAGACTTGCGGCAATTGCCTGTCAAATGGAATAAACTTAAGCATACCTCAACTAACAAAGGATTTTATAACATATAAAATAAAACATAAGATTCACAACTAAAGCGAGATGAGTCATTGGAGAGCAAGCAAACAAACTTCATTTGGTGACCTCTTAGGAAGTTACCCCAATAGAACAAAACTATGAGGCCATTAGGCCAAAGCGGACAATATATCGATGGATGAGAGTTTTGGATTCTTAAACAATCAAGTTTGGGCCAGAGAGGAGAAGAGGAGGATACAGTCGGTATTAGCCAATCTCCATCCCCTTCGACTGATTTTGGGGCGAGTGAGGAGAGGAAGAACCGACAGGCGCGCACTCTGAACTACTCCCAATCATGCCTCTCCAAGTTGCTCTCTATCTCTCTCTCTCACCAAAATTCAAACTCGCGAACCCTAACATGCCCATCTCACAAGTTCCTCTTCTCTTTATGAAGAAGCTATCCTTAAAAGACCTCCCTTAACCTCTTGAACTCATGCAATAGCAAGCAACAAGTTCGCAGGTGGCATTAGCAAGGCCGCAAAGGAGTGACGCCAACAGAGTCACAAGTGAGTGGAAATTAGCGGCTGCAATAGCGATGTGATGAGCTTGCAAGCAGTGTGAGTTAGGGCTGTCAAAAAAGCTCGTTGTTTGTGAACAGTTTGTGTTCGGTTCGTCAATGAGTTCGTGTCCGATTTATCAGATAAGTAACCGAGACGAACGTGAACAATTTTTTTCGTTCAGTTAGTTAAACAAACCAAACACGAACAGTGATGCATTCGTTCGTGTTCGAATTGTTATTGTTCGAAATATAAAATAATTTAAATAATTATATATATATATATAATTAAATTTTATAAATTAATAATAATAATATAATATTAATATACTATATTAGTAATATACTAATATAGATACTATATATTTATATAATATAAGTTATATAATTAATATAATATATTATTTATATATATTAATATTAGAGATGTAAAATTAACTCGTCGTTCGCAAACAGCTCGTGTTCGGCTCGTTCATTAAGAAACGAACACGAACAGTGACTTCACAAACAATTTTGAACACGAGCTTATTTCAAACAAACTAAATTTCAAACGAACCAAACACGAACACAAGCTTTGTTCGTTCGTGTTCGGTTCGTTTACACCCCTAGTGCGAGAAAAAGACAGCGGGTGGAATGATAGGTTTAGGGATTTCAACTGAATTGTTATTTTTATTTTTACTTAAGTGTTTAGGTGTTGGGGGCATTAAATATGAAGTTCACGCGTTGGATCTAAGTTTTAAGCACTAAATATATTTATCCATATTTTTCGTTATTAAATTAAGGAAGAGAATTTAATTTAGGGTTTTTTTTTTCATTTGCATTCAACACAATTACAATGAATTTACATAACTAATATCAAAAATATTTTTTTTTGCATTTATAACACTTAATTTTTTCATATCATATTAAAAAAACCACTATTAAAACTTTTAAAAATGAATCATGCATAAACAAATTGCTTCTAAAAATGAAAATAAAAAAATTGAAGTTCGCGTTAAACATGTAAATGCATAAGAAATTTGTGGCATGTAAATCTTCTTATTTTTTGAATTGAAGTTGAATTAACAGGATTTGAGTAGTGGGATTTTAGAAAATTATTAGGGATTTTAACAATATTATTATTAGAATATTTATTAATGGCTAGTTTTAGCCATTATTAATTTATATTTATTTTGAGCTATTGGCATGGATTCTTTATTATTCCTTTCCTTGTCTATTGTATCATGTTTTTATTTCTTTCCTTACTAGTAAATCTTGTAATGGGTATTTATACCCCTCTTTGCATCAGTAAAAATCCCTGATTCTATTCTAACATGATATCAGAGCAATGGTCCTAACCTAGTTGTCGTCGGTTGGTCAGTCTAGAACTCGTCTCTTCTCTCCCACTGGCTAGGTCTGCTTCAAGCCCCGTCTCTTCCAGGAAAAAATATTGGTTACATATTCCGCATTACGGATTATGTTGAAATGTGGAGATAGAAAGCTCTTTCTCTCTCCTCATGTCAAAGTAATCTGCATGTGTGGATTACATACCCAATATTAGCTTCTGTTCCAGACCCTTCAAGTTTGTCAGAGCCACCCAGATCTTGCTGCCCCAGATTTCACAGCCACCAGCTGACCTCCTAGGATGCCCATCTAGACCTTTGTTATGATCACCAGGGGCACCTTCCAGCCACTGGAAACCTTGCCTAACTGACCGGTCTCCCACCAGGTTTCTTGAAGCCCCTCTTGGAACCTTCTTCCAGTCGGCCAAGAGATCTAGTCCAATGGAACCCCTTCCAGAGGCTATATCCTTCCAGCAACCAGAACCTTACGATGTCTCGACAACCTAACATCTTGTTTGACTCAATCGAAATCACGGCGGACTCCTCTAACACTGATTCTTCATTAGAAGATGTCCTTGATTCCGAATGAATTCCAATATTAATTCCTCTGCAGACCGAAGTGCAAAAAAACAAAATGAACTTTTTATGCACAACCCATAAACAAACAGCAGTAACTTTCTGCAATGATCAATAATCTACGTCATTGTTCATCAAAATGCGTAGAAAATTTTGTCATCTCACTGGTATGATTCGTGAACCTCTAAACGCTGACCTGACGTATGAAGCTTGGAAAGTGAAGAATTTCATGTTCATGTCGTGGCTGATCAAATCCATTGAGACTTCGATTGGTCGATCATATACGTTACTTCTTTCTGTTAGTGCCCTCTAGACGGCAGTTCGTGATACCAACTCGGACGCAAAGAATTCCAGCCAACTCTATGAGGTGTATAAAAAAAATTGGGATGCAAAACAAGGATCCAGGACGGTAACCTAATACTTCAATGATTTAGTTGCATTATGGATGGAATGCGATATATATTATGACAACACCTGAGAATCTCCGGCCGGCCTATCTCTCTTTCAGAAAATTTTAGAGAAGAGCAGCATGTTCCAATTTATGAAATGCCTTAACAAAGATCTTGACGACATCCGGGACCATATCCTTCGTAGGAATCCTTTTCCTTCTAGTCGCGCTACTTTCACTGAGATTCGTTGTGAAGAGAGTCGTAGACTTATCATGTTTGGTGCTTCCAAGCCGTCTTTGCAAGTATCTGCCTTGGTCTCTAATAGTGCTCAACCACGGGATGGTAATCCCACTTGTGATTACTATCACAAATCCAACCACACTCGTGATAAGTGTTGGAAGTTCCACGGGAAACCTGCATCCAAACCTTTGACTAAATCTTCACCTGCCACAAGTCTCGCTACAGCATCTGAATTCAACATGACATAGCTAGCCTCTAACTAGAACAATCTAGAATCCTCTAATTCTCTTAAGAGAAAATCATAGAGAACCAGGACACTCTACCCAGTAATTGCAATTTATCTCAATCCATTGAATGTCTTATTACGTTGTTACGCTGTCATTTGGGTCACCTTAGTTTCCAGCATAAAAAAAAAATTGTATTTGTTGATGTTTACTAATAAAAATACTTCTAATTTCAAATGTGAAACCTATCATTAGCTAAACGCCATCATGTTTACCATCATGTTCCTTATCCACCCCATAATTACACATATTCCGCTCCTTTCTCTCTTATTAACAGTGACTTATGGGGATCCTCTCACACTCCCAGCTACACCAATAAAAGGTGTTTCCTAACTTTAATTGAAGACCACACTCGGATGACATGTGTTTATATTTTAAAAGATAACTTTGATGTTGTTATCACTTTCAAAAACTTCCACCACTTCATTTTGACCCAATTCAAAACTCTTAATCAAATCCTTCAGACTGAAAATAGTCATGAATTTTTAACTATATATTAAAAGAATTCTTGATAAGGGCATCTTTCATCATAGCTTGTTTACCGGCACTCCTCAACAAATTAAGGTAATCGAAAGAAAAAACAGACATCAATTTAACGTTACTCGCTCCATTATGTTTCAATCTAATGTCTCAAAACGTTTCTGAAATAATGTCATTCTTACTGTCACTTATCTCATCAATGAAACTCCATCAAAAATTCACAACTTTTGAACACCTTTGGTCGTCTTGAGATGCTGCTTTCCTAACAATCAGGCCTTCTCTACTTTAGATACAAAAATTTTTGGGTGCACGGCCTTTGTTTAGAACACGACCCTAACTCGAAGTAAACTGATTCCAGGTCCATAAATTTTGTTTTCCTCAGATACTCTACCACTCAAAAGAGATATTGATGTCTTGATCCTACAACAAATTAGGGTCTACGTGAGTACCGATTTCACCTTTTTTGAAAATTTTTCCTACTTTAATAAATCAGCCTCCAGTGAAAGGGAGCTGGAGTTATTGGATATTGTTCCTTATCCTATTCCTGTGGATGTTCCCCCCACATCACCTACCATTGAGGAACCCTCTATTCTTTTGGTTCCACCCACTTCTCCTACCACCAAGGAGCCCTCTGTCCCTTAGTTCCATCAACACATCCTCTCACTTTGTGTGTCTACACTCAATGCACTCATTCTGATGCACTTACTCAGAAGCTCATTAACCCCTCGCAGGACCCTCAATCCCCTCTGGCCGACATCCACAGCACTGCTCCTACTCCAAATGAGGAAGTCAGTTCTTCAAGTAAGTACACAATCAGAGATGCTCTCTTTATCGCATAGTAAATTATGTTTATTTTTGCAAACTATCATTGACTTACAGAGCAATTATTAGGGACCTAACCAATCATTAGCTTCCGTTTACTATTGAGACTGCCTTAGCAGACCCGGCCTGGAAAGTTGTCGTCATGGAGATGATGAATGCCCTTTAGCGGAACCATACTTAGGATATTGTTGATCTTCCTCGAGGCAAGAAAGCAGTGGGATGTCGATTGATTTTTAGCGTCAAGTTTAAATCTAATGGATCCTTTGAACGCAACAAAACACGGTTGGTCGTCAAAGAGTACTCAAAGACCTACGGAGTTAATTACGATGAGACATTTGCTCCAGTTGCAAAATTAAACATCATTTGAGTCCTATTATCCCTTGCAGTAAATCTGGATTGGCCCTTAATCAACCTTGATGTCAAGAATGCATTCCTGAATGGTGATCTTACAGATTTAATTTACATGGCTCTTCCTTCAGACTTTGACTCCACTGTTTCCCAAGGCCAAGTTGTAAAAGTCTCTCTATGGATTGAAGCAATCGTCATGGACATGGTTCGGGAAGTTCACAAAGGTGTTGGCAGGTCATGGATTCACTCAGGCCCAATCGGATCACATTCCCTTCTACATGAATTCCTCCAACGACCAGGTAGCTATCATTATCGTCTATGTTGATAATATTGTTCTCACGAGTATTTATCCACCAGCAATAGTGTCTCTTAAGAGTATTCTTATTGATTCCTTTGAAATGAATAACTTGGGATCTCTCTAGTACTTCTTAAACATGCAAGTTACTCGGTCATCTCAGGGCATTTGCCCATCTCAACGACAATATATGATTTGTCTTTTGACAAATAACAATCTTCTCCTGTGAAAACCAGTGGTTGCCCTAATGGATCCTAATGAAAAACTTCTTGATGTTCCCAATGCAGTTCCTGTAAACAAGACTCACAACCAACATCATGTGGGGAAACTAATCTACCTTGCCCATACAAGCCATGACATATCATGTTGTTAGGATAGTCAGTCAATTCATGCATGATCCCTATGAGCACCACCTCGTAGTTGTCCACCGAATTCTTCACTATTTAAAAGGCACACCAAGCTCAGGTTTGTTTTTTTCCCTCCACATTTTTCGTTCTATTGTGATTTAGACAGACGCTGATTAGGTCGGGTTCATCCATGATAGGAGAACTACCTCGGGGGAGTGCTCATTTGTGTCGGAAAACATGGTCACGTGGAAAAGAAAGAAAAAGTTTGTGGTCTAGAAGAAGTGTGAAAGCCAAATTTTGATACATTTCCCTAAGAATTTGTGAAGCTCGAGTTACGTATCATGCTCCACGAACTACGTATGAAAGTCTCTGCTGCCCTACAGTTGTTATGTGATAACGAGGCAATCATTAGTATTACTCACAACCCGGCCCAAGACGATCGCAACAAGCATGTTGAGATTGACATACACTTCATTAAAAAAAACTCAAATTCGAGGAAAATTTTTGTTATGTTTGTGTCCTCTGGTGGCCAACAAAAGAATATTCTCACAAAAAACCTTCTTCGACTACTGTTTGATGATTTTAAATTCAAGTTAAACATGACTGACATCTATGTTTCAACTTGAGGGAAAGTATTATAATATTTATTACTGGCTAGTTTTAGTCATAATTAATTCATGTTTATTATGAGTTACTAGCTTGG
>NEWO01000012.1:686609-726803 GCA_003013225.1 Phalaenopsis aphrodite | reverse complement strand
TTTGTGATAATAAGGTCGTCATCAGCATTGCTCACAATCCAGCCTAGCATAATCAAACCAAACATGTGAAGATTGGCAAACACTTCATTAAGGAAATGATTGAGTCCGGGGAAATTAGTATTCCTTTTGTGCCTTTCAATTGTCAACTAGCAAATATCGTCACCAAGAATCTTCTTCCTCATTTGTTTGATGATTTCAAATTCAAATAAAACATGACTGACAACTTATTATTAGCTTTTATTCTCTCATTATGTAAATTTTATTTGTTTTATTTTGTTTCATTTATTTCCATTGTAGTGTCTATTTAATTGGGTCCTTCTATCAATAATATAATGCTGCTCCGTTACAAATCTCAACATGACTTATGCTAAGGTAGATGTAGATCTAAAAAGACATGGGCATGTTGTATAAAAAATACTCTTAATTTATTAGAATTAAATGAAAATATGACACTCAATAGAACACAATGGAGAAAAATCATTCATATAGTCATCCCCACTTAATGGGATAAAAGGTTGTTGTAATACTTTTAATAATAGATCTTCACAATTGCATTTCCATGAATTACTAAAAATGCAAGTTTAAGTTCACAATGTCTTTTCATTTAAACAACCATAATACTAAATCTCATTCCAATGTAGAACTAAATGTTTTTGCAATAAATGGCTGATGAGACCTTTATTCCATTTTTTAGTAACATTTATATACATATCAACAAGTTCGTATGTATTTACATATGTAACATATACAGTTTATTTTTTTTACATTTATACCACCCTAATCTTTCATATCACATCAAAATATCACCATTATAACTTTTAAAAAGTGAAATGCACTGTTTCATATAAGGTGGTAATGTATATAAAAAATTAAAATTTAGGTGTTACATATGTAAATACATAAACAATATGTGATATGTATGTAAACCTTCCTTTTTAATTGAAAAACTCCTCACCCATAATCTGTACTACCCTTTTTAAGTATTAATGTCATTATATTATTATTTATTATTTTAATTTTAATTTTGTTTAATCCTAATGTATATTTTTATTAAAAAAATCTATATTTTGTGATATTTGAGCAAAACAAAGTATAAAATAAAAAATAGAAGATAAAATTATAATTAGTCTAAATGTGTAGATTTATTTATTAATTTTTTTGCGACTATTTTTTTATCTTTTTTAATATTTTTTATAATTAGTGTGAACTTCACATAAAACTTGCAATTTCATTAAATAATACTTAATGTGAAGCTTCCCTTTAAACCATGAAATTATTTTTTTTAATTTGTTTTTAATTAGTTATTTAATTATGTTTATTTAATAATATAGAAATAATAATTTAATATTTAATTCAATCTAATTTTATTTTGATTAAATTATGATTTTAGTTATAATTTATTTTAAAATTAAAATCAATATACAGCTTTAATCAAGCGTCTTATAGAACTAGTTCATGCTCTTTCAGCAATCTTACTCACGAGTACGATTAAGTCGAGCAACAATATATTCAAACTTGTTCAGTTAACAATCTAGTATTTTAAAAAGTATTCAAGCTTGTTCTTAAACAAACAAAAACAAGCTCTAATCAAAATGAGTCACGATTAGTTGTCAATCGCTCGGTTCATTCGCATCCTCAAGAAAAAATAAAAATGAGATGAAGGTTGAACCATGGTACTTAGCTTCAGTATGTCAATCTTTGACAATTGTCAGTAATATGTTTATCAACTAAATGTGCATTCCCGATATGGATTTCGGGGTATGACCCTAGTTAGTGTCATGTTGACTGTCAGATTGAATCGCTGTTGTTGCCTAGAATTCATTGAAGAGTATAACGCCAGCCCTACAATAAGGAAACAAATAAGGTGGAGTTGTGTGTCATCTCAGAATTTTCAACTAATAATTTCTACCAAAAAAGAAAAAAAAAACTACTTATTCTTTTCAATGAGGGATTGTGTTGTTCAAATTTGGCTCCAAATGGGCTTAGGATAGCCAAAAAAATTCAACAAGGCAAATATGTAAATATGACATGCCATAAAGTTTGACAAACACAATCCAACTAGTTTCGAGAGACCAAAACTCACATCAAACATAAAATTTAACAAAAGTCTAATTGCCTTAATATCATTGACTTTCCTTCATTGAAGGAGATAAAATCTTGTACCTCTTGTAAGTGTTAAAGAAAGCAAAAGGTCATGTTGGGCAACCTACCTTTTTTGTAAACTTACATCAAGTGATTTGTCCTTCCTAGCTTCGACACTCATTAAACTTAAATATTCCCATTTCTATTGGACCCAACTTATATATTAGTGGTTTTTATAGCCCATCATTCAAATCAATATAACTTACTAATTTGTAATTTAATAAAATTTAATTTCAAGCATTTTGACTTCTTTTTTTTTTTAGAACAAAATTGCCATTGCTACTTTCTAATACGATTCAAGAGATACCTAAATGGTAGTTTTAATTCCCTTTCTCACTATATTGCACAGTGATAACATCCATTGTGTAAAAAATAAATACTAAAATTTAAAAATTAAAAGAAAAAAAACTGAGTAAGATTTCAACAAGTCCCACGTACAAGAATAAACCCCAAAGAGAAAAATAACTTTAGCATATTCAAAAACCCTGACATTTGATATGTGAAGATAATAGCATGGTAAAAGATAAAAACTAAAAATGGCATGATTTAAACAAAAGATCTAAAATGAACAAAATACGATGCAGGGAAAATGCATTGTCATATTGACAACAAACTATGCCTTTAAGTTATTAAAAAGGCAACTTGAATTGCATGTTAGAAACAATAAAATAATAAAACAAAGAGCTGCAGGTTGATAACCTTTTCTTAAGAAAAACTAAAAAATGCACAAGGCATTAATCATAACACAAAAAAATAAAGGAACAAGAGAATATCAAGCTTACCTCACTAAAGCAAAAGAAATCCATCAAGCTTATCAACTCCCGTGCTTGTTCTCGGCCAATATGTCTTGATCCATATGTCTTTATAATTTCTTCTCTGCTAAGCTATTTGACCAATGTAAGAGAATGAAGTTATTTCGTAGATATTAGAGCTATAAAGTACAATGAATACAAGATTTTCCAAACCTTAGTTAAAGGAAGCATGAACAGAGCCTAATCTACAAGTCAAAAAATTACAGACGATTCTAACCAGATTTTCTATCACCTTTACCATGACAACACAAGCTACCATTGTCGTTAATTTTACCCTTTGTGTGTAAATATAAATATGCCAATATTATTTTAAAGTCTAGCAATAAATAAGCAATTGTATAAAGTAGAAACACAGATTTCAAATATATTTTAAAAAAAACATAAAATAGACCACGTATATATTAGTAAGAACAAATATAAAGAGACAACAAGCAATATGCTGAAAAATAACCAATGCCTTCACATTTGACAATTTCTACCTTCTGACGTCCAAGGAAGCAACTATCAGGCTCTATTGACCCAAAAAAGTCCAGCTTCATTAGGCAGCCATTCCGCCTGTCAAAGTAAAGGCCTCTGACGGGAAAAGATGGATCATATTCAAATCGCAAGCAGCTCTTGGGATACTTTAGCTGCCATAGCGAATAAATATAAGAAGAGTGACGAGTAAGAATTTAAGAGAAATTTAAAAAAAAAAAAAAGAACGCTGATGTCTAACCTCGCTGACAAGAAACTCCTTGGCAAGATCATATGTCAAGCTTTGCAGATTCTTGGAGTAATGAGCCAGTGTATAGTCGTAATCGAAACCATACACTTGGATGCTATCCAGCCTAAGATTCTTATTCACGTAGATATCTATATTTAAACAACAACACCAACAGCAAAACAAATAATAGATTAGGGCTATTTTAAGCTGAGGCTGCCTCGCCCTTGATTCAAAATATTTACCCTACGCGACTCCGCTAGGCATGTTTTCGGTTGCTTGGACTTTTCTTTCTAAACATTAAAACAAAAGAATCGAAGCAGTACAACCATTTTCAATCGGAGAAATACAATTACGACAAATAGATGTCTCCTTGAAGAGCAAACGCAAGATTCAAACAAGCGTGAAGAAACTGAAAGTGACCTTCAGGTTTCATCGCAGGCATACTTCTTAGCGCCGGCGGGATGTCGAGGATGGACAGTTGGACATTCTCGAAGTCGATTCTGATTTTTTCAATCTCATGCGCGAGTTCCGCGGGGTTTCTTGAGCCCGTGTGATCACCAAACCACCGGCGGGATGTTTCAACTCCGATAACTGCAATTGTCATGTCAACGTAACAATTTCTTCCATGTTAACCGCAAAGAACCCCGCGGCTGAAAATCATCAAAAATTAAAGAACAGGGAAAAACTCCGCGGACCTTCTCTGATGTAATTTACCGCCAAGTGAGCGGACCTCTGCGAAGTAAGAATAGGCGAAACAAGTTAGAAAACTGATAGATTGGGAGGAGCAGAGAAAAACAGAATGCATTGAAGTTCGCCAAATACTCGAAGAGGTAGACTGAATATTGGGCGGAGACTTCTCATGGCTGAGAAATATGGATGTAGGAGTCGATGTTATGCTCCGCTTTAATTCAGATCGAATGCCAAGAACCAAGAACGAGCGGAGTAGGAGTTAAGAACCAAGAACTGCTCGCAGCCAGAGTTGGCGGCGCTGGAAAAGGAAGGGAGGAGCTGAGCGGGAGGATACTTTACCGGCCAAAAAAAGTAGAAAATTACTCGATTATGATTCGGCCCAAAAGCGAGCACTTTTGAGAACACAATAATAATCAATAATATAAATGTATTCTCCTACACTAAAATTGTTTTTTTTTTTTTCTTGTCAATTTAATATGTCTTATATTAGTGGATTCCGAACATAACTTTATGTTAGAAATACTCATATAAACTAAATTATATAAAAATTCATCTTAATTAATCAAACTAGTAAATGTTTACAAAAAATGACGCACAAGTTGGTGCCTTCATATTTCTTTAATTATATATTATTATTATTATTAAATAATATTATAAGTAATCGGTACATAAATTTTTTATGGGTGCAAATTTTATTAATATTTATTGTATAAACAAAGAAATATTAAAACTATTTTCTACATTAATTAATAATTTATAATTAATAGTTAATTAAATAAAATATATATATTTGAAATGGCTAAATGAATTAAGAAAATTCGAAATTGATAAAATTTATTTCGAATGGAAGTATTTCTAGAATGAAACAAATTAAATTAATTCAACAAATTGAACAAATTGAATCAACTAACATAATATTTTAAGAAAATATATTATCTTTTAAGTCGGGGTGGGATAGCGCCTGAGTCAGGTGTATATCGAGACAGTGGTCGAGTTAGTCGATAAACTGATGTTCTTAAAGCTCTTTTCAATATAATCACTCTCAAATGTGTCATTGGTTGCATTTCGTGGCATCCAATAATCTGTCATTAGAATTTGGCGGAGAATATAATTTTGGTGTACTGAAATTCATGCCTATGTCAGAAAAAGACGTACGCGTGGAAATGTTTTGACAATTTTAATCGAAGTCTCCCCCACTAGTACTTGTCCATTGCAGATCAAATGATGAAACCTCAAATGATAATGGTATTGCATATCTGGAAGGTCCTACATAACCGGAGTGTCCTGCAAATTCTGACTGGGCAGGATAAGTAGATGCCTCTGGATATTGTTGATTTTTTGCTCCTTGAAATAAATATATTTATGTTATGCTAATAGAAGTCCTCCTTTAAGCATTTGTTGTTGATCGCCTCGCTTCGAAGGAAGATGACCGACGTGAAGCATCCGAGGTTGATTTACGGGGTTTTGTGGTTTGACATATGCGATATGAGACAACTTTGCTTCAAAAATCATGTCGACTAGGCTAATCAAAAGTCGTGTAACTAATGTGCATTGATTCTTTCACTCTGCGTCATAGCTCTAAAATCTCGTTGTAATCTTGTTTCATGGAACTAGCCTTGATTCATGATCTCCTTCATATCTTTCGGCGAAGTTCTCGATGTGAATAAGAGAATTCAGTTGTATGACTAGTAATTGCATGTTACTATTATGTATTAAAACAAAATAATAGTAGTTATAGAAGAATGAAAAAGCTAAACACTATTCTCTTTCCTGGTGTTGGTGTGTATATGTTTCAAGAGACTAAGTTAGAAACTTCGCTGAGTAAATCGAAGCCCAAGACCGATACCACTTCAAATAATGATATAATTATTCCTCCTCGTCTCCTTCTGTTGGGCTTATTAGCCCAATAAATGTCAAACAATTATTTTATATCTCGGTATATTTACTATGATATTGCTCCCAATTATGTTATGCTTTGCATTGCCCATTAACTCTCTAAAAACCTTGTTCGGTGAATTCAATGTCTATTGATTGGGTGCTTTAAAATTAACGCATAACACAATCTAGAAAGGTGGCACTCAACACGCTTACAGTTTATTAGTGAAATGTGCGCAGTAAAAATGTTCATGCTTTCAAAAAACATGTTATGTAATAACACTATATATATATATATATACTGTGTCCAGAGGTCGTGCGGATGAGATTATAACTTAAATATAGCTAACATATATAATTAAATCAAGATTATTAGATTAATTAAAAAATGATTAGTATGCTTAACTCTGTCTGAGTCCATCAAGTTCATCTCCATACGACATGATATTTTGGACCAAGACGTCTCGTACCTACCCTTCATTCTACATACATTGTATTTATAATAATGAGTTTAATGTAATTCAAAAATTAGTGTATTTAACCATAAAAAAAAAATTGTAGTTGAGCCTGAGGGATTTTCTTGTTATTTCCTAAGGAACTGGAACATGAAGAGTTAGTCGACCAACATATAAATGCACACATGCCCACATTTGAAACAAATGCAGACATTCACCTATTATTGCACGGGAAGGCATGGCAGCCAGATCTAATTCTCTCAAAAGGAATGCTAGAACTGCACCACCCCAAGAATATTGTCTAAATATATTCATATCTTCCAATAATGGTAAATATTCAATGCGTACATGTGTTCTAGATGTATATTAAACTAGGAAACACCAGATCAAGAATAAGATGTTGGCCCTAACCTAACAAAAAAAAAAATTGCTTGGAGGTAAATCCATATAAGAATCTCTATAGAATTGCCAATGTAGCCAATGTAATGGCACCATAGCTTGTGTTTGAGACCGACCTATTGTCATCACTTTTTTTATGTCATGAGTGTAGGGTGTCCAACAACACAATTTGAGATAGTTTACAATTTGTCCATAACATCTCATAACTTAAGACATCCACCCTGGACTCTTTAGCACTTGTTTGGGGCACAAAACTAATGACCCGTTTGGGGCACGAACGACGACGTTTTTAAAAACATTGTCTAACTGTTTGGTTAGTGCGTTTTTGAAAACGTTGTCTGCCGCGTTTGGAGTTTTTACACTAAATGCAGACCGCGGGTCGACCCCCGCTGTCGACCAGCGGACCACGTTTCATGATAAACTGACGCACAAGCTGCCCCAAACAAACCTTAAGTTAACAATGATTTAGCCTTACCATGGGGAAATTACAATCGAAGGGGCTCATTCAGGAGACGGGACATATTTGGTGTCCATTCTGGTGTTTAGAATTCACCGCACATCCGTATGGAGCCTCCCGTGACCAAGGGAAGTAATGGAGTCCTGTTATGTGCGTTGTTAGAAAAGTTAGGATCTAGATGTCCTACCAACGCCATGGCTTAAGGCGACCATTGACGATAATTTCCTGGTAAATGGCTGATCAAAATACTCAATTTTGAAGATATGGAACTACATTTCACTTATATGGAGCCTCTAATAGCTTGCAGATCAAAAACAATACTTTGGCGGGAGCTCTCAGTGTAAATAAATGTTTCGAGGCTAGATCACTCCTAGGCGCCCAAAATGCCTTCACAGACATTTAAAGCTGAGCCTATTGAAGTTTGGCACTAGTTTATGGTGCCTAGGCGCCATAATGGGTGCCTTTACGCCTATCCCGGGTGCCTAAGCGCCGAAAACAGTCATTTTCTTGAGGCCTCAGAAAATAGGCGTTAGGGACCTGATGCCAGCCTGGGCGCTTAGGAGTTAGAGTCATGTGCCTATGCGCTGATTCATTTTCAGATCACGAATAAGCCTATTTCTAGCACTAATTTGACGTTGGTGCACCCCAAACGAGCCATAACAATAGAGATCCCCTCGGGCTTAAGAAGATATGCATGGGGGTGTTAAATCCATAAGATTGGCCTCATTTTGCATGCCCTAAGTATCCCTCATTAGCCATTTTTAGCTTAATCAATGAGTTGGTTTAAGCTTCTCTCCCCCAACATATGAAAAAAAATCTCCACTTCATTTTAAGTTTTGGTCTAGTAAGTAGAGCTAAGGGAGAGCTTCTTATTCCACTTGGAGATTTTTGAGGTGCCTAGGAGAGAGCTTCTTGGAGAGATAAAGAGAGAAGGATCATTCATCTTCCTCAAGAAGAGAGAATCAAGGGAGCCCATCTCCTTCATTTTCTTCTTCTCCTTCACGATTTTTTCTCTTCTTCAACGACCTCTTCCTTCTCCGATGAACTTTCTGGGGAGTACGGCTATGAAAGCTTCATCCTAGCTTGGTGGAAGGGCAACTTCGACAAGCTCATGGTCCCTCCTTTGGAAGGAGATCTTCATCTTATGTCAACAGAGGTGAACTCCGGTGAGCTCGAGCGATCTCTCCGACGAGGAGAGCTTCCTCATTTCTTTTAGGAAGGACTTGTGTGGGCTTCTCTCATATCACAAGAAGAGCTTCATCCCACGAGAGGAAACATGTTTGTAACCTATACGGAGGTAAGATCCACAAAATCTTCCACATTTTCTTTCTTATCTAGCCCTATGACTAGATTTGCTAGGTGTTGTGGGTTTGGTCACAAACATGAGGCGAGTTGGTTGGCCGATGCTAGTTCGCATGGTCATTGCCTTTGTATTGCATGTTGATTTTCCAAAGGAAGTCATAGGTTAGGAAGACTTTGCTTGACATATTTATAGTGAGTCTAACAGTTCCCCTTGTGAGTCTTAGATCTATACCAAAGCGGGTGAGAATCCTAAATTTTCCATGACTTTGACGTCCACGACCTTACTTAGAGAAGTTGGGATAGTTTGTTCTTGAAGAATTGGAGCAGCTTTGTAGCTAGCTAATTCTACAAGATTTTGGAAGGTTTGTAAGACATAACAAGATTCATAGCAAGTCCACCCTACAAATCGTGAAAGTCTTCTTCTATGAGAAATATCAGAGGGTGAAGTTCTCCATATTTCCCTATCAAAGCTGGAGGCGGTTAGGCCGCAAATCTAAGAGCTAAACTTCTAGGTACCTATGTGAGGTTGTTAGAATGTGTTTTGTGTGTTGTTGAATGTTTTGGGTTGCACTGCTTGGATGCTCATTTGTGGCATTTTCAATTGTTGATCATGTCGCATATCGTATGTGTGATCATGTGAACACTTTAGTTCGACCAGCCGCTCCGTCACGATTGACAAATTGCCTTGAGTCCAATCGGTCACCCAACCTGATTGACTCATTTACTGGGCTTGATCAACCACCCTAGCATGATCGCATGATTTTTTTGGTTTGATCAACTGTACCAGTTCAATCACCTGTTTTGGATCCGATCGGCCATCCTGACCTGATCGACTCATTTTTCTGGGCTCGATCAGCTGCCCCGACTTGATCGCTTGATCTTTAGGGTTTGATCGATCGCACACTTTAGATCTAATTGATTTTCCTGGGCCGATTGGCTCATTTTTATGGGTTTGATACCTTTGACCTGATCACCCAATCTTTTGGGTTTGATCGATCGCACCCGTAAGATCTAATTGATTTTCCTGGGCCGATTGGCTCATTTTTATGGGTTTGATACCTTTGACCTGATCACCCAATCTTTTGGGTTTGATCGACCACACCCGTTTAGTCACTAACTTTGGATATGATCAGCCATCTATACTCGATCGACTCATTTTTCATGCTTGATCGACTACTCCGACCCAATTGTTATGACTTGATCAACAACATTGATTTGATCACTCGTTTTGGGTCCAACCAATCATCCCAGTCTGATTGACTCATTCTTTTGATCCTGATCAATCACCATGCCCGATCGACCAGTCTTTTAGGTTCAATCGACTAAACGGTGTTGATCACCTACTTTTGGTTTGATCAGTTGTCGATTCATTTTTTCAGGTTTGATTGGCCTCCCAACCTGATTGCCCGATCTTTTGGGGTTGATCGACCACACCAGTTTGATCAACCGCTTTGGGCTCAATCATCTGCTCTGATCATCGATCTCTTTGGATGATTGACTGCACTGATTCAATCACTCGCATTGGGCTTGATCGTCCACTCTAGCCCGGTCATCCGACCTTTTAGTTTTGATTGACTGCAACGCTTCGATCACCCGTTATGGGTATGATCGTCAGTCTTGGTCTGATCAACCTTCTTTATGGGCCCAATCAATCGGCTCAAACCTATCGTTTGATCTCTTTTGTTCGATTGATTATACTGAATCTATCACCTGCTTTGGGTCCAATTAGTCGTCCCAGGTCAATCACCCGCTCTGCTGGGTCAAATCATTTGTCACAGATTGATCAAACCATCCTTTCGATTTGATCGATTGTCATATATCGGTTGACCAATCACTTGCATGCTCGCATGCTTTTTGCATCTCACTGCATGTTTATTTGCATGTGTGTGAAAATCTTATATTGTTTGGATGTCTTCTTGAGTGTCTATGCTTGGGGTGTCTCTTTGAGCACAACCACTTGTAGTGTCTCTTTGAGCACCCACACTTATAACTGTCTTCCCCACTTATGAAATTATATGCTCGGGGATGAACACTACACACTTTGGGAGCAGTTGGCTCACTTATAGGTCTTCCATCTCATTCCCTACAATGTCGCCTAGTGTGTCGTAGGTATTTCACATTATACCAAGCACGACTCACGCTTCCTAGCAACTAAACTCTTGCGAGGCAAAATGTGTATCCACCTAAGTGTGTGATTCTCATTTGTAAGGATCACATCACTTAGTATGTTTAGCACTTAACATTCTTGTATGCTTATTATTTGCATGTCATGTGCTTGGCATTTATGCATCTCATATGCTTGACTGTTTTTATATGTTTGTTGTATATCCTGCATGTTTTCATTTGTGCTTTGAGAGTGCCTCTCAGAGAAGGTGTAAATCCTTTTCATATTTATCATTTTACTGATGCAAATTCATTTCTAATTGGTGTTTGTTGGTCGCATGGGGCCCCGGGTCCTTAAGAAGGCATAATTCCTCTTTATAGATAGCTTGTTTTACCTGTACATCCCATTTGTGTGTGTCATGTTGCATGTAACATCCTTGCATTCATTTACTTGGTGTTTACTTCACCGTTTTGAATGTCCATTGTGATTTTTTCAAGCTTCGGTCGAATAATCACAATGTAGGCTTCTTGCTTGTTTGTATGTTTGCCCATTTGCCTTGATGACTTATCCCACTCTTTAGGAGAGTGACCCATTTATTTGTTGTGATACTCAAACAAGCATTGTCTGTAATGTTGCCTTAGTGAGCATAGCGAGTTTTTACATCACGAGCAATAAACAATATGAATATGCTAACGATTAAAGGACTCTAAAGTATGTCACATGCGTCACAAACCCGTATTTTATGATCTGATATTTTAAAGTATAAAGAAAATGAATATTTTTGTTATTATAAGTATTATCCATCTATTTTAAAATTATACATGTTAGGCCATTTAAGTGACTCCCCTTTCTTGTGACACGATTTATATCCCTTAGATCCTTAAGACGAGGCCGGTGTGACGACATATTCAAAGTCATACGGTAGTCAGAGACTTTATCATGTGCATTTAGATGTTGGTTAGGGCACTTTTCATTAAATAGTGTGTTAGGCTAGAATTTAGGATGCTATAAGGTTTTTTTGATGGCTCTGACTATTGTTCTTTGTTGATGTGCTTGTGTTAGTCAAGTATCACTTTTGTGTTTTTTTGTGTGCTTGTACGTTTGATATGCATAATCCTGTATTAGAGCATACTTCTACGGGAAGTGATGCCTATATATGTGCTCACACACAGACACTATTGAAAGGGGGAGTATGTGATAATTTCTACTAATCATTTACTTGCATGTGCTATTTAGTTCCCCCAATAAAATGCATGACTCATTATACATTACATGCTTGTTGGCTTTCTTGCTAAATTTATCTTTGTACAGATTGAGACATTTTTTTTTTACTTTTTTATGTACTTGTTAGAGTTCTTAAGAGAGTTCTATACTGAAAATAAGATATAGACATGAATTCCAATGCATTTTGGTGTGTGAGCAGCGTGATTGGAAACATAGAACAACATATCATGTCCTGCATCTTAATTCTGCATTTGATATTGATGTATAAATTTAAGACTCAACATGTATATTCCGGGATATGTTTTTGACCCAGTGGCACCTGCCTCTTATTATTCTGATTTAGTTGTTTTCCTACTTTATTGCATGCTTGAATGCATAGAATGAATTTCACTATTGCTTTATGTGTTTTGTCTAAGAATCATGAATGCAATATAGGCTCCTTAGAATTTAAAATTTTAAATTTGTTGCAAAATCCTAATATAATATTCAAGATAATAAAAATGTTACGATTCAAATATTAAAGACTTTAAAATCCACACTTTTACTTTCTATGATGAGATGTCATTTTTTCATCTATTAGCATGACCGAGGAAATGTCTGAGAACTAGTCAACCGTTACTGTGATTTCTTTTTGTTGTTCCTTTTTATAAAGAAATAATATAGGGAGGTCCATTGCATTGAGAAAGACCAAAGACTATTTATTAGGTGTAACTTATGCAAATGTTGCAACTAGCAAATATTTGACACTATTGAATCATTTGGACAATTCTTCAGCAATTTTCTTTAATGTCGACTAGTAGTAACCATGCCTCAGTATCCTATTTGTCATGGTTCTTTTTCTAGAGTGGCTACAACATTCTTTAGATGAACTTCTTTCAAGACCTTGGTTATCTCAATTTTTATGCACATTTGAGCGAAATGAACATCAAAGACTTTTTGAACAACTCGTCATTAATGATTAAACAATTCGTAGATTTAATTTTAAATTTTTGAGGGTCATTTTTCTTATACCGAGATGATTCTCATGGATGATTATCCTTTGATTGAGTCGATCTAGATTGCAACAAACTCTTACTTAACAAAACATGATTCTATCTTCTTCAATGGAGGGTAAGTCTAGAGTTATTAATCATCTATTCTCGATGCTTTTTCACTTAGAAAGGAGGTTGGTGAATTGATTTTCTTCCCCTGGGATTTGCTCAATCTAAAAGTATTCAAGTTTGCTTAGCTTTAGCTTTTATCAAGAATCTATGTATTATGTTATCTTACATTTCAAATAATTTATTAATTTGATTGAACACTATTTAAGAATCAAATTTAACAACCAGGTACGTTACTCTAATCCCCAACACGAATCTAAGCATGTCAACTCTAACTTTATACCCTGTTTGATTATTAGTTGCATAAAATATTATTCTAAATGGAATGATAAAATATGAATCCTAAGGGACTTTGTAGAACAACCTCTGCTCCTTTTATGTGATTTTCAAATGCTAGGCCCACGTAAAGTTTCCAGAGTTATCTTTATCAACATCAGCTCCTTCGCTCACCGATTCTTAAAAAAAGTTAGCGACCACATGAGCTTTAATCGTAATTCTAAGCACATATGAGATATTGAATTTGCTCAACTCAACATATTATTTAAGAAGCCTCCCCAAGTGATTGAGCTTTGTTAATGACGATTTTAATAGATGGCCAGTTGTGACGTGTATAGCGTGGGTTTTGAAGTAAGGGCACATATTTATTTACTGAAATTATTAGTATCAATATGAGTTCCTCCATTATCTTGTACTTTCTTGATTCTCATATAAATGACTAAGTCATCTATTGACTCAAGAGTTTATAGCAGAAGATGTGGTGATAATGGATCTTTCAAATGCATGAATGTTCGGTCACATTCAACGGTCCAAGAGAAATACTTAAAATTCTTCAAATTTTTGAAGGATGGGGAGCTTCCATCTCTATATTTCAATATAAATCTATTAAGGCATGTGATTCATTCAGTCAAAATATACATTTTCTTGAGGTTCTTTGGGGATGACATGTTCTATAAGGCTCAAAACTTCTCAGATTTTGCTTTCTCTCTTAAGGCGCGAGCAAATACTTATGGATTTTCTTGAGTTAACTCCAAAAGTATAATTTAAATGATTGTGTTTGAGGTTAAAGTTTCTTAAAACAGTGAAAATTTCCTCCAAATCTTGCATGTGCTATTCAACCAACTTAGCCTTTCACCAGAAGATTATCGATATAGATTTTAATTTTACTTTTCTACTCTATAAGTTATATCTAGCAACGTTTCATAGTTACATGGGCATTTTTGAAGCCAATATACATTACATTATAAATGTATTTTTTTTCTTTGGCACTGATGACAAAATTTTCTACATTGATGACAAAATTTTCAACATTGTAGCCTAAGATTGTGTTAAGAAAGTTCATGATTGAATGCCCCACTATTGTATAGTGGATGAGTATGTGAAGTTGATACACATCTTTCACTAGTGGTTCGCCTTTCACACCATCATGACAATGGTCATCTTTGCCAGGTGCCTTCCCCTTCCTGTGTGCGTTTGCTTCGGAAGCCACAAATTCTTGTAGCTTTCATGCTCAAATCAACTATTTGACGACGTCATCGAGGTTTTGGTACTCTTTCATGATGTGACTGTGATTCTGATGATATGCCCAACATAAATTAGGATTGCATTGATGGCTTGATGCTTCCAACAAGAGATGTTTTTTGTAATATATATTATTCTAGATGATTTTTACTATTTTGACCACTGACACTCTCAATTATGTCACTTTTGTTGGAGGAAGCTAAGGTAATTCTAGCATTTTCTTATGTCTTCTCCTGACCAACTCTTTATTGAGAGATTATTGGGACTGAAATTGTCTCTTAGGATTATTTTGAGAATTCCTTCGATCGAAATGACAACATTTGTGATTTATGTGAGGTTGTCTCTAGAATCTTTCCTCCAACTCCTCGGGCTTAGATGGACATGTCAGTGATTTATATTCCTTAACTGAGATATGATTATTAGCCAACTTCGAAAACTTGGCTAGGGTCATCGGCTTCTACAAGCCAGGTGTGTATCTGAGTGACCTTTCACTAAAACTATAGGTCGGTGCTACATGAGAAACAACGAAATCAACATCTCGAACTTTCAACATCTCTCATTAATAGCGAATAATGAAGCTCCTCAAGCTCTATAAAGGCGCTTGACGAATATCCAAGTGGGCCTAGGTGCTTTTTTCTGGCATAAGTGTGCTTGCAAACCTTCTCATGGCCTATTTCTTCAAGGCGATGAAGAATAAATGATATTTAAATACATCACCCACTCAAATTAAGCATACCACCTATTCAAAAGACGCGCACATGATTAGATGAATATGCTATTCCTTTATAAGGTTTCAAGAAAGAAATCATAAACTTCCTCGGTGCTTTGTCGTTTGCAATATCCTTTAAAAATGCGTTATCCAATGGTCTTTGGCTATTTCTCCATCTCTTGGCTCCTTCTTCTCAAGATTCAAATGATTCCTCATCTGGGACGCAAGCTTAATCACTTTCTTCTTCTTTTAACCTTAGTTCAAGAGCTTCTATAGGTGATGTTCTTGGAGGATAAAGACACTTGCCTAGGCACTACTTGTCTATGCATTAGCGATCCTAAAGATTCAGCTTTGGATCGAGATTTGAAAACTTATTCTCCTATTTCTTGAACCATCATCATTTGCTTCTTCAACTCGTTCATTTGTTCCTCCATGAACTCTCTAGTGCAATCCACGTGTTCCTTATATTTTTCTCTTGTTAGAGGTTTCCTTATTAAGTTTTCATGCTTACACCACATCTTTTAGAATATTGAATCATTTTAGGACATTGTGTCCCATATTGTTCATGATTTGATACAAGCTGCAAGGAGGGCGAAAAAAGAGAATTGGCTTGCTCTCTAGGCTTGAACTATATGCTTTTATGACGATCCTTTCCCGGGAAGAGCAAAGGAGTTTATATATAAAGCTAGAAATAATAAAGTGAGGAAAAAAAAAAAGAGATAGTTACAACGTCAGTCCTCTCCAAAAAAAAGGCATCTCCCCTCCCATGTGTTGATCGATTCTTCTCCCATTCTAAATGTTAAAGTCAATATTAAATATGTCATAGGTCCAAAGTTTGCCCACATTATCCAATGTCAAGATTGTGACATAGATGTCAAGCAACTTATAAATAAAGATGCAACATATGTTAATCATTGATGCCAGCAGTGACCTTTTCAGTATGGTCGTATTGATCAATATGCCAAACGAGTCCGTGAAGTCAATCCGCTGGTTAGTTCAACGGTCGTTACAAAACAACTGACACATTGAAGAGTAAAATTAGTAGACCACATCAAAAAATCCTTCCAATGGCTGTTGTATGTTCTGAGTTGATGAGGTTATTAAGCCCATGAAATTTGCTGCTGTTTTGATAAAAAAAGAATGATCTTTGATGTCCAATATACACACCATTTAAGATTCATTATTTTATTTACGACTTATTGATGATATATTTCTGTTCATTTCTGAACATATTTTTTTAATTAAAAAATAAACTGGGATTATTGGTCAATATTATGCTGGAGGAGGCATATAAAGTTAAATTGGTGTGGGGAGTGAGAGTGAGGTGGCATGGAAGGCTCCTCCACCGGCGCGGGCAAGCGCCCCGACGATTCATCGCCTTCCTCCGGCGGCGCAGAGCCTACATATGTCTCCCCCAATTCTTCCAACACGGCCGACTCGACGCGCCGCCACGGGCCCTCTGGTCCGCCTTCGATGCCTGGTGCCGCCTGCGAGACCGTTTTCCGCCTGCTCTGCCCATCGGACAAAATCGGAAGCGTGGTCGGCAAGGGGGGTGCTGTTATCCGGCAGATCCAGAAGGATACCGGTACTTGGGTCCAAATTGAGGATCCCGTTATTGGCTCCGATGACCGCGTCGTCCGCGTTGTTGCGGATGCTATTCTGCGCCGGAGGAGGGAAGGGGGAGTCGCAGACAGTGAAGAAGAGGCATCGCCAGCTCAGCGGGCGCTTGTTAAGGTTTTTGAACTGATATTGAGGGGAGAGGAAGGTGAAGGTGGGGACAAGGAGCTCCAAGGAACGGCTTCTTGTCGGCTGCTGGCTCCAGGTAGCCATGTGGGGTGTGTGCTTGGTAAAGGGGGTAAGATTGTGGAGAAAATCCGCCTGGAGAGCGGTGCGAAGATTAGGGTTTTTCCCATGGAATTGGTGCCGCCTTGCGCCGTTGCGGGAGATGAACTGATTCAGGTAAGTCAGCCAATCAACCCTGAAGTAGTCTACAAGCTTTGGCTCTAGAAAAAATTCTTTAAACGCAGAGATCGATACAGTGAAGTGCTGTTGTAAACTTTAAATCTAGTGATCTGGTTTTTGGTCTTAGCTTCAAAAGACGAGGCGGGTGATATAAAATAGTTGATTTTATGGGCATTAATGAATTTATCTAATTCAAATTTCCATGTGGGAATTGCCGGGCTTGTGCCTCCCTTGACATGCGCCTGAGTGTGCGGCAGCTTACACGGCTCTGAACATTTGTTTCTGCTACGCTTTTTCATTTATTTGAGTTTTCACGCCGATATAAAAGTCGAAGTTTTAGGTGGTTTCGACAAATTTGATGACTTTTTATTTAAACTAAAATTTAATTTAGAAATATAATATTCAAATTACAATTTATTGGTAAAATATTGATTGAATTGTTTCGATGTTACAAAATAGAAATTGTTAGAAGTTTATATTTAATATAAGAAATAGAGGCATGCTTGTTAACTCGTTAGTAGAGGCATGCATGTTACGTTTATGGCGTTAAATCATTCACATCGATGATAAATTGTATGTGGAATTTTGTTAAAAACAGTTGATTTTAACCATTTTTCATCTTTTTTTTCTTAATTCATAATTCTAGACCTATAAGAGGACTTTTAATGTTGGTGTCTGTTTATTTATTCTTTTATTTTGGTTGAAATTTCGTGGAGTCTTAGCTGAATTCTAGTGAAAGCATGAACTTTTGAAACTTGCTAAATTAAGACAAAATGTTCATTTTTGGAATGAAGAGGTTTTAACCGATTTCAAATTGCCCAATTTAAAAACTTTATTCTATGGAGGAAAGCACTTTATTTTTATCATTACACAATCGCCAAATTTAATATTTTTATTGTTGTTTTTATTTTAAAATAGTAATAAATTCAATATAAACCTGTTAAGTGTTTATAAGTTAAAGCTCTGGGGTAGAAAGTGCGCAGAAAATGCAGCTTTCTTTGTTGGTATTCTGCTGAATAAATCCTTGCTGTTCGGGCTTATTTGATCTGGCAGATATCTGGGAGTTTCCTTGCTGTGAAGAAAGCACTTCTAGCTGTTGCTAGTTGTCTGCAGGATAACATCAGGGCAGATGCAACTACATTTTCCACCCCCAAACCGTATACCGGGAGCTTGCAAGGACCTATCCCTCATGCACCATTAGACTCATTTCCTCAAAGAGGTTACTTGGTCAGTCCGCATGGCTTTGATTATCAACACAAGGCTTATTCATCTAACCCACCCCTGGATAATAATTTAACTGGTCTGAGGAAGCTTCCTGAAGAAGAGATTTCTTTTAGATTGTTATGCACAAATGATAAAGTTGGTAGCGTTATTGGCAAATCTGGTGCTATCGTGCGATCTCTGCGAAATGAAACTGGAGCAGCGATAAAAGTCATTGATGCTGTTGGTGATTCTGATGATAGAATTATTTTGATCTCTGCACACGAGGTGTGTTTTTAACTACATTTTTTACCAACTGTGAAATTTGCTGTAATATCAGAAGGCAGTACATATACTTTTTGTTTTGATTATGATTCCTCCAATGCCCCAATTCTTACCTGGTTCTGTTTTGTTCAGAGTTATGAGTTGAAGCACTCCCCAGCGCAAGATGCTGTCCTCCGTGTTCATTCCAGGCTTGCAGAGGCATTCACGGACAAAGGATTAGTTTCTGCCAGGCTTCTTGTGCCTGCACAGCAGATTGGTTGTTTGCTTGGCAAAGGTGGATCCATTATTGCTGAAATGAGGCGAATGACAGGAGCTAATATCAAAATTTTTATGAAGGAACAAGTCCCAAGGTGCGCTCAACCAAAAGATGAGCTTGTTCAGGTACATTTTAATTGTAAGTGTCAAAATAATCCTCTGACTCTTTGGAAGATGTCATTTTTCTTCCAAAGTCTAAAAAAGGCCAAATTAATACTCATACTCTTTACATTGGTATTGAAATAGTCCTCCATGGGGACTAGTTCAACTATACGAAAATAAATTGGGGATTTAATTGACACTTTATAGACCAGAACTAAAATGACCTCTCAAAAAGAGTTAGGGGACTATTTTGACATTTTCTCTATTAATTATTTTACAACATTATGTTGAAGCTAACTTTTATTGACTGAGCTTTCTCTTAAGTGGCTTGAACATTTTGCACTTTTTATTATTTATTTGCCTGAGCATTTATTTAATTGATAATTTGTTGCTTCGAGTATGGAACTAAATATTAAGTAGAGCGTTGCCCATTGTCTTGCCTAAACATATCCATAATCTCTCATTGATCTTGTGGATCAGCCATAAATTTTACGTAGCTGCGCTTTGTCAAAATGAAGTAGTCTATATTTCTTTTCATACACCTCCAATGCCTTAAATTTTTTGCGTGGAAAATGCACAAAATAGTAAGCCTTTGGCCCACAGGTACTCCCTCTCCATTGCGTTGTGAGCATGGTGGTGATTGTCTTCGTCAAGTTAGTGGCTCCTCTATGTTATATAACATTGAATGACACAACATGCATAACACGGCATTACCAAATGTATGTCATATGCTGTGGTGCTTGCTTTGCAACCTACATATAGTTTTGATGATATAAAGGTGTAAGTTATTGTTATTATTTTTATTATTTGAGAAAAGTGCCAAAAAAAGTCACTCAATTATTTGCAACTGAACATTTTAGTCATAGACTTTGAAAAAGTGTCAAAATGATCCCTAACTCTTTTAATAGTTATTGAAAAGTCCCACAATTAAAACAAAAATTAATATTTAGGTCGTTAAAAATAGGAGTATTTTGGAATTTATATATATTTTTTATTTTTTTAGTAAATTTAATTCATTACTAATCTTACTTTAATTTTAATGTAATGAAATTTATGAGCTATTTTTTTTTATAAAATGTTAAAATTTTAAATTTATATAATAATTTTATTATGATTTTAAAAAATCTAAAGTATATTTTGTTGCTTTGAAAGATATGTATAATCAGGATTACTTGATTTTATAAATTTAATTGACTAAAATGCTTTTTGTAGGATGGCCAAAATTATTATTTTTAAAAGTTATATTAGGAAAAATTTGTTCCCATTATCAACTATGAGTATTTATTTATTTTTAAATATAATTTTTTTTTTCTATTTTAGATTTATTTTCTTGGATTAAATTTATTTCCGTTCTTATTTTAGACTTTCCTATTTTATGTTGTTTCATTTATCTCTAAATAATTAATATGGATTGATTAATTAGAGTTATTAGGTGTTATATCTTTTTTTTTGTTATTTCTTTTTTATTGTATTTCCTATTCTAGAATCCATGTAAGGGTTATATATATATTTTTCATATCAATAAAAATATTCTGCATTATTCTGAATTTCAACATGACATTAGAATTTAATTTCGTACTTTAGCTATTGGTTCTTCTTCGAGAACCGTCAGAATCCCTTTCTACGAAGGGACGAACACTCGTCTTGGTATTTGAAACAACGATTTTTCTTCTTCTCTCCTTGCAAGCTTGGTCTGTTGGTTGACCCTTTTCGAACCGGGAGCTTCGACTTTGCCGGCCTCCAGAAAGCAAGTAGCAGATTTTCTTCCTACTATTTTTTCCTCCCATAGAGATCTATGGGGAGAATTTTCTGCTATTGGTTGCCCAACAAGTTTTTCCCTCATAAAGAACTACTACATATCTGCAGTGTAGATCTATAGCCATCGATTCCCCTAGTTGCCATCGTTTTTCATCCTAAATGCCGTTGGTTCCCCCCTTCCCTACCGGTTATCTAAAGGTTTCTGCCACTGATCCTTCCGGCAGGTAGTTTCAGCCGTCGAACCTCTCTTCGCTAAAGAGTCGATCTCGAGATTCCAGTCTTGGACCTTCTTGTCGCTAGACTGGAGCGCATCTAGAGTGACGACGTGCTTGAGATCCTCGTTGAGGGTATATTGCTTGGGCAACCAATTGTGGATTATTGCCGCTCTCTCATCGGCGGCCTTTCTCGGCAAGACTTCTGTCGGACCTCTGTCGACCTACTCTCGCTCTCAATGGAGACTCTTCTCTGATGAGCTGTGTATTGATGGCTTCTTTGCTGTCTTTCCCAGCCGCAGGACCTTCCCGCTGTTATTACTCGAAAACAAAACATTTTTTTATGCTGTTCTTCCCAGTTGCAAAAAATAACAATGTTTTTTCTCTGAAATCCAACACCGCTTTTTGTCATTTCCTATTGTTCTTCCACAAAAATCCAGCGTTGGGTCTTGCAGCTTGATTCGTCGCAGACCCTTTCTCCTACAGTATTTTTTCTTCCCCGCGCAGGCATCAGGGGGAGCTACGTTTCTAGTCGTCCTTTCTCTTGCAGCTTTCTCTGTCAATAAAATTTCCTAGGTGTGATTTGTTCATTCTCTCTCTTTTGAAATTCCCAATTGGAGAGCCGCCACCGATGTTTGGAGAGCGTGATTTTCTTTCTCGAGTGGCACTCCCAACCGAAGAGAAGTTTTTATCCCGTATATGTCTTCGCAACAAAAATGGATAGAGGGGAGGTGCTATTTTTGTTATTTTTTGCCCCCTGCTGGTTTCAACTGCCATTCCTTTATGCAGGAAGTTGAGACTGCAACCGTCTTTGTGGTGTCTTTCGTCATTTCACATGCGTGGATTGTGGAAATGTAGGAAAGCTTGTCACAGAGAAGTTCATCAATGGTTTGCTTGCAAAATGACTTGAAAAAGCCTATTGTAGAGGTGAGACTGGATGTATATTTGAATGGAATCCCGACATCCAACCTGCATGCCCTTCTTCATCGGTTTCTTCCATGTTGCCGGAAATCACCATGCAGGTCCTACGTGTTTTCTCTGGCACCAGAACTCTCTCTGTAGACTTCTTCGCTTGAAATCTCCTGTCCAACAACAACAACAACTACAGCCGGTTCTCTTGCTGTAGGTTGTAGTCTTTTTTCTTAGCCACCGAAAATCTTATCTGTCAGCAATCTGCTCTGCAAATGACCATATCCTGTTACTGAGCATCCTCGCTGCAGATCATTTCCTGTAACAGAACCTCATCCAGAGCTTTTATCTATTTTTCGGTGTAGACTTTATGCTACAGTTTCTTTTCCTTAGCTTTTACCTATTTTTTTCCTCAGCCAACGACAACTGCGATAAACTAAAAGTCAGCTTTCCTTCAGGTTGTCTCTTTCCCCACGAACTTTCCTACAATATTAACTGTAGGAGCCGGACTACTTACAAACACTACAAAAACTGCAGTTAAAGACAACCGCAGTTGTCTACATTTTTGTAAACTCTCCTGAAACATTATCTGTAGGTGTCTTCTGGCTACCCACAAACACTGTAGGAAATGCAGTCAAAGACAAGCTCAGTTGTCCACTTCCCTGCAAAGCCTCCTGCGACATTACCTTTAGGAACCTTCTGCCTACCTACAGACACTGCAGTAACTGTAGCCAAAGTCAACCATAGTACAGGATGAGGACTTTAAGTTATACTTTACAAAATCTTTTTCGCCCATTGTTTGATGTTTTCAAATCCATGTTGAACATGATTTTCAACTATGTTTCAACTTAAGGTGAAGTGTTAGAAGTTATATTAGGAAATAATTTATTCTTGTTAGAAATTACGAGGATTAGATTTATTTTCTAATATAACTTTATTTCTTTTCCTATTTTAGATTTATTTTTTTAGGATTGGATTTATTTTCTTTTCAATTTTATGTTGTTTACTTTATCTTCAACTAACTAATATGGATTAATTAATTGGAGATATTAAATGTTAAATAATATTTTCTTATTTTTTTTATTATTTTTTTTGTTCTAGGATTTATGTAAGGATTATTTATACCTCATTTTATATCAATAAAAATATTTTGTATTATTATGAATTTCAACAACTATACATGTTTCTAATTATTACATACTTATTGTAAAAACTATATTTTAATTTTTTGAAAAAAACAATCAAATCAATATATAAATTTAAAAATTAAATATCTTATCACAAAAATAAGAGTTCATAAATTTCATTGCAATGGAATTACAATAAGATTAGTGATAGATTAGAATTACTGAAAAATCAAAACAAAAAATATAACTTCTAAGAATACCTTAATTTTTAATACCATAAATAATAGCAACACCTATTAAAAGAGTCAGGGAACCATATTGGCAATTTTTCAAAATCTTGGAGTAAAATGGCCCCAATGCAAATAGTCGAGGGACCTTTCTCACACTTTTCTCTTTATTATTTGGTAATATAAAGTGCCCTATTTAAGTTATGTACTTATATCATAATACCAATTTGTCTAATTTGTCTATTTGATTAGGTTTTCTTTCAAAGGAAATAACTGTGTTTGTGGTCCCAATTTAGGATTTTTGAGATTCAGTAGCTGTCGGACCCCACATGGGAATCCCAATCAAATAATTATTTCCTTGATCATGCAAGAATTTCCTTCTATATTCTCATTGGTTCATCTATATCAACCTTTTTAATACTTTGTATATTCTATCCTAGTGAATTTATGAAGAAATCACTATAGAATTACCTAATATAGCACATAATCCTGCTGTATACATAAAGGGTGTAGAGTTTTGAATTAAATACCCAAAACTTTAAACTATCCGTCTTTTTGGGCATTGCAACCCTAGGAAAGTAATTATTGGCCATCTCACCACTTCAATTTTCCTAGCAACCGGTAACAAAAATCATTTACTATAGAAGGATCAATCACCACCAAAGAAATACTTCCTTCCTTCACCACGGTAGGACCCAGTCTCTCAGCCGCAAGTGTAGCCAGCCTTCCTTCCATTTTTGGTGCAATCTCAGAGCACTTGTCTCGATGAGGCAACTCGTTTAGCTTTAGCAAGAGGAGGAAAAAAATCAAGCAGAAGGAGAATGCCTTCTATATAAGTTGTTTGACCAATTTGAACCCAATCGGAACTTTCAATCCTTAATGTGTGGAGAAAATATTACATCCGGACTCCGGAGGCAAATTTGTGTCCGGAGTCAAGTGAGAACTTGCCACGCGGCAAGTGGGTCTCACTGTAATACACTGCTGGGTAGGTTTTTGAGAGGGGTGGGGCCCACTTGCCATGTGGCACAGTCTCACTGGACTCCGAACGCAAACCATATGCAATATTTTTTCTAATGTGTGAGCATCAAAATCTTCAATCTTCATTTAAATTGAAAGGAATAAAAAATTTGATCCGAAATTTTGTGAGTTTTTCTAAGGAAAGCAAGGCCATCTTATTGGTCCCATGCCAAGTGAATTGAGTAGTGATTTTGCTGCTCGGGATGTAAAGTACTCAATCATGTCATGGCTATGGAATTCAATGATAGAAAAAATCAACGGAATATGTATGCTCATAGCCATAGTCAAAGATATTTGGAATACAATAAAGCAAACATGCTCAAAGGTTCTTGGCACCACCTTAATATTTAAAATTAAGTTCTATAAAAAAGTGAAAATTTTGTGGCTAGAACTCCATCACTACAAAATGAGCTGCAATGTTGATGTTGCTAATGTCTTAGACTTCTGCGGAAAGAAAGAATTTATGAATTTTCAACATGATTGAATATTGAATTTGACCAAGCATGTGTCCAAATCCTTGGGAATGACTCTTGGAAACCTAAATGAAGCTTTTTCATTATTAGAAGCGAAGAAGCAAGGGGAGATGTTATGTCAGAAATATCACCGATTGGTAAAAGCTCTGCTTTGATTACTGTCCCTGCACTAAATAGGTCTAAAACATCTATAAGCCCAAATTGAACCCAGGATCCAATAATCGAGTATCTATGCTTTGTAACCATTGCAAAAGGACAAATACAAAAGAAATACGTTAGAAATTCTAAGAGAAGTCTCTGTACAACAAAAGCAAGCCTCCTGTCAAAACTAGTCCAAGAATTATCACGCTAACACCATTTATGATGAGGAAAAAGACAAAGCTGCTACAAAATTGAAAGAACTAAAATAAGAGAAATAGAAAAATTTCAACCTGACAACATTTGACAACTCAATGTGTACTAATTCTATTGCCTTATGATTTAATCTTGTAAGTATTCCACTTCATACATCGTAAGTGCTTTGATGAAATCTAGATAATAGAACACATGACAAAGTCTTCAATTAAATTCTTTTCTTATACACCACACCTAAAAAATCAACAAGTAAAAGTGCTGATGCAACATTTGTTACTGTTGCCGGAAATGGATGCATATAACTCACACTTTTCCTTCTATTATCATTTGTTCTCCGCATTCAAAGTTGTCCATAAACATATCATTTATTAAAAACCTACACCTGACATGAATTATCCTTTTTATTCTCTATTTCATGATTGAACCACTAAAAAGCATGATTGAGCATGCTAAAGAATGGAAGGATTCTACTATCTAAATCTTGGTCTTGTCTAGCTGAAAATTTGAATACGAAGAGAGAAATGTTTGGCTCCATGCCTCCATTATATTCAAACAGGACATCCATCATTTACTGTACTACAATCTATGTTTCCTAAATTATTCAATGAAATTAAAGTTGAAGAGTTCCAGCATGAGGTATTTCAAATGCCCAAATACTTTAGAATTTCTTATCCTTTATATCAGTGAAAAGCCTATAGGTTCCTTTCAATGCTTGGTTTCTTTCATTGATAATTACTCATACTGCTTGGTTATTTCTGTCGGAAAAAAATAAATAATGTGAAAAAAATTTTCTTTGTTTGGTAAATAATTCTTACCTAATTGATGCTAATATTAAACATATTATGCTTGATAATGGGAATGAGTATTTTACTCAAATCCCATCTCTTTCTCCATGAAAAAATTATCATCTATAGTTTCTTTTGTATAGAAACTCTACAATAAAATGATGTAGAAGAAAGAAACAATCATTATGTCCTTGAGACCACTAGGACCCTACTCTTTAAAATGAATGCTTCAAAGTTTTATCGGGGCAAATTTGCCTTGACAACTACTGTTTTGGTTCTTTTTTTTTTTGGTATTTTGGAGTTGTCAGTTTGTTTATCTTCGTTTGATTTCCTTGTTCAAATAAATCTTTCTTCCGGATGATGTGAATGACACATAGAAGAAAGGTATCTAAAAATAAGGACATGCGACGATGTTCTACAAACAAATTTTGAAAAAGAACGTGGAGAACCTATGTGCAGTAAATCTCGTGTGATAGGTCAAGAGTGTACGTCTGAACTCGGATCAGAGCACCTTGAATCAAATATATGCGAAAGAATACCTACAAAAGTTAGCCAAACCAGATAACCAAATGTGTGTTTGTCCTGAGTTCAAGAGCACTCCCAAAGGGACGTATCCCGTTTGATTGATTACATATTGGGGGATACCCAACAATACTGTCGATTAAAGGAATTCTGCTTACACTTATATGACGATTAGTAAATGGTGTCACAAAGGATAATTATTTCACATGAACATCTCAATACTTACAAAGCTCTTGCTGAGCTACAGGACTGAGAGCGAATCTCACATTTCAAATGGGTAGCGGCTCATCATCACACGGTGCCAATGATCCACACTATGCTTTCATGGTCCGACCGGGTCACAAGGGTATAGGTTGAATCACCATATTCCAAATGAGTGATGACCTATCCACAATCGGGGCCTACGAGATGACATCAATGAAGCTTCAAAGGGAGTGACAAGGCTCAAAGTGAGTAGCAAAGGATCCTAATTGGGTAGAGCAGTCACGTCAAGATACCACGAATCCGTTATTCCAAGCTATTAGAACCCCAAGTCTGTTTGGTCATGAAAGTATTCAACCCAACACAATTGAAGGTCTCTTGTCAGCAATCTGTGAATTATGCCGTTTAAGGGATTCTCGGTAGCTTTAAGGTCAATAGAACAAAACTCTAAATCCTATGACTCTGTAGAGGTAGAGCTCACAGAAATGAGACATATACTTGTCAAAATAATGAGAAAGTCACCAAAAAGAGGAGAAAAAAAAGTTTCAACTACAAAGCTGAAAACACTCCTATGAAGAACTCATACCCCGTCTTGGTTGCGAAAGCCTCTAAAACCCTAAATGTGTTAGACAACCTCCTAAGTAGAAATTTATGCTTGTCCAGTCGGGTTGAAGAAGATAGAGGCTTCTCCTCAGGACATGCAATATTATGCAGTTATCTACACAATTCATAATGTAGAGACTCTATTAATATGAATTAGGATATGTTAATGTTATTTAACCATTTTAAATCCGGCCTAAAGGCCATGCAGGAAAGTAAAAACAGGTTTTAAAATCATGAGATATTTTAAGCTTAAATGTTAATTAATGTCAATTTTTTATTAAATTATGTAGAAAATTTATAATTTTAGATCTTTATAGAGCTTAAATTATATTTCATGATTCTCAGATAATCCACATGCCAAAAAGAGTAACTGGCAAGCAAACTGTGCAATGTAAAGGTAAACAAGCCAAGCATAAAAGAATAAGAGGCTGAGTGCTGCTTGGATTTTCATATATTTCATAAAATAGAAAAGACGACCAAACACTACATATACAAGTCTGATCCTAATTCTATACATCAAATATATTTAAATTCAAGGTACGAGATGTGATTCGACATCTCCTGGTCCTCGTCAAGTGGTTTTGCCCGTCGAACGTCTTGGAATCTGTGCCCGTACCTTATTGATAATACAGACTCAAGCCTAAGGGACTCTAAAAAGTATATATTAATAGTAAAAAAAGACTAACCTGCATGAAAACTGAGTTAATATAAAAGTATTTCTACATGCAACGTAGTGAACTGTGCCCGGTGGGAGGAGAGCTGGCCAACACCTGCAGAAAAAAACGTTAGTTTAACTTATTAACGCTCTTCCCCATTAAACATGTCTCCTTGCAAGAAGACCGTTCCTAACATACTAGTGCGCATCTTCACACCCCGACAAACACACAAAATTATGTCTGACTAGGACAACGAAACCAACAGAGAACTATAATCAAGACATCGAAAAAGTTATCCAACATACTAGTGCGAATGTTCACACTCTAGTAAACACAAAAAAAACAACACACAAAATGATGTCTGACTAAGACAAACAAACTAGGAGAGAACTATAATAAGGACATCGAAAAAACTACATAGCACCCTAGTCCTAGCCTATTACATCATCTCATGTATGGTGTCCTAGTCGCAACATCTAAGTGTGTGCAGGGTATAGGTAAAAGACTAGCGTATGTTTTGATGGGGTCACCGTCCTCGACACCTTCCTAAGGATTCAAAAATCTAAAGAGGTGTCACTAGATTTAAGTATTTTAAATAAACTTTAAAATATTGACCTTATGTATGTCTAAGTTAATGATGCAATTAGTTTCAAAATAGATTTTGAAATATGATGCATACGTGATAAAAATATAATTTTCTTATATTTTAAAATAGGTCATAAGGAAGGAAAAACCTAAATGACCTCTGGAACCTTAGCACAATTTACACATGCTAGTCACGATGTGGTAGCTAGTATTACCCACTATGACATCCTCGCGGATTATAGTCACTTTCACATCGAGACCAACAGAGGGATTGCTCAGCTAGCGAGTCTGGTCTTTCTTCAAGATAATCGAGAATACACATAAAGATGCAAAGTAATCCAGTGCGTTGTCACCACTCTGTCGAGGCAGGAGCGATTACGAGATAGCGAATATTCCCTATAAGTATACAATGATATATACTAGTGACAAATACGTCGAGAGTGCAAATATGCACATGCAATACACATCACAAAAATGATGTTGTGCGTGGACGCTAGGGTATATGACATCACGTGGGAGAATTACACCTTGTCTTAATAGCAACCAAACACATGCAAATGACAGACTCATATAAAGTATGGTGCACTGTGCAAGCAAACAAACACATGCCTTATGCAAAGGAACATGTCGGTGACAGTTTAGGGTGCTGTCATGGGGGATGGGTACCTTTGGGGCATGACTCGGGCTCAGTGAGAGTCGTGTACCAAAATGGAAGAGCACCGCTCTTCAGGTGGGTTTAGAGGCTATGAAGCATGACTAATGAGGTGACACGATGCAACACACATACGATAGTCCAAAGTGTTGTTGTAGGAAGGGAGGAGAGAATTGCGCACTGGGTAGGCTTGATGGGCAAGCCATCCCCGACACAGACACATGAGTGTCGAAATTAAGTGTGTAAGAAACAGTGACTTAAGAAATGGCCTACGATAGTCCGAAGCGGTGCCATATGAGGTGAAATGATGTAATTCTCGTTAGAAAGAATTATACTCCACTTAGGTTTGATGTGCAAGCCGTCCTCGACACTGACAAATGCATGTCAAAGATGAGTGTGCGAGAACACTTGCTCAAATGCAAACTCAAGCATGCAGGTGTCGGTCAATTTTTTCTATAAATTATGAAAATATGGTATTTGAAAATAATTTTTTGAAATTTAATTTAAGCATAAAAGATATATAATTTGAGTTTTGAAAGTAGTATGTTTTTAATTTTTGAAAAATGAGGCAAAATGAATCTCATTTGTCCAATAATTTGCATAATCTTGTCTGATACTGCGAATACTACACCCTCCCGAAAGATAAGTGTAAACCTCGGCGATAGACCCAATCCTGCAAACTAAGAGATTTGTGACATCCATTTAGTCTGCGAACCTTTCATATATGACCGACAAATTCCCCTATCTAATACAAAGATTAAATAGGGTTTATTTTACCTGGGTTCCAAATTCCCTATAGAGGCAAGCCCCTATAGTTAATTACATCCCAAATGACGGGAGTCACTTGAGAAAACTCTCGATAATGATCAATGATTCTAGTCTTCAAAAACTAAAGATTCAAGTTTTCATGGTAGGATGAGGAAAATCAAGTGGGAATGACTCAATGCTGAACTCTTATTTTCAGGAGTCCAAAGGAAGGAACATGTAGGGGATGTCATAGATCCTGAGGAGAAATCTCAGTGACATCCCGGACTATCCTACGGTGTGGCTATATTTTGGAGACGAAATTAATTAAATGTTTGATCTTGCCAGTTTTATTATTTGAGACTTACACTTGCACAACACCTGATTATGCAAATAGCCCGCAGAGATAAGAGGATTTATGTTGTGTCACACGAAAAACCTCAAAACCTAAGACGGGTTAGGACTTACACTGCACAACATGGTTGTACAAGAGCCTAAAAAGGGAGTGTGAGGATTTGCATCGCGCTAGACGGGCTACCTCGAAGTCCTATGAGTTATTATTATACTAGGAAGAGATAATGCTGAAGATCTTCTTGCTGCTCGCTCCAAGCTCCTCGTCCTGTTGCCCACAAAGTTGGTTCCAAGCTCCTGTCGTTGCGATGGCTCCAGGGTTTAAGTGTTTGAGATTGGTAATTTGTGTTTCATAGTTTTGATGTCAGTGTTTGATTTTGTTTTGTTTCAGTTTTGGTTTCAGTACCGGTTTTGCATGCAGAATAATCGAATTATAGGTAAATAAAAATGTACTTGAAAGGTAAAATGCAGTAAAGTAAAATACTGTAGATAAACTGTAAAAACGTACCTGGGCATCTGCTGCTGCTGTTTTATTAGTGTTGCGAGCATAGCATGATTTGCAGCATATTTAAACATACTTGTGAAAAAAAAATAAAGCAAGAAAACCCAACATGAAAGTCATAGAAAAAATAAGTAGTGGAAATCACAAGCAAAAGAAACTTATAACCACATGAAAGATCAGGACTGGGTATAAGACGTTGGTGAAAGTGGGGGCTCAGAGCTGGGGAATCGAGCGCGGGACTCGGGCGAGAGCAGGCGTTCTTCAATGCGGAAGGAAGATGAACGAATCCAGAATCCTCTGCGGGGAAGATACAGGCGTCGAGTGAGAGCGAGCGGAGGAGAGGAGTTCGGGATCTATCAGAGAACGTGAGCGGGATCGAGAAGGGAGCGTGCGAGAGATCGGGATCGGAAATTAATCTCGCGAAAGCGCTCAGCGGGAGAAAGAAATAGGTCGCGGGCTCAATAGCCGTTACCCGAGAGCTTTGGCGGGGAAATTAATGATTTCTTTTCCTGCAAACGATTTAATTGGAAAATAATAACATTCAAATATTTTCAATTAATACGAGTTTTAAATAATCCGCCTGAATTTTGAAATTTGAAATTCAAAAATCCGTGAGCAGGTGTATAGCCCAAATCGGGCCCGAGTCGGACCTGGGTTGAGCCTGACCCGTACACCTAAAAAATGTATCAATTTTCGTGCGGTTCGCGCGAGTGTGGAACCACAACAATATGAGTGTCTTTTCTAGCTAAAATCGACGTTCCAGACGCATCGGCGCGGTCGTTTCGTCATCCAGGGTCGTCCAGACGAGTTTGCCGGCGAGCGAGTCAATTTAAGCCAAAATTGTGTGTGATGCAACGAGTGCGTTGCTGGGCCACCGAGGGTTAACCTAAGGTCGTATGATCCTGTAGGAATTTATTTTCGGGACCTCTAATGCTGGTCCTTAGCCCTTGCAACTAAAAGTTGAGTGCTTGGAACCACTCATGCGAATTCTTCACAAAAATGAGTAAAGAAGCTGTTTGAAGTTCTACGGGAGGTGGGCTCCATTACTAGTCCGCTAGGATTGTCAACCAGGAACTCCTAAGGCTAGATTATGGGTTCTGGGAGTAGGATACTAAGACCTCACTAAAATGAGGTCAACAGCAAGATGTCTGAAAGAAAACATGTAAGAGTGCAAATATAGGTGCAAACACTAGTGACGTGATGCACAGTGACATATAATAATGTCAAGATGTGGGAACAAAGCTTTGTATTCAAAGGGGACACAAATGTCCATTATGAGCACATGGGGGCATATGCTCACCGATGCACGACCGAGTGCAAGTGAGATTTGTGTTCATGCAAGTCGAATATATATATATATATATATACATAATAAATATTCATAAAATTAAATAATATAAATTTTAATTAATTAATTTTCATACAGCAATTTTTTTATAAAAAATATTATTTTTATTTTATTTAAAAATTAATTATTATAATAATTTTATATTCTAACGAGCCAATTTCGAGCCGAACAGGAGCCTAACACGAACATGAATAAAAAATATTATTTTTATTTTATTTAAAAATTAATTATTATAATAATTTTATATTCTAACGAGCCAATTTCGAGACGAACAGGAGCCTAACACGAACATGAATAAATTTTTCGAGTCGAACACGAATACACTGTTCACGAGCCATTTCAAACATGAGTCAATTTCGAACACGAGCCCAGCCTGAGCTGGCTCAGACTCGGCTCGTTTATAGCCTTACATGCAAGAAGTAGAAAACGGACATGCAATAATGTAACATTCAAGTAGAGTCGATCAATACGATCGGGTTGGGAGCGGCTGATCGGTCGAATCGATGAAGGTAGTTGATTGAACCGATCGGGCCGGTGACAGCCGATTAGTCGAAGCGACGAAGAAGGTTGATCGTGCTGATCGGGTCGATGACCGCCGATTTGTCGAAACAACAAAGTAGGTCGATCGGGCCAGTGACAGTCGATCAGTCAAAGCGACGAAGGTCGATCGATTCGATTGGGCTAGCAGGACCAATCGATCGAAACAACGAAATGGTTGATTGAGTCGATCATGCCGATAATAGTCGATCGATCGAGTCAACGAAGATGATCCGACAAATCGAACAAAAATGGTCAATCGAGTCGATCAGGTTGGGGGCTGTTGAGCGATTGAACTGACAAAGAAAATTTGGTGCATCGATCAGATTAGTGGTGGTCGATCGATTGAACCGACAAAAAAGGTCGATCGAGTCAATCGGACCGGTGATGACCGATTGATCAAGTCAATGAAGAAGATCGAGTGATTTGATTAGACCGGTGTTGGCCGATCGGTTGAACCGACGAAAAAGTTTGAACAAGTCAATCTGATTGATGTTGACTGATCGATTGAGTCGATGAAGATAATTTATTGAGTCGGGCATGCTGTGGTGCTGGTCAGCGATGCATGCAAAAATGACATTTTTTATTCAATTTAAAAAAAAAATCACGTCGAACACAATTTGAAATGTGGATGCATGCAAGCATATGAGATCCAATTAACATTGATGATGAACCATACTCGTCCTAGCGATCTCACAGGACCTACGGTTATAGATGAAATCATAGCTACCGTTTTGTTAAGCAATATAACGAGAAACTAATGAGGTTTTCTCATTTCCTTAGGCCAAAATGAACTTAACCCATTCATCGAGTGTTTAGGCTGTCGGACAATCATGGGATTGTCGTGCTCCCAGGGCAACTAGGTCAAAGATTTAAGGGAAATGTGATTTTTCGCTCGTAGATTCGTAAAGAAATCACAAAAAACTCCTAATCTAGGTGGCTTTCTCTATCACAAAAACCCTAACCTAAGTTCTCTATCATCCACACCTAGGGAGCTCTAGGAAAAGAAACTGCAAGAGATTCACAAAATTTACCTATGTGATGGTTGAGGAAGCATGCTCTTTACTTATTCACGCTCCAATGTTGCTAGGAAAAAGCTCTCATCCCTCTTTAGAAAAGATGACACTCTCTTACCTGCTTACAAGAGATGAAGCTCTCCTCTCCTCCTCGGTGCAACTCCTTCAAGAAGACTCCCTCACAAACTCGAAGGAATGGTTGAAGAAGATGCGTAGGAGATTTGATGGAAGAAGAAAAAGTAGAGGCAGCATGGGTTGCAAGAAGAAAAAACCTTCTCTTCACCTTTCTCCAAAGTTCTCATCATAAAGGAACTTCTCTAGCCTATAGGGCTCTCCATGGAAGAAGATGGCTAGCTCTCCCAAACTCTCCAGCAAGAAGAAGAAGAGGAAGCTCTAGGAAAGCCTCCCTCTCAAGCTCTCTCCAACAAGAAGAAGAAGAAGAAGCTCTAGCCTCTCAAAAAACCAGGTTCAAAGTCTCTAATGGCTATGCCTCCAGGAAGAGTGCTCAAGATGCCTCTTTTCCCCCTCCTTTTTTTTTCCTAAAGTGGCACACAACTCCCTCCTATAACCTTCCCTAAAAGGTCCAAAAAGGTTCCATCCATGACCTTTTCGTCTACGCCATGCATATCTTCACTATATCCAAGAGAAACTTGCATTTGTGGCTGCCTTGGGGCTTGTTCGGGGTCAAAATGATGAAAATTTTGAGAAAAGGCGGGAGCAGAAAATGACTTGGCGCCTAGGTGTTGGGTCTCTGGTGCATAGGCTGGCGCATAGGCACCGAGCCTGACTCGTAGGCGCTGGGCCTGACGCGTAGGCGCTGAGTCCCTATCGCCTATTTTCTATTCTTTCGGGTTCCCAAAGCTGTTTAGGGATGTTTCAGGCTCTTAGGCGGCCTGGACTAGCACCCAGGCGTCAGGTCTGACGCCTACTTTCTTTCGAGGCCCACAGGGGCTGTTTTAGGCGCTTAGGTGCCGGTCTTGCCCCGAAAATCCCAATTTTTTCTGGGAGTGTTCGATGAGAGGCTTTAACAATCCGTAAGCTATGAGAGATCAAATATGACTAAAATATAGTCTCATAACTTCAAATATAAGAATTTTTGAAGGCATTACATTAGTGGCTTTAATGTTAGCGGGCTGATCTTCCTGGAAACGTGCGTGGGAGGTTTTTTTGGAGTCCTTGACCAACGGGAGGTGACGTATGCACGTTATACACTCCTTTAACATTTAAAAGAGCGTTCAAACCTTTGTGAAATAAAAAATTGATGTCAACAAAAGACTCCAAACAAGTGTGCTACTCCGCTAAGACACAACACACTTGTGGAAGTGACTCAATTTTTTATTAAACAAAGTTTAGTCATGCAACCGACAAACTCGGTCAACCAAAAAGAGCATATCTGCATATGATAGGAAAGTAAGCTTGGGGGCTCACATCAAATCTTAAGAGGTAGACATGTTATCTTTGTTGAGAAGGAATGCTTGGAGACTTATATCAACTTGAGGGCCTGTCAAGGGGATCAGATCAAGAGAGAAAACGCAGGGCGTCACTTTCAATCATGAGATCTGATCAAGGTAAGGCACTGGGCCTATAACCTAAGAAGGAAAGCTCTGGAGCCGACATCTAACCTGGCAAGTAATTTGATCGAGCGAGAATCTCGAGGGACTCATATTTTCTCGAGAGGTCATTAGAGATGATCATATTAAGAGGGAACATGCTGAGATTCACATATAACCTTAGATCTGATCCAGGCGTGGAACCTCAAATGCTTGCCACATTATGGAGGAATGCAAGGGGTCTTACATCATTCCTTTCAAGATGTATACAAGTTGACTAGATCAAGAATGAATGTCAAAGGCTTTAAATCACTTCTGAGTGCTAGTTGAAGTGATCAGTTCTATGGAGTCCTTGAGCCACGGGAGGTTACACATGCCTGTTGTATGCTCCCTTAACATTCAAAAGCGCATCCAAACCTTTGTGACAAAAAATTGATGCGAACAACTAACTTTCTAACAAATCATATTCCCATTAAACTATTGCTAAATGAAATGTATCAAGTCCCCCATAATTTTTTTTTTCTCGACATAAAATATTCATATTTTCGATTGAGAACCTTTCGGAGCATTGACTATGTCTATATTCATCAAAACCATCACAACACTAAGCTTGATTCTAGTGCCCTGGATGCATCTTTTTTGTATACTCAAAGAAGCTTCAAAGTGTTCCTAGTTAAGTTCAAGAATTTTTCTTATCTTTCGGGGTATTACCTTTGTTATAATGAAGTATATTTTATGATGACGATTTTGATTTCGGAGAAAGAGGGGTGGAGAAAATTCAGCAAGAACAATCAAGAAAGCAATCTGGAAAAGGAGAAAAAACATCCATGATTGTTATGAGATGCACTAGTCAAATAAAAAGATACAAAATACAAGATTTCCTACTCTCGCAAGTGATCGAGATACATAAATCACTATCCTAAGGATTGGCGAAGGAGATCCGAGAAATTACCATCGACAACGAATGCATACATAAATCACTATCCTAAGGATTGGCGAAGGAGATCCGAGATATTACCATCGACAACGAATGCATACAGTTGCCACCACCTAACACTATGGATACAAATTCGTTCCCATCTGCGAACTACAAAGGGAGTAAATGCCCACATAAAACTCAAATTGAACCCCCTAAAACAGTTATATAAATAATCTTCTAATAGAGATACCCTAATTGGAAAATAGATAAATAGGAATTAATCAAAAAAGAAGAACATCTTGCTGGAATCAAGAAAACCCGAATAGCAAAGCTTAGTTCAGGCCTTTCGGGGTGGAATCACATCCTGATTCCCGCACGCACGAGAAATTTCCTGAATAGGTGGATCGTGTGAATTATGAAATCCCATGCGGTGGAATTCCATGTTTTTTTTCTTTGCTCGCATCCCCTCAGTTGTGCGTTCCTGTCATGTCTCACATGAATCTATCGGGGTTGGTGGAGCTTTGACGTCAATTTTCGAAGTTTCTGACTCACTATATGGAATCATGCCAACCATGTGGGAGGTGTCGGAGCAGCTGTAATCTCCCGGGATTGGAGGGTCTTCGACAATGTATCTAGAAGCACCTAGGTCCCATTGTCAAATGCACCATCCCACAATACATTGAAAGAGATTTTCTGAATTGTGAGTAACCATCTCTATCTATAATCCTGATTGGCTTCCGACACTTGTTTCTTCGGTGGCATGACTAGTTTTTATTATTTGGAGGTGAAAGAGGGTGTATAACTCTGATTTAAGGTGCCTAAAAATTTATTAGGATGGCTGATTTTGAAAATCAGCGAAGGGGAATTAAGTTTTTGGGTGGAGTTTGGGTTAGGTATTGGTGGATGTTGATAAACCTATGATGAAATTAGGGTTAGACTAGCTTTGAAACCAAATAATATCAGATTTTAACCAAACAACAATGACGAAATAATGTTATTGCTGAATTCAAGTAGGAAATTACAATTATACAAGCAAAAATCTAAAATTGCAATAAACAACAACACAAACTCAAAGTAGGTTTGGATCGAGGGGTGGTGGTGGTGGTCGACGAGAGTTTGGAAGGTGGTGAGATGGTGGGTAAGCAACAATATAGCAAGGTGGCTTCCTCTTAGGTTCTAGACAACAAGCAAGCAGTGGGGATCGACGTGAAATGGCTGTCCTGGTTGATGACAGCAGGGAGGGAGGCGGAATTTGCAAGGGGGAGGCAGCTAGCAGTATGGACAGCGGCAGGGGCTGCCGTTTGAAAGCGGTGACATCAAGATAAGGGAGGTTGGGAGTGATGGCAGCGAGGAAGCGGCCGATTTAGGGATGGCAACATCAAAGGTGGAGGGGAATGCGGTTGTGACCACTGGGACTGCAGGAGAACAATAAAGAACCGTTGTTCTGGGTGGTTGCACAAGTGAGAGAGACGAGGAGCGGTGCGCGAAGGATGCAGAAGGATTGAGGAAGGACAAATGCCACCTCGAGAGCGAGTTACCGCTGAAACACCTTTCAGACTTATGAATACAACCCTCAAAGGGAAAATAGAGATGTCGTTGGCTGTCCTAAACAAACACAAGACAAAACCTATCCTAAAACACGACAAAAGCAATATATATATATATATATATATATATATAGACCTATGGCCCAGCCCTATTGCTCCCATGGAGCCAAGTGGATCGATCGACCCTCACAATATCGCTTCTAGAGCGCCATACACAATCCTACACCCACTAGACGTTCACGCCCGATTGCCTTTAAAGGAAAGCAACCCAAGCAATGCCACGTATAATCAATTTAAACCCTCACATCAAATATGCTTAATAAGAAGAAAAAAATCCAAGCTTAAACCAGAATGTCTAATCATCTGAATTTGTGCAAGGTCAACCATCATATATTGAAAGTATGGACTCTACCCTTATAACTCAAAATCATTATGATATGTCTTCCTATTGCTCTAAGGGGCACAAAAATGCACTTAAACCGCATTAGCCAACTTATTTCTCTTTCCAAAATTTTCTTATCCAAATTTTAATAATTATCCGAGAAGCACTTGAGAACATATAATGGAACAAATTCATGATTAAAGAAATGAGGTTTTTAAAGGAAAATCAAAATTGATAGGCGGTGGAGTTATGGAAAGGAATTAAATTAATGGGATGCTAGTGAGTGTTCATTGTCAAATATAATGTAAACAAGACACTCGATAAATATGGAGTTAGAATTTTTCCAAAAGGACACATTCGAACTGATAGAATTTATTTTAGAGAAACTTGTCGGCACTTTTAAAAGGGGGGAGAAGTTTTAATGTTTGGGGGTCGCCCGTAAGAAGCTGTCGGCAGCCGGAATCGAAATCCCGTCGCCCGCTTCGGAAGAACTTTTTAATTTACATATATATATAATTTTAGAAAAATATGAAATCAAACTGACCTCATATTTTTCATAGTTTAAATGAAAGAGCACTCAACCTCAAATCCTGTATCCACCCCGAGGGATAAACACAAGACTTGGGGGTGAGGCTCGATCAAATAAACTAAGAAAGATATGACATCTGTTTGGGTCTGCGAAACCGTTTTATTTGCCGACAAGTTTTCCTATTTAATACAAATAATTAAATAGTGTTTATTTTAAGCTGGGTTCGGAAAAACTCCCTATAAGGGCAAGCCCCTATAGTTAATTACATCTTAAATGACCGAGGTCACCTAAGAAAACTCTCGATAAAAATCAGGGAATAATGTCTTCGAAGAGGTTAAAAGGATAGGACTTTACAACGAAATCGGACGAAGAAGGTGTGAAAGGGGAAATGCTCAAATCTGGAACATTGTTGAGGAATCCAAATGAAGAGAAACTAGGGGAGGTCACAGATCCTGAGGAGAACCTCAGTGACTTCTCAGTCTATCCTATGGTTTGGCTCCAATTTTGGGAAGAAAATATTAAAGTGTTTTATCCTGTCAATTTTATTTAATTAGAGCTTATAGCTGCGTGACATGGTCACTCAAACTGCCTAGAAGATATGAGGGTTTACGTCGTATCGGACGACAACCTCGGAACCTAGAACGAGTTTAGGGCTTAAATCATACGGCAGAGCTATACGAATGCCTAAAGAAAAGGTGGAGGATTTATGTTGCGCTAGGCAAACAACCTCGAAAACCTATGGATTGTTGTTTAATTTCTAGGAAAAGGAAGGGTTTTGCTGAGGAAGACACGTTCTGCTGTTGAAGATGACCGTGCTGCCCACTGCGCTAGCTCCAAGCTCCTTGACGTGACAAGTTTAAGTTTTCTAGGGTGTCCAGTTGTAGAATCAAATGACCCTATGGTTGTAGTCCTCTAAACATCCTATGTAAAAGAAAATAAGTAAACATGTTTAAAGTTATAAAATGTAAAGCGTACAATACAGGAGCGAACAGTAGTATACAAGTGAAACAGTAGTAGGCAGAAAACAGAAGCAGTATAACATGCTATACACAAAAGACAGTAGCAGGTAGAAGCAGGACAAGTGTAACATGCTGTATAAGAAGAGCAGTAGCAAGTAGAAGCAGGAAAAGTGTAACATGCTGTATAAGAAGAGCAGTAGCAGGTAGAAACAGGAAGATTGAGTACTGTAAAATGTAAAGCAAACCTGTATGCCTGTGAAATCCGCCGTCCCTTAAGCATAGCAAACCTAAATGCATCTCAAAAAGTAAATCCCGAAAGAAACGTCGCCCAGGAAACCCGAAGAAAAGTGGAGGAACTCGAGAAAATCAACGAAAGAGACTCAAGTGAAAGAAAATACTCAAAACTCCTGGGGGAAATCCTGAAAGAAAAGAAAA
>NEWO01000012.1:627801-686558 GCA_003013225.1 Phalaenopsis aphrodite | reverse complement strand
TTTCACAAAAATTCGACCTGCGATCGATCGTCACAAGTGGTTTACTCGAGCCCTCGGCAAATAATGGTGCAGGCAATGCGAATTGCGGCAATCGGACGCGTCGACTCTCCGAATTGCGAAGCTGGTGCGCGCAGGAGTGCGAATTGTGCAGAAGGCCAACCTAAGGCTCGGAAAGGTCCTATAGGAGTCCATTTTGGGTTTCCTCATGTCGGTTCCATCCTTCTAAGTGTTAGAAGTCGATACCACACACGCAAAACTCCAAAAGAGGACGGAAATAGGTCGAACTAAAACGAGGCGGGCACCAATTCTAAGATTCTAAGATAGTCGCAGGAAGACCCCTAAGGCTAGATCCTAACTCCTACGAGGAATACTAGACCTCACGAAAATTGAGGTCAACAAAACTTTTGCACTATTTGTGGTGCTAAATACTATATGGAACATATTCTAGGTTTTGATAATGGATTTAACTCCGTGCTAAATACTATATGGAACATATTCTAGGTTTTGATAATGGATTTAACTCTAATTATGTATGTAGATTAAAGAAGATTTTATATGGACTCAAACAATCTTGAAGAGAATGATTTGGGAAACTCACCAAGGCCATGACAATGAAGAACTTAGAGCAATGCCTCTAAGATCGCATTGCATTTATAAAAAGCTTTATGGTAAATCACTGTTAAAATAGTTTATGTTGATGACATAATTATAACATGATATGATTTCAAAGATTTGAAGAGTTTAAAGGACCAACTATCCTAAGATTTCAAATTAAAAGAATTGGGAAGCTCAGATGATTTATTTGAATAGAAGCGGGATCACTCAAAGATTGCGATATTCATCTCTCAACAAAAATTCTTTCTGATCTAACTAATGAAAATGTATGATGGGATGCATGCTCTCGAAATCTTCAATTGTTTATTGCCATGAACTGGAGAGGCATGAGATAATCGAGATTTGGAAAAAGGAAGGTATAAAAGGCTGACTGGGAAGCTTGACAACACTAGATTGGTTATAACCTGTTTTTATTGTTATAACCCAACTTACGAAATCTTATTTAGAAATATAAGAATAATCCTAGAGATATACACAAGATGTTGATTCAGCAAGATCTCTCATAAATAAAATTTTTGCTGCTGATTGTTGAACCTTGGCAAAAAGAAGTTGGTTGTCTCTAGATATAGGGCTAAAGTGGAATTTCTTACAATGGTCCAAAGAATATGTGAACTAGAATAAGTTATTCTAATTCACTAGAATAAAGTGAGAAATTTTAATAAAGTTATACTGCAACAATAAATAGATAATCAAAATTGCACTCAAACAAGTCTAAGGGTCTGTTTGGGGCAGCTTATAAGTGTGGGCGGCGTTTTCAAAATACTGCAGTACCGTTTGGTTCGTGCGTTTCGCCAGTTTATCTGAAACTGTATTTAGGTTTTTACACTAAACGCAGGCCGCGGGCCGACCCCTGCGGCTGACCCGCGGGCCGCGTTTCAGGATAAACAGTCTATCATGAAACGCACAAGCTGCCCCAAACGGACTCTAAAAGTACAATCAAAATGCATTGAAATCTATCGACACTTCATTAAAGACAGAAAATAATGTGAATTGATATGTATCTCATATGTTCAAACACTCGCAGCTTGCTAATGTTCTGACTAAAGGACTTTTGATCTCTGCATTGCTGAATATCTTCTTCAAGTTAGACATGAAGGATATCTACTCTACAACTTAAGATGGAGTGTTGGCGGTTCTACCTTGGGATTTTATAGTACTAGCAGCAGGTGGATCCAGCTTGGGAATCCTTAGCAGGGATTTTTTTTTTCATGCATCTTGCCGGTTGTAGCAATCCCTTTTCCTATTCTCACAGGTGTATGTATACAAGTTTTGTTAATAATTTGTAATCAATCATTGTATAATTAGTTTTTCCCGAAAGGAAGAATTACCTGAGTATTACCTAGAATCCTATTACATAAATAAGTTAGGTTCTCTCTCTTTAAATTGGATATGTGAAGTATCTGCTCATTGGTCTGTCCATCTGTGTATTATTCATTATTCATTCGCTTATCAAGGTCATATATGGAAGAGCACTCCGTTTCAAATTCAGTGAAAGGAAAAGATTTCTTTGAAGTAATAGTCGCATGCTGGAGAGCATTGAAGTTTACTAAGCGTAATGATTTTATCCCTTTTGACAGGTGAGTGGCAGTTTTCAGTCTGTCAGGGAGGCATTGATTCATATCACAAACAGAATTCGGGAGTCTTTCTTTCCCCCAAAGCATTATCCATATATCGGCATGTCTCAGCACCATTCTGTTGTACTGGAAATGCCTCCTATTATGCCAAGAAATGATGCACCTCCAGTTCGGTATGCTGCTGTTGGTTTTCCTCGTGTTCTGGATCCTTCAATTGAATCTCCAAGAAACCTTCCTGCCTCTTCACCAAAGTTATGGACTCATAAGGTAACTTTGTGGGTAATATAGAGCATGTAGTTGATGGCTTCATGATACTACGAAGCTTTTCACTTTTTTATGATATATTACAGAGTGGAGAGCCTGATGGACTTTCTGCGGGAAGGTTTGCTTTGTCTCTCGGCCTATGAACTTGTTTTAAGTTTAATATCTTACGTTGGTGCCATGTTGTACAGTGCAACTCAAGCTGCCGTTTCACCAAACAGAACTGTGACTATTGCAGTTCCTGAACACTATATGGGATTTGTGCATGGGGAGAGTGATGATAATCTAGCCCTTATTAGAGAGGTATGCGCATCTTATATTAGGATTTTCATTGAGAGGAAGAAATGGAGGATAACTAAATGAGCAATTCCACATAAGTAAGGCTAGTAATGATGATGTATTTTCATTCTGCTAGTTAATAGTTGTTTGGTCTTTCCTGAGTTAATATTCCTCAAATTCACGGTGACACTCCGTCTAATCATGAATAGGTTCTGTTGGGCAAGGTTTTTTTTTGTTGGTCTCCCTCATCAAGCAGTTCAATCTTGTCAAATTTTATTCATAATTTATTAAAAAGTTTATGCTGGTAGCTAATTATTTGTTGGCTTTGTAGGCAATCATGGAATTTTGAGTTTCCTATTTTAATTTTATTCTTTTTTTGATCTTCTTATTTATGTTATATTTCTTTTCTTGCTGAGTTACTTTATCTTTGGTAAGTTGTGTTTGTTGTAATTAAGCTTGCCCTGGCCGTTCCTTATTATATAAGAAGAAGAGTTGTACTTTTACGATTGAGAAATATTACAATAGGATTTTCTTCACCTTTATTCATGGTATCAGAGCTAAGAATCAAACCCTAGATTCTCCTTATGTCGTTGTAGCCTCTCCCAGTGTCGGAATCATTACTGCAAACCTGTCTTAGTCATGATTGCAATCCCGTCGGCTCCTTGCTAGCAATCACGACTGTTTGCTTGTCCATAATCTGCAAACTCATTGATGATTCCCAGTGAGGTAAAATCGTGATTGTTCGCACATATGTACCTCGTGATCCCCACGTTAACTTCTAGTACTTTCTTTCATATATCAGTTCTCCTGCTTTTTTCTAGCCGAATGCTGGCTAACTCCCATCTCCTGCAGCGCTGATTGACGCCTATCTCCTGCAGCACCGGTTCCCTCCTATCTCTTGTAGCCTAATTTCCCTCCCATCTCCCGCATCACTGGTTCTACTACCTTTTCCTGCAGACCACCATCTAACCAGCAAGACCTACTTCCAGCGACCCAACTGCTCCTTCCCGAGCATACTGCAGAGTCTCAAGAATCCTACCGGTCCTCTAGAAGTTCCTAACCTGTTTATTCTTTCCAGGTTTTCCAGTTGTTCATGGCTAAAGTTAACAACTCATCAATCGGGATTTCTTTTCAACACTAACACACATTATGACAAAGTACAAAATGAAGATGTAGAGCTCTATTTTGGAGGTTAGTTCTGAATCAGAGACAAAAACTTCTCTTCAAACTATTCTAAAACTCTCATTTTATCACAAATCATAAACTCAATGACCATAACTTCCTTCAATGGTCCCACTCTGTGTTTATGTATATTTTTGGAAAAGGAAAAAAAAGATCTTATGGGAAAGTGCACAGTTCCCAAGCTCGCTGATTCTAACCATCGTTTCTGAAAAAATCCAAGATCATATGGTCATGTCTTGGTTGATCAATCCTATGACCATAGGGATGATGGATTTTTTTCTTTTTTATATGGCAACACATGAGATTTGGAAGCAGCTCCTAAGACTTATTACAATAACGAAAACACTGTAGAATTGTTTGGGTTCAAGACAAAATTGCACAAGCTCCGACAAGAAGAGTTGAGTGTGACTCAATACTTCAACACACTTAAAAAGTATTAGTTACAATATATATATATATATATATATATATATATATATATATATATATATATATATATATATATATATATATATATATATATATATATATGATACATTTATATGGAAATGCCCACAAGATGTTATGGTGTATTAAATAATAGTGTAAAAGAAGAGGATCAAATTATTATGTCTAAATAAGAACTTAGTTAAGGTCAGAGGAAGAATCATGGGGATAAAGCTTCTCCTTAACACTTGGGAAGCCTTTGTGTAAGTCAGAGGAGAAGAAAATAGGAGGAAACTCATGGTTACAGGAAGTGCGGATTCATCTTGAACTGAAAGCTTCACCTTATGCAGACATTTCTCCCATGAGTCAAAGCCAAAGAAGTACATTGCAAGAAAATTGGTCACACGAAGGATAAGTGCTGGAAACTACATGAAAAACCCACATATTAGAAACCTGGGCAAGAATGGAAAGACCAAGATAACAAGGCCTATGTTGCTAGCTCTTCTGAAGGGTTGCCAACCCTAGCCCCTTTACCAAGAAACAACTGGAGGTTTTGAAGAAACTTCTTTCGAGCATAACCGAGCAACCTACTAGTTTGATGAGACACTAATATATCATGTCCTCCTATATCACTAACAATGGAAGATTTTGACTTTGAATAATAGATTCAGGTGCTTCTGATCACATGACTGGAGATATTCATGTTTTCACTAACTAGCAAGAGTTCACCGACTCCAAATTTATTAGACTTGCAGATGGTTCTCACTGCAGGATTGTTGGGAAATAAGTAAAAGTATCCAAATATATTTTGCTCTCTTCTGTGCTGTATATTTTCCAATTAGATTGCAACTTACTTTCAATCAACAAACATACTCTTTTTTTGAGCTGTTTTACTAAATTTAATTCTAATTTTTGTGGATTCTAGGTGGAGATTCGGGGAAGATGATTGATACTGTTGAATTGCATCAAGATCTATATCTGCTTAAGGAAAGCTTTTCTCATAACACACAAGTGTCTTCTTCACCATCCCTTTTCCATATTCTTGAATTTGTTGTGTCCGAGTCTGTTGAAAGTTAACTTTTATTATGACATTATCGTTTATGGCACCCCAATTTTCATTATGTTGCAAATTTATACCCTCATCTCTTTATTAAATCAAAACCAAAGTTTTATCAGTGTAAGATTTGCCAATTGGTTAAGCATACTTGTCATGTCCATCATCCATTCCAGTACAAACTCTCACATTCTTTATCTTTCATCACGGTGAAATTTGAGACCCATCAAAATTAAAAATCATTAATCGAGCCGAATGGTTTGTCTCATTTTTTTATGACCACATTAGAACCATTTGTATATTCGTCGTGAAGAAAAAAAATCTGAAGCTGCATAAATATTTCAATCTTTTCATATAATATGAATTTTATTCAATTCCAATGCAAAATTCAGATTGTCAAAACTAATAATGTAAATGAATGCTTCAACTCTATCATTGGTCTCTACCTCGCAAAGAGTTATATTATCCATGTGAATTCCTCCGTTGAAACTACACAATAAAATGGGATAAGTGAGAGAAAAAATAGTCATCTTCTAGAGGTATCTTGGTTTATAATTCATTTTCATAATGTACAAAAAATTTTCTGGGGAGATGTCATGCTTACAACCACCTACCACATTAATAGAATGCAAAATAGGGTTCTTGGATTCAAAAATCATCTCAATATTGCGATGGAAACATACCCTAATGTCAGAGCTTTCTCATCCAATCTTCCTCTAATAATATTTTACTTTTTCTTTTGGTCACATTCACCAATCAAACTTCACAAAGCTTGACCTGAAATTCATCAAATGTATCTTCTTTGGGTATGCTTCTAATAAAATGGGTACAAGTGATATTCTGTCATTACAAAAAATACTATAATTTCATGGATGTTATTTTCTTTGAAAACTAACCCTACTACCCTAAATCCGATATTTAGGCTAAGAGTCTGGGTGAATAAACTTGGGATACTACTCTGGATACACGCACCGATCTAGAGTCATCACAACCAACCCTCTTTCCCTACAGTACTCTGGATTTGCACACTGATCTGTAGTCACCACAATCTATTCTTCTTCCCTTTAACCATCATGTCTCCCAAGTTTCACCTGTTGAGAACATCCAACCTGAGATTAACAATAAGGAACTTTGTGCGTATAACGTGAGAAAGAAATCCACTGAGCAGGATAAAGACAATATACAGTCACATAATTATTCATAACCAAACTTGAATTCACACGCTTATGAAGTTCCAAGGGAGGTGGAATTCAGTGGAGAAGACAGTGAAAGTTGCATAAATTTTCCTATCCTGGATTTCGTTGCATATGAGTAGCTATTATCAATCTATAAAGCTTTTATATCTAATCTTTGTTAGTGTGCATATACTCGAGTCAATTCATGAAGCATTTCAAACTCTAGAATGAAAAAAAATACAGTTGAAGTGGACATTTAATCTCTTGATCTAAATGGCACATAGACTTTTACATAGCTTCCTCCAGATATAAGAACTGTAGGGTGCAAACAAGTGTTCAATGTCAAGTTCAAAACAAATGAGAATATTGAGAGGTTCAAGGCTCGGTTGGTGGTCAAAGGTTTCACTCAGTCTTATTAGATAGACTATCAAGAGACCTTTGCTTCAGTGACAAAGTTATGCACTATAATAGTTCTTCTTTTCTTAGCAGCGAATAGAGACTGTGAATTGCTTCAACTTGATATGAAGAATGAATTTTTGAATGGAGACCTTGAGGAAGTAGTGTATATGAAAATCCCACCAGGACTGAAAAATGATTCAAATAAAAATTTGATTTGTATACTAAAAAAGTCACTTTATGGCCTTAAATAATTTCTAAGGGCTTGATTTTATAAATTTGCCAAGACTATGAAATCTATTGGATATATACAATGCCAAGCAAATCATACATTGTTCATAAAACATACACTGGGAGGTAAGAAGGTTATACTCATTGTCTATGTGTATTAAAAGAATAATAATATTTTGTACACTAGGAGACTTGCGCCTCCAAACTAGGTCTGTCCGATATGGGTAGTTAACACCTCTTTAAAAGGAAGATATTTGCCTCATTGTATAGTACTATGACCCTTAAGCACTTTCAACTATGAGGGCAGTTAACAGCTCTTTCAAGGAAAGACAGGTGTCTCATCATAGGACTGTGGACCTCCAAATTTGGTCCCTCTAGTGCATATGGCCAACCGTGTCTATTTTCAATGGAAAATTAAAAATTTATTGTTGAGAACACATGTATTGCGAAGTGTGGTGCTCTCTCAACACCAAAGGGATATTTATATAGTCAAGGAAGAAGGACTAGGAGGGAATTTTTGGCGGAAAAAATGCAGAATATAAGAAAAATCTTGAATTTTTTAAATTAGCACGAAAAGGAAAACACCTCAAAAAAAAAAAAAAAACCAAAAATCTCAAAATTTCACTCTTAGTGCGTGAGGATGCCCGTAATCAACACACACGTGCAATTAGGGTAAATGTGTAAATGTGGGCAATCAACACGTGTGCATGCATGCACATGCACTCTCGTGCCAGCTCACAGTTGTCATTGCGGGCACGGGCGCACATGTCTGTCCCTACGCACACTCGCATTTGTAGGCCTCCAAGTGCATGCGGGCACACATGCGCACACACAGTGTCATTGCCGCTGATGACGATTTTTTGTCCAACCCATTTTTGACACCTTTTGGTCTCTGGGATCTTTTACGACATTCCTGTCTCAAAACTGATATCTTCAAATGAATATTGAGAAAAAATTGGGGCACAACCCTTGGGAAAAGATCCGTACCAACAACTTATGAGTTGACACACAGTGTCATTGCCGCTGATGACGATTTTTTGTCCAACCCATTTTTGACACCTTTTGGTCTCTGGGATCTTTTACGACATTCCTGTCTCAAAACTGATATCTTCAAATGAATATTGAGAAAAAATTGGGGCACAACCCTTGGGAAAAGATCCGTACTAACAACTTATGAGTTGATGCATATTACAATTTCGTTGGTAGTAGCAGCCAAAAGATGGTGGTCCAACAGTGATGGCCGACATTGGTTTTTCGATAGCAATAACCCGAGGGTGATGGTTCGGTGGCAACGATGGTGGTGGTCGGGCAGTGGTGGTCCAGTGTTGGCGACTGCCAAACTATGGTGTTTTAGCGGCAACGACAATGGTGATCGGGCAATGGTGGTCCGACAGCGGTGACAACCACACTGTAGTGGTCTGACAATGATGACAGTCGTGGTTGGGCAACGACGTTGACTCGAGATCCGGTGGAGACGATGGTTGTCTGATAAGGACGACAGTGGTGTTCGAGTAATGATGGTTCGATGATGGCGGACCTGATGACAGCGGTGGTGAATCTCGGGAACTCTCAAGAGCTTACAACTCCTTCAGCATTCTCATCCCCTCTCATGAAGAGAGCTGACTTTTATTTATAGCTTTTGGTAGTTTCATCCTTTGTAATGTTGTTAGAATCCGAACCGCTATATGGACGACCCAAAATAATGAGTTTTAGGGGCATTTTAGTGCCTTAGTGATGTCAGAATTAAGCGATTTTGGACTCATTGAATTCTTCTCATTGATACACTCTATTTTGCTATAAACTTGTCTTAATTGGAGATTATTTGATCCCATAAAATATGTCATAAATATTTTAGTATGTTTTAAGTTCATGATTGAGTTATGTTTGATGTTAAATTTGAGTCCAAGTGAGCCCACATATTCTTACTATGCTTTCTGTCTTTAGGGTCTTTTTCCAACAATCCTCTAAAATATATCTCTGATCAAGTTATGTTTGATGTCGGCTGACTCATCTTATCAAAACACTTCATTTGAATTGGAATATAGATGATTAAATATTTGGAGTGTCAAAGTTTTGAGAAAAATAGGTTGAATCCTGAATATGCTCGATGCCTTTTCCCTTTGCTTTCATTCCATTAAATAATAATCTTACAATCTATTTTATGTACGAAATATTCTGTATAATCCATTTTAACTAACTTAATAATGCATATTCATAATCTAAATATTTAGTTAACAAGGAAATAAATCAGAATAAAGAAATTGGAAATAGTTTAAATAAGAAAACTCTTAATTATAAAAAACTTTTAATTTAGTTGCCTGATTTCTCTCCTTCGTGATTGACATCCCCCTCTCAAATTGATGTTGGCTGATCAGGAAGCATCAATTTGTCAACAAGAAACTTTATCGGGACCAACAATTTTCAAGCAGTGTGTGTCGAAATCGAATGTGTAACAGCCGAGAATGTCGAAGCTTTAGAGACAACTTGTGGACCATAATATGATTTGAGCAAAGAAAAGCAAGAAATATTCTATCGTTGTCGTCCAGAAATTTGAATTATAGCCACAAGAAGGATTCACATCCAGTTGCACGATCCAAATGCTACCGATCATAGCCCACAAGAAGGATCCAGTACACGATCCAAATGCTACATATCATAGCCCACAAGTAGGATCCGCGTCTTGTTATACGTTCCAAATGCTATTGATTCTTCCGGCGACTACAAGGATGATTTGTTCCCTGAACTTCACGCCAAAAGTGTTGAATCCGAGATTAGGCGTGCAGATAAAAAAAGAGACTGTCTCGTTGGCATGCAGACGAAGGTGACAAAGAAGTGGGAGCCACTGCGGGTGGAGTTCGAATGATGGAGAGGCTCTGTCGAGACCAGTTGAGTCGAAGAGGAAGACGAAGTAGAACGAAGATGATGTAGGCGAAGAAATAATCAGACGTCGAACAGACGATGAGAGATTCTGGAGGACGAGAATTCCAAATCATTAATCTAAATCAACCTATGAGATCAAAAAAAAATCTAAAGAAAACAAAAAAGAACCAAAAGATCGTGCACTGCCTTGCATTCGGCCTGAGACCGAAGGAGAGGAATCTGAAGCTTAAGCCTACGATCCTTGAGTGCCGAAAGGTCTAGGAAGGATCTCAGCGCTGAAATATATCAAATTTCCTTGAGTACCAAAGTTAAAGATAAAGCCGAAGCTGCTGAAGCAGAAGCGGACGAGATCGCAGGTTGCGGACAAGACAACAAACGGACAAGATCGCAACTAGAACCAAACACGAGAGACAAAACCAAGCAGAAGCGATTAAGCAACCGAACAGTCAAGGCAGACGATCAAGCGAAGCAGTCGAAGCAAGCGAAGCAATCCAGGAGACCGAACCGCCTGATCGAGCGAGTCAAATGAGAAGGCGAAGCAGTTCAGGCGAGTAGACTAGCAGGCGAGCAGCCTAGACAAAGCCGCCAATGCAGTCGACCAAAGCAGACTAAGCCGCTGAAGCAATCAAGTAGTCCAGACAAGGCATACAAGGGTTTAGGAGAACCAAACGAAGCAAATGATGGTCTAGATCTAGCAGACAAGCAAACAAGCGGTACTAAAGGAAACAGATGAAGCAGTCGCAACAGATAAAGATCCCTCTGAACGATTCCAAGGCGGAGCGTGCAGAGTCGTGTCTGCTTCCGTTGCGAGGGGTTTTGTCAGATGGGCGAATCAAGACAAAGAAATAGTTCCTCACTTTCCTCAAGAAGACCGGCGGGAATGGAGTCTTGACGGTTCTCCAACGACTATGAGTGCTTAGGGCAAAAATTTAGCTCTGATATCATGTCAATATTTTGCGTGAATAGGCTGAATCCTGAATAGGCTTGATGTCTTTTCACTTTGCTTTCATTCCATTAAATAATTATCTTACAATCTATTTTAGATACAAAATATTCTGTATAATATATTTTAGCTAACTTAATGATGCATATTCATAATCTAAATATTCAGCTAACATAGAAATAAATCAGAATAAATAAATTGAAAATAATTTAAATAAGGAAGTTTCTAATTATAAAAAAACTTAATTTAGCTGTTTGATTTCCGTCATTCCTGATTGACATGGAGATCTCGGTTTCAATGTGCAATGAAATTCATGCATGATTAAGATAATTTTTTTGTCAACTTATGAGTTGTCTCCCTATTTTCAGGAGTTGCTGTCAAAGACGATGAAGATGTATATATATATATATATATATCCTAAGTTATTGAACATTTATACAACATAAAAGAGTGGTCTTTAAGGACATTGACATCATATTTTTTGGCACCCAACCTCTACTGTTGGTCTTCCTTCAAATCTGTCGGGTCGCCCTACTTCCCCAATCTACTCCGCTACTCCCTTAGAGGAAGTTATGTTGACAACACTCCCTTTGTTTTATATTTTAATAATTTATACTGTTGTGATGTCTTATCATATTTATCTAGATTATATCAACCTTATTTATATTAATTAAATTTTAAGTAGTCTTGTTGCATGCCGGTAACTTCCTATTGTTATATGAAGACCCGACACATATAAATAAAAGAAAAAACTGACAGAGAGAACAACAAGAGTTTTTACATGAATTTAAATAGTACCAACGTGACAATCGATGATCCAAATAGTTTTTTTGATTCAAACCACACAAGTTTTATTAGATAAGCATTTACAGGATCTTCGGAATTCTGCATGGGTACCTGAAAGATTCACTCCCAAAGGGATTGTTTAACATTTGAATTTTCTCATTTGTTCTTGCGCAAAGTATCCTTATTAGATTTTAGTTCTATTGATTTGTTCCGGACCTTTCCCATTCGTTGTCATATTTTTTTGGCTTTGAATAAAGGTCTAAAGGAAAAATTAGATATTTTAATTTTGGTTCATATTTGATTTGAGTAGAGCGCCAAGTGATTAATGTCAATTCCAATTTTTACTCTCTTAAATTTTGAATGATTATCAAATGATTTTCTTATTTTAAGCTTAAAGTGATTTGCTTATCCCTTTTGGTTAATTTCCTTATTTCAAACAAACTTGTATAATTATCTCCGTATATTCATCTTTAATTTAATTTAATTTTTAAAAACATCATCCACCTATTTATTGCAGAAGTTATTATATAGGATGAATGTGGATGATATATGTTTGATGAATAATCAGGTATCTGGAGCCAACGTGACTATCCATGATCCAAAACCGGGAACACATGAAGGAACCGTTGTTATATCGGGATCTCAAAAACAGACTCGCACTGCCCAAGGCCTTCTCCATGCCTTCATCCTTAATGAATTATAGTAATCTACTTCTCCTTATACTACAGCAGGAGTGCAGGACTACCAAAGCCTACAACATGCATTAGCTCCTAGTAAGGAGAAGCTGCTCTTTTTGTTCGTCTGTTTATTTTTTTCCTTCCATTTAATGTTGTTGTAACGGTTGAATGTTTATATATATATATATATATCTTTAATAGCAAGCTTTCAGGGAACCAACCTATGTTGGCTGCTTACTTCAATGTCGTTTGATGATAGATATTATCATATTGCTCTTAGAAATAAGTAATGGCCGAGCTGTATATAATTTGTCCAAAGCATTTTTCAATACATGAGATGATGTTTAATTATAGCAAAATTCTCTATAATTTCGAAATAATAGTTAAAAAAACAAAAAGGCTCATGCAGAAGAGTCTTTTGAAATGCGCACAATGTAGTCAGAATAAGAGTTAGTCATTTATTCTCATGTAGGCATGAGAGTAAGAGAGTCGGATGTTAGATTCTAATAGTTCTCATTTATTTTTCATATTACTTAATATAGAGCGTTGAGTGATAAAAATATGATTTTTATGACATGAATTGAGAGGAGGTACAATATTTTGTTATAGTGGGTTCATAATGGTACCGTGCATTGTGTTGCTCAGTAGCAATGCATACCTTTTCTAAGTATTCAAGAGAATATAGTTTTTTTTTTATTTAATTCAAATATAGTTGATAACAATATGAACTCTGTATTCATTACATGGTTAAGCTATATGTATTCACTAAAATTTATGATCTGGCTAGCAATATTTAGTGAAATTATGGCCAATTCATTTTGTTTAAATAATCTTTAGTTTTTTTTTTAATAATATTGAATTGCTGATATAAAATTCTTGGAGGGTGAGCAAAAATACTGTTATAATTAATTTTAAAGAAATTAAGTTTAAACACGTGCTTTAACTCGCAACTTAAAAATTAATTTTTGGGGTGCTGTAAAACCACGTGCTAAAGTAGTCGTGAGTGGTAGTAGGAGTCCGACTTTGGCATTAAACACGTGCTATTTGGTCTTACGCGGAACCACAGACCAACTAATTAAGCCACGCCACTTCTTTAATTCTTCTCTCTTCTTCTTCTGCTGCTGCTCTGCATTATAAATAATCTCTAAGCTGCCAACAGCTGCTGCCATAATCGATCAAGCAGCTTCTTCCTTCCTACCATGGATGACATGGATGCCGACTACGATCACTACTGGGACACCAAGTTGTTCCTGGACGGCGAAGAACTCAATAGGTGATTTAAGTTTTTAACAATATTCTCTCTCTCCTCTCCTCTCCTCTCAACCAACGGTAATTATTTAGTTATTAGTTCATTTGAACATGCGTGTTATGGCTTCAGGGGACTTTTCGGCCCCATTGAATATTCTCTTGGAAAGGGACCTCTCACTTCTTCCAAAGCCGGCTCCCTCCTTTTCCACCGGATCAATCCCTTTTTATTTCATAAATTTTATAAAATAAATTAATTAACCACACAATCAATGATCTATAATTTTCCAACCGCACTTCTTTAACTAATTAATTTTCTCTCCTCTGTTTCCTGGTTCCACCATTGCAGAGCAAGCAGGAAACAGGGGAACCTTTCCTTTCTAGTTAGTTATTAATTAACTTCATTTGAACGCTGGTCTTAATCAATCAAATAAATCTCCATAAAATGAAAGTGAATTTCGATTGATTAAAATATGAATTAATGAAATTGTGTTACTGAACGATCAGCTGGGGTGGACTTGACGAACATTTATCCTCCTATGACTCGAGCTCGCCGGAATGTGCGACCTCCCCTTCCTCGTCCTCTGCAGCAGCAAAGAACATTGTCATGGAGAGGAACCGCCGCAAGAAGCTCAATGAGAGGCTCTATGCTCTCCGCAGCGTTGTTCCAAATATCACCAAGGTGTGTCTCTCTCTAAACCTCAAAATTCCCCCCCTTCTTTTTTTCTTTTTAAATTAACCATAACGTTTGGATTGATTGATTACTCGAAGATGGACAAGGCGTCGATCGTTAAAGACGCGATTGAGTACATACAGCAGCTGCAGAGGGAGGAGAAGAAATTGGTAGCAGAGGTTGGAGAGATGGAATCATGCCATAGATCAGGAGGAAAGATAATCAGTTCCTCCATTAGCGATGAAATTGTGAGGAAGAAGAGGAAGACATCACCAAGCTCACCTGGCGGACAACCAATCGATGCCATGGAGGTAATTAATTAATCTAAATTGCATTATTATGTGTACATTTTTATGGATAACATTTATATAATTTGATGGAATGGGCGCATGCAGCTGAGCGTGTGTGCGGTGGGAGAAAGGACTTTGGCTGTGAGCATCAGTTGCAGCAGGAAGAGACAAGCAATGATGAAAGTTTGTGAGATTTTTGAGTCTCTCAATGTCAAGATCATCACCGCCAGCTTCACCTCTGTCTCTGGCAGTCTCCTTCACACTCTCTTCATTGAGGTAATTATTTTATTTAACTATATATTTTCTTATAAATTTAATTCCTTCTTTATTTAATCCAAATTGACCCATTAATATTGATATTGATATGTGCCACGTTCATCCCATCATCTTGGATTTTAATCACTATATATATATTTTTTATGCATAATATGTGCGATTTGAATTAACTTTAAAATATATATATATTCGGTTTTTATTTATAAATTAACTTTAAAATACATTTGCTCACTTTAAAAATATTCTTTTTGAATTTAAAGAAGAAAAATGATATGATCATTTCTTTTATTAAATCGACAGGTAAAAAAATATTCATACTATTCATTGAATAAAAAAAGGTGATTTAGGGCGCAAACACAGCGTCATTGTCAGGTGTTGAAAGAGGTATGAAACGTTGACCTTAATTGTCACGTTTCTCCCTCTGTAAAGATTAATTTTGACACGTGTAGATGGAACTGAAAACGCACGAGATGGGCGTGCCAAAAACGCGCGATTGACTTCCGTTGCTACTGGGAAGTGTGAACACGGCATCAAATCTCATGTTTAAATTAATAGCTGCATCGTCATCCAATAAATTTAATTCTTTATTACAATTATCCCGAAATTATTTTTAATAACAAATACATTAACAGTTTAAACCATACTAATCATACGCAGTAACTTACTGTGGATAATATATATATATATATATATATATATATATATATATATATATATATATATATATATATATATATATATATATATATATATATAATATCTGTGTGTGTGTGTCGCGTACCCCGGCCTGTCGGTTGGCATGCACGGTATAAGACCCCTTAGGTGGGGAGTTCGAATGTCCTCTAGCATAGTTGGTGTTGTTCGAATTGTTAGGCACATTAGACATGGCTGGAGGCTCGTATAATAGCCTCTTACCATTAATTTTATTATATACATATCTCACAATACTTTAATACAAATAACCAAAGTTTTTCCTCTATTATTAAAGGTAATAAAAAAAAAATGCTGTTATATATTATGCAGACTAATGAGGAGACCAATGGCGAGTCGTTGAAGGAGAAGATAGAAATGGCTATTGCTGAAATTAATGTTCCGAGAAGCCCAATGAGTGGCGTGAGCCTTTGAACAATGAGCATTTGAATAATTAGGTAGTTAGTCCTCTGAGCAATTGCTATGTCTATGTATTATGTATTAATGAACGGCTGCTGCTTGCTTTGTTAGGCTATATATTAGTCCATCATTCATATTCATTTTTTCCCGGGAATGAACCTACCTATGTTGTAACTTATGATTTGTTCCTCGCTGAGTCGGGCAATATCAGAATTTTACGCACTGTTTTCTTGCCGTTTCAATTTTACTTATTTAATTGGCAGCTACAACTTAAAGCAGATTAAAGTCTCGACCCATGAGACTTATGCTACCGGAATTTAAACAAATAAGGAAAAATATTTAAACCAAAACATGTTGGCAGACCGTTTTTATCAGCACCCTAAACCATCACAAAGCACAATAAATTGCTTGTTAATTATGATTGATGATTGAATCTTATCATATTCTTATCCTGTTCATTGAAAATAAATATTAAGTTAGTCCTCTACATGCGAAATCTAGCTTGTGGTTGTTGCCTCTCTGTTGGACTAGAAGCTTTCCTGGAGGTTTTGTGGCAAATTATTTATGTGTGCACACCCAAGGAAGGAATGGAGCACGTAACATGAGTGATCAAGGAATGTGAACATTAAAAAAAAAAAAAGGGTTCAAAGTCTCTTCCCATAAAATGTCATCATATTTATAGATATATGATGCACTTTGGCTACATTGCTACCTTTAGGTACCTTTAGGTTCATTCCTGTGTAAGAGAAATGTAAGGGCATAATTATCATTTACACGGTACATTTGATTAGGTTAATAAATAATTACTGGATGAAGGTAGCATGCTTATTACCCATCGGCCTGCACTTGTCGGCTCGGTGATCACATGCCAAATCACATGAAGATGATACAAGAGTTCATCGGCCAAGTACTCCCATGAGTTCTTCTCAGATGCCGATTTGTTCGCCTCGTTTGTTGAGCGATAAGATGTCCTTTGTTCGGTCCTCCCTTTGGGAGTCACTCATTTGGCCTTTGCATTATAACGCCCACTGATTAAGCAAACAACTTGATAGAGTCCTATGACGATATCCTAACTCTGACATTGATTTTCTTGATTATCTAACTTGGTGTGTTGACTGGTTGTGTCACAGCTTAACGAGAGACTTCATTCGTCGAGTTTCTCAGCTTTCTATCAAGATATATGCTGCTATAATTTTGTCATGCAATGTATATGGGCAATTTAATGTTTCTTGGTATTGTGAAGTAACCTTACTGAGAAAATGTGTCATGCTAATTATGAATCGTTGTTATATAAATCTCTCTCGATCATAAAAGACACAAGTTGAGAGTTAGTATGAATTATCAAGTTTTATAATTAACAATTAATGACACTTCTCAGCCCTGCAGTGAGATCCTCATTCTTAGAGTCCATACTCTTAAGGTATCATATTGGTGATGATACGTAGAAACATAGGCCATCAAAGGAATTTTGCAGGTTAGCATCAAACGTTTCTGCGGGTAATATAACAAAAGTCTGACACAAAACCTCATTGTCGATGGATTTACACCGACAAAATGCTGACACAAAAACATGAATCTTAAAGGCAATTAGCGTCGAGAATTGTCGATGCTAATATTTGTGTTCGAAACGTTCACTATTAGAATGTTGCCACAAGATTTTTATGGACGTCAAATTTAAATACAGTAAACAAGCCTGATTTGATGTGATGCAGACTTAACATCAGAACTTGGCCAACACTATTATTGTGTGTCAGAAAATCGAACATAAACCTAAAGCAAACCTATAATAAATTTTTAAAATAATAAATAATAATAATAATATTTTCTACACCTACAAGCAATAAATTGTACAAACATAATGTGTGTCAATCCAACATTTATTCATCCGCAACACAACAAATTGCAAAAACATATATCAATATTGAAAATAAATAGATTAATCATAAATTACACAAAATCTACCGTTTTTCATCCAATGAAAATAAATAGAATTATCATAAATTACACAAAATCTACTAAGTTTTCAATCAAACATGAATTTATAAAATCTAAATTGAAAATATATATGCAAAATATATTGTTCAAATACCAAAGAAGAAAAACATATAAACTTCTACTGGGAATCCTCATCTCAGTCATACTCCTAGTGCTATGAACTTAGATGTCACTTGTCACTGCGATCTACAACCTGCCCTAGCTGCATGAGTGGCCTCGACTCTGTATTGCATGTCACGTAGCTCACATTACTACTCAATCATACCAGCGACATGTTCATTATGGTCCGATAATGATGATCTCGGATCCTGAACATAACAGGAGTGTTCGGCCTCAAATTCAATACTCTTTACGCTCAGTCGGTATACCCTCCCCTTCTTTCCAGTAGCCTTCCTCAAAATCTCTTAATCAAATTGGTCATGACTTATGAGCAGGTTGACTGCTACTACTACTAGCAGTTGTCGGGTATTATCTTTGTGTTGGATCTATGTGTTTTGAATGTATTCATAATCATCCTACATAATTAAAATCAAAGAATACTTAACATCTTACATTAAAAATGTAAGTAAATATAAGTTTTCATCCAACATTTACTCATCAACAATACAATAAATTGTACAAACATATATCGATAATGAAAATAAATAGAATTATCATAAATTACCCAAAATCTAATAAGTTTTCCATCCAATGAAAATTAATAGAATTACCATAAATTACACAAAAGCTACTAAATTTTCAATCAAACATAAATTTGTAAAATATAAATTGAAAACATATATGCAGAATACCATGTCCAAATACTGAAGGAAGAAAAAAACATAAACCTGTACAGAGCATCCACATTGCAGTTTGTAATGATCTGATAACGATAATCTCGGAACCTGAGTAGAACAGGAATGCTCGGCCTCCAATTCAATACTCTTTATGCTCAGTTTGTATACCCTCGCCTTCTTCTTCCCAGCAGCCTGCCTCCAAATATCATAATCAGATTGGTTATGAGCAAGCTACCTACAACCACTACTAGCAGCTGTCGAGTTTTATCTTTGTATCTAGCTCTGTGTGTTTTGAATGTAGTCATCCCACATAATTAAAATCAAAGAATAATAATATTTATATTAAAAATGTAAGTAAATTATAGAAAATCAAGGTTTTTTACTACTATGGACACACTGAAATAAGTCGAAGGGCATTGTTATATCCACGATTACTAATGCATCCAAACGTTCATACATACATAAATATATACACATACAAATAATTATATAAATACACACAAACATAAATATGTACGTTCACACACGAAGCCACACATAAATACACACACACACACACACACACATATATATATATATATATAGACACACACACACACACAGAGACAAACACACACACACACAGACAAACACATATATATACTCACAAACACATATACACAAAAATGCACATAAATATACATAAACATATAAACAATTGCACGCACGCATGCATGCAGACACACACATATAAACATAAACACATATACACTCACATAAATTCACACAGACAGAAATGGATTTACTCAAAACTCCCTAGCTAAATGTAAAAATACAAGAGTAATATGAATTTATGAATATTGGGATTTAATGGCAAAAATTTTGGCTTCAAATCGGCTTATATCCTAATTTACTATGTCCATGGAAAGGATGAAATAAATATATTTACTAACTCCTATTAATCCTAAGTCTTGCTCGCAACCAACACCACATATGGCATGTCTAAACTCTAATACCTAAAATTAAAGAAAAAATGGAAGAAATCAACAAAAGAGTAAACAAAATATTCGAGAAAATTTGGATTGAGGAGGAGAAAAAGAAAACTTTCTCGGAAAAAAACTAGGATAGGAAGATTAACCGGAGTGGCGAGGTTGCCCATCATAAACTATAGTATTGGGTCATTGGACGATCGTCAGTGAAGAACAATCATAGAGAGCTACGGTTTCTCTAGAGAGATAATTGAATAATGAAGAGCGTGAATGAGTCTAACAAGAAAGAGTTTAGATTTTAAGAGCTTGACATCGGATTTAGATAAAAATATTCGACACTAAGTAATTCATGTCAAATTTATTGAACACATTTATGCTACTATTGCATGATAAAGATAAAGATCACTAATGTTGCTGTTAATTTTGACACAAAATGTCTGCTTCGGCATGCAATGATACCAAATTAGTTAGTGATAATTCCCGTTGAAGATTAGATGCAGATATGACAAAAATATTTACGTTGGGCATGTTCCAGCACAATTTCAGACGTTATTTGGTTTTTTTCTTGTAGTGGGCCCAACATTAGAGCTTTTGAAAGCTCCACCAGTGTATATTGTTCAACTATGTAATGAGGATTGTAGATGGATTGATAAAGGTAGGGATAATGCATTCGACCATAAATTTGATTAGCGTCCAGGACTTGATGTATGGACTTGGATAAAAACAAATGTCAAACTCCAGTAGTTTTTAAGATGTTTCTTAATGAAAGATGAGTGTGCAACGATAACATGTACTTACAAACACAATTATATTTTTTGTTGCCAAGTCACTACGACCAAAGTTATTTTATGTAATAATGATACACCGACCTAAGTAAAGGAAGATCTTACTAATATAATGGAGAGGTCACAATACCACATTCTCCTCCTATATTAGAATTGAGCTTATTGAATGAGATGAGACAATGAGATACATATACAATATATCTTATTTGACTAATTTCAACATTAGAGGTGATAAAGCTATAAATTTCTTGATTTGTTTAAATATGGTCTGGCACTTAGATGTCGTTGAAAGCCAATATTATGGACACCTTTCAATATCTCGAAAAATGATAAAGATTTATCTCCATATTGAGCTAGAAAGCAATACAAAGTTGATATTTGTTCATTCAAGTGTTGCATCACTTTAAAATTCTTTTGGGGTGTTGTATCATCAAATACTTTAATCTTATTAGGATTAGCTTTAGTCCCATAATTGGTGATCATGAATTCAAACGATATACCTTTTATGACCTCAAAGGTACATTTTCCTAGGTTAAGTTATATTTTGTATGATTATAGGAGGTGGAGATATTATCATAGGTAGAATATATATTGTGATATTTTAAGTCTTTTATTAATATTTCATCAACATATGCTTTTATGGTATGCCTGTGAAGTATTTGAAAACATTATTCATAAGATGTCGGTAGATAGTACTAACATTCTAAAAAGGAATACTTTCGATAATATTATAAAATTTTATTAATTTGAAAAGAAGTGGCTTTTTCATCCGTAAAATTCATTTTTATTTGATTAGAATCAGAGTAACTGTCCAATGGACAAAGTTGAATGCCCAAATATGATGTTAGTAAGTTGATATGTTTAAGGGAGGGAAACTATCTTGTAGATAAAATTTATTCAACATAATATAATCTAATACATTCCATAAGTTTTGTCAGCCTTTATGGACCATGATGACATTTGCTAATCAAGTAGGATAATGCATCTCTCATATGAATTAGGAATTTGGAAACTTAATCTCCATGTATGACACAAAGGTAATAATATTGAAGATTGTTTGGAAGGGTCTCCCAATGATGAAATTATATGTTTATTCATAACATATACCTATTATGAATTAGATTGAGTATGTCTCCTTTCAAATTAATTTTTTAAAGAATAATAGAGACGGTGATTATTTAAAAAACACATTTTAAAGCTCAATTGAGAGAGTGATTATTTTTTCTATCCTCATTGTTCAATTATAAAGACCACATAATGGTTAGATTTAGAATAAAAAAGCTATCAAGAATTAAATAGCATTAGAGCTTTCATTATCAATCAAAATTCTTTTGATATTATAATATGGGCTTTCAATTATTGTGTTAATGAAGAATAGGTCTTGATACGACATTTGAAGCTTCTCTAAGTTAGATTCATCAAAAGTGATAAAGCACATTATATGAAATATTTTCTACTATGACTCTTATCTTAAATGGATAATAGTGGATCTTCAATAATTATTTGAATTCCTTGAATATCTCACAATTGATTTATTTTTGTTAATAGCCTAATCAGATCAATCTTTAATTTTTTCTATGAGCAATTTATATTCTTGATGGCATATTCATGACTTCGACAGATTTGATAATATTTTTCTTGAAATGTTTAGTTTATTTTTAATGGAATTGGCAATCTAATAGTCTCTTAATATTGTAATAGATAATAAATTTTAGTAGGAGATATATTGAGTGATGTATACTGATACACCTAAAATATATAGTATTTTTAGACACATTTTAATATTTATTTTTGAGATATTGTGCTTTAATGGAAGGTATTTGTATGTTTTTCTTTCACGTACAATTAAAGAGTTGAAAAATGCTAAAAAGAGTGAAAAATGATCAAATTTGGAGTAAAAATGTGAAATTTGTGCAAAAGTGTTTTGACGCCTAAGCGCCAGATCCGACGCTTAAGCGTCGGTGAAATAGAGAAGACCGCGCCTAAGTGCCAGAGACCCCACGCTTAAGCGCCAGAGGCAGTTATTTGACGATTTTCTTCATTTGACCGAATTTTGAAGAGACATTTGAGGCACCTATTGGCTAAAGAAGGTGGTTATGACCACTAGGAACAAAAATATTATTAAAAAACTTGTGAAATGAGATATCCCTTGGAGAATACATCGAATTTGGATACATTTTGAAGAATTTCCAGGGCACCTCTTGGGAAATTTATAAAAGAAGGAAGTTGAGACATTTGAGGGGGGGGGCTTGAAAGTTCTGAAAAGAGTTTGAAGAGGAGGAGTCCTGAGGAGTTTTGAGAGATAGTTTTGGAGAGATTTTTAGGCACTACACAAATTTACTTTATCCTTTGGTTTATTTTGAGAGTGTTATAAAAGAGAAGAGATTCAAAGTTACTTCAAGAGTTTGGTGGTTAAAGGGCTAAATCACAACTTTGCCTCCCTTATTGCTCATATATATTTATTAAGATATTTGATTATAAATCCCTCAAGTATTTTTTTGCATGTTTGTAGGCAACCTTAACTTTTTTTGATGGTCATTGATGGTCTAGGTTTTTAGGTGATGAATAAGGTCAACATAAGAATAATTTGTATCTATTTATAATGATGAATATAAAGGCTTTGTGGGATCCCTTTCGGGAAGACCTCCAAAAATTTGACCAGTCTTTAAGAAGAATTCTTAGTAGTACTATTTAAATGGCTCTCTCTTTTGATGAATTCTCGAGAAGTATAATTTTTTTATGGATGGTTAGAATTAAGAATGTCAAGGAGGTTGACACCATGTTGCGTATGGGGAAAAAATCCATCTTGATGACGATTGACATTATATTAGTGTTTCTAAGCTACAAAATTCGGATTGGTAGTTGATCTTATGGGAGGTGGATCCTTTTGTGTTGCGCTTGGTTAGTTGTTGAGCTTCTTATTGGAGATAATGAACCTTGCTTTAATCTAGGGATGAAATTAATATAAATTCATTGGCAAGGGAAGAAAGACAGAAAGACCTTACATTTCTAATTTAAAGATTAGTGTTTTTTCGGTTCTTTTTGAGACTCGGAGTCGCCAAATTTATGTTCTCTATTTTTTTTGGACTCGGAGTTGCTAGCTTGTTTATTTATATGTCATCGTATAATTATCTTATTCAAATAAATCTCCCTCTGGAATCATATCAATGATTCGAAGAGGATATGAATAAAAAAGAAGAATATATGATAACAAATAAACAAATAAATAAAAAGAAACAAGCGGAATGCTTATATATGGGTAATCCTCGTTTGATGGGTCAAGAATATACGTCCAAACAAGATCAGCTTGACGTACCTCGAAATATAACATCCATGAAGAGAATCCCTACATAAGCCACCCGTAACTAGAGAACCAAAAAGAACATATTTGTTCTCGGGTCAAGAGTCCCCTAGAGGAACGTATCCCTCTGATTAATTACATCCTGGGGGATACCTAAAAATACTCTCGATAAAAGGAGTTTCACTTATATTATCATGAACCTGAAGAATAGGTCATCAAAGAATGATTATTTTGTATGGGAACACTCTGATGCTTCAAAGATGTTGCTAAGTCATGGGGCAGAGAGTGAGTCTCTCATATCCCAAATGAGTAGCGGCTTGTTAGCATCATAGCTTACAAAATAATCAAAATCATCTCAATGGGGATATCCATATACGTCAAAGCTCACCGAGTCATAAGGGTAGAGGATGAATCATGGTATCCCAAATGGGCAACAACTCATTAGTAATCAGGCCATCAAGATGATATCAATGATGTCAAAAGGAGCAAAATGGATCAAAGGGGCTCAACAAGAGAAAAGATTGAGTAATCGACCCAACACGTTTAGATATCCTTAGTTAGCAATTCATAAATTGTGTCATTCACAGGGACCTCACTAGTCGTAAGGTCAAATGAACGAAACTATATTCTATGACTACAAGTGAGCTCCAAGAGGTGTGACTTATACCTATCAAATTTAACACGAATACCACAGGAAATGAAGAGAAAGGGAGGTTCAACTACAAAGCTAGAAACACTTCTAACAAAAGGACTTACACCCGTCTAGGTTGGGAGCCTTTTAACAACTTAAATGCACTAGACAACCCCTTAAGTAGAAATCTATGTTGAGCCAATTGGGTTGGAGAAGCACGGGGACTTCTCATCGGTACATGCAATATGATGCAGTAAGCTAATCAATCTTAATATGGAGGCTGTATTAAATATGATGGGGGTGATAGCTATGCATGCAAGCCAATTAAAATTTGGCTTAAAGGCCATGTAGAAAAGTAAAAATGTGAATTTTAAAATCCTGAATATTTTAATCATTAAAATTTCATTAACTTAAATATTTTATTAAGATTTCGTAGCAAATTTAGAATTTTAAATCCTAAATAACTTAGATTGTGTTCTTGATTCCCATACAAACCACAAAAAGAAGCAATAAAATCCATTTCAAGAATGTTGACATGGAATTTAAAACGTGAAATAAGCCAGAAAATGCATGTCGCTGGGTTGGCGAAATAGCCCAGAAAAAAAAAGCTGCGGGATTCCACATATACATGCCCAATCCTAAAATCTATACTTCATTATCAAATGCAAAATTAAGATACGGGGAACGAGCATCTGCTCCCGGTAACCTGCCAAAATGTCTCGGAACCCGTGGTCATATCTATTTCTGCTACAGGACTCTCCTAAAGACTCTAAAATGTACATTGAATAATAAAAAAAAGAATTTGACATGCATGAAAATATATTAGCACAAAATGTTATCCACATGCAACGTGTTTGAGCCATGCTTAGCGGGGGAGCTAAGCAACACCTACAAGCAATACGTTAGCATGTAAAAGATCACAAGCTCCCACCTTTTTATTGTACCTATGTGTGTGCATATATATGACATGATTCTATAGCAAACCGACCTAATATAAGAATTGACACACACCAACACACCAATAACACAAAGTAAGAAAGGTGCCTGACTAGGGCAACCAAACCAACAAGAGCAATAACTTGATATAAAAAAGACTACTTAGCATCCTCGTCTTAGCTTAGCACACCATCTAACAAAAAAATATCCTAATCAACATCTAAGTGCTCAGGTAAAGTCTTTGGTTACCATATGACTTTGAAAGGGTCACAGCATCAGCCTTATCCTAAGGATTTAAGAGATCTAAAGCACATCACAAAAAAACGGGTGATATTTTAAAAGAGATGACCTCACTTATGACCTAACATACATACTTTTAAATTAGGTGAATAATACTTATAATAGCAAAAATATTTATTTTTTATACTTTAAAAAAAAATCTGCTAATGATGGATTCAGAGCACTCAAGTGACGTACTTTAGAATCCTTGGATCCTTAGCACAATCCTTCTGTTTGTTGTTTATGATACAAAAACTCACATTGTTCACTGAGACATCCTCTCGGGCAATGCTCATTTGAGTATCCTGACCAACAATGGGTTGCCCTCTTATACACAAAAAATATATGCATTTTTATACTCATATTTTATACTCATTTTTGTTGATATTGCACTTTAATGGAAGGTATTTTTAATGTTTTCTTGCATGTTGTTGAATTTTATGACTTGGAGCAAAAAAGGAAGCAAAAAGAATGAAATTTGGAGTCAAAATGGAGAAGTTGAAAATTTGTTTAGGGCCGACGACGCCTGACTGGGCGTCAGGCGCCGTTTGATAGAGTAGCAAATTAATTTCCAGACCACTGGTGCTGACGACGCCAGTGTCGGTTCAGACCCTGTTTCTAGAAGATTCGATGAATTTGGACGCTTTTTGAAGAGTTTTTTGATTCACCTATTGGAGAACCGACTCCAGGCTCTATTTGGGGCCGAAATTGATCAGAAAATTGGCTCTTTTTTCGCCATTCCTCGCCTCAATTCATTCTCTTACATACCATATGACCAAAGGAAAATATATTGAGATTTTCATACCTATTCTACAATGATTTTGATGATATTGCACTTTAAAGAAAGGTATTTTGATGTTTTGTTGCATGTATGTTGAATTATGGTCATTGGAGTAAAAAGATGCAAAAAGGAGCGAATTTGGAGCGAAAAGGACCAAAATATGAAGATTTGAACTATGGCGCCGACGACGAGCCCAATGGCGCCGACGGTGGGTTTTTCCCAAGAGTTCAGAATCAGATATTCTAGAAGGCAGCCGACGGCTTCCTTGAGGCCGCCGACGGCGAGATCAGTAGTTATCTCAACAGGTGCATTGAATGTGGACGATTTTTTAGGGGATGCTTAGGCAACTCTTGGAAAAACTCTTCTACAACTTTAAGAGAAATTTTTTGCCAAAAATTATAGAAGGTGTAGAGTGTAGAGAGTTTAATTTAGGGTTAGATTGTGAGGAATTCTTTGAGAGATTGTAAGAGTGGAGGGAAAGTGAGAGATTTTTTCCTCCTTTCCGCTTCGAAGAAGAATTCTGTGTACTTTAAAGAAAGGAAGAGATTCAGAGGAACTTCGAGGAGTTTGCTTGGGGTTGAATTAGAGATAAGTGATATTTACTTATTGTAGTTTGTATGACTTTGCTTATATATATAAATTCTGAGTTTTTTCGTATCTTCCCCATGAGTTCTGAGTAGTTTTCTCTGTCTTTCTCCTTGTCTTGAGATTTTGTGAAATGGTGATTTGAATCGGTTGAGCCTTGAGAATGTTAAAGAAGTTGTGATGATCTTTCCACTTCGATCTTAATTTACTTTCAGTCTTACCAATTGATTTGTTAAAATATGTTGAGTTTTACAACTAAAGTGAAGATTACATTCAAGATTCAGGGAGGTCAAAGTCCTTGAAAGTTGGGTGCAAATAAATAGGGAAATAATATTATCGGGCGTAGAATTGGAGATTTTAGAGTGATAGACTAAAATCCTCAATTCGGTCCTATTTTTTGGGTGTTGAAGTGTAGATGTTAGCCCTCAGGCAAGGGGAATGTGGGAGCTCCGAAGTGAGAGCCGGTATCCTCCCAGCCTAGCCGCAGATTCAGTAAACAAGTATAAGATTAGTCAATGTTCTTTATGCATGGACTAAAGGGTAAAGAATATGTATGCTTCTATTTGACACAATCTAATTTGAACTAATTCACATTATCCATTCACTTTAATTTCTTGACAAGGAGAAGTATGCTTTCTTATGTATTGAACTTTACATTAGAAAATTTATTAGTAGAATTAGTTATTTAAGAGTTATTAAAATTACATATTTATTTCAATTGCCTATTAGTGACAGATAAGCAATTTGAACTATATTGTTGTGATTAAGTATTGATTTTTTTAAATCTTAGTTCGTAGCCTCTAATATTACTCAATGTGGGATCCATATCCAGGACTCCATTAGAGCCTTGTATTACTTGAGCGATACGTATACTTGCGTTAATAAGTGTGACTTTGCAATTATTGAATATTTTATATACATTTTTATTGAATCTATAACCGCTGTCAAGTTTTTGACGTCGTTGCCGGGGAATTAAATCTTCTAGCAGCTGTATCAAATTCTTGTATTTTTAAGCATATATAAAGTCGTTGTCACCATACACTTTTTCATCTTCATTCCACCACCATTTTGGAGTCTATTAGTGATTTTTTTTAAGAATTTAGAGTTTTTGTGTTGAGATTAAGTGTAGAAGGATAAAAATGAGAGATTTCTTCTTCCTACATTTCCTAGGAAAGACTACAAGGGTTTGCTTTGAGAAAGAGTTTCAGATAAGAGTTGTTTTTTTAGTGTTGTATGAACTTTCTTTTATATATGAAATTTGTGTTTTATTGTATCTTTCTCATAAAGTTTGAGTAGTTTCCTTTATCTTTCTCCCTACTCTAAGATATGGTGAAATGACGAGATAATATGGATGCTCCAATTTTAAAATATAAAATAAATTGTGATGATTTTTTCAACTCCAAACTTAATTTACTTTTTGATCTGGCCAATTGAATTGTTAAAATTTGTTGTGAAACATATGATCCGGGAAATGGAGTATGAGTTCTACAAGAGAGTTAAGATCACATTTGATTTCATGAAGGAGAATTTTGTTCATGGAATTAAGTGCAAATAAATAGAGAAATATACATTGTTGGGTGTAGAATTGGAGATTTTAGGGTGATAGACTAAAATCCCCAATTCAGTCTTAGTGTTTAAGAACTAAAGTGAGAGTTAGCCTTCAAGTGAAGGGAAGTGAGAGCTCTAGAGTGGAGCCAATATCCTCCTAGTTTAGCCACAAATTTAGGGACTAACCTAAACCAGGGGTTAGTCAATGATTTTCTATAACACTGTATTCAGGGTAGAGAATTAAAACTGCTCCTATTTGACACAATACATATTAAAACCATTTATCTCATCTGATTTTACCAAAATCTCATTGTAGTGGGAAAGATGCTTTTTCACATAAGAAATCTTCATCACATAAACATAGTTTAATAGTTTAGTAGTTACTGTTTAAACTTTGCATTTTAGATTTGCTAGTAATTAAATAATTTAGTTCTGATAATATCTCAACATTCGAAATTAGTGACAGTAATTTCGTTTTACTTTCTATTAATTTCTTAGTTAATTTATCATTTCAAATTTAAACCTTCCTCGTGGGATCAATATTTGGGGCTTAAGTAGAAAGTCCTTATTACTTGATAACGATACATATACTTGCGTAGAATCTTAACATTAATTGCTAAAATTTCTTATTTATAAAAGATTGCATCAAACTTTTGGCACCGTTGCATAGCGGAGTCAACTTTATCTATTTTACACAACTATATCCTCGGGATCACCCTCCTAATGAGCAGGACAACCCATCAAGGTGAATGAGGAAGCATACAAACTTGCAAAAAACCCATATTGTGATTGTTCGATCAAAGCATAGAGCAATCACAATGGGATAAAAGGTGAAGCATACATCATACAAATGAATGCAAAGATGTTACATACAACATGACACACAAAAATGAGAAACGAATTACACCTGCTTGGGGGACCCGGAGCACCATGCAATAAGCAGACACTGGCTATGAGTGAGTTTGCATCAAGTAAAAGGATACCTATAAAGAGGATTTACACCTTACCCGAGACGAAATCACAGAGCACATATGCAAGTATGCAAGATATGAAACAAGATAAATGAGACAAGTCAAGCATACAGAAATGCGAATAACATATGAGAAATGTTAAATATACGATATGGGAATGACACTCAAATGACAGACATAAAAAGATATAAAGTGCCAAACATGCTAAGCCATATGATTCATACGAGTGAGAATCATATGCTTAGGTAGAGATACTTTGTCTCTCACACGAGTTCATCGGCTGTGAAGCATAACTAGTATTCAATATGATGTGAAATATCTCAAGACACTGTGGGCGGTGTCATGGGGAATGAGGCATGCAGTTATACATGTGAGCCATCTTCTCTCAAAATGTTCAAGTGTTTATTCTTTGTGCATACGGTGACACATGTAGAAAATACACTCACAAGCGTAAGTGCTTAAAGAGACGCCACAAGGTGCGTATGCTAGGAGAGACACCCCAAACAAGTATGCTCAAGAAGTCTCCTGAGACACGCCACATACAAAGCACATAATGCAAATATATTTTCATGTAATGAAATAATTCATAGACATCAAGCCAAAAAAACTTTTCATACACATGTAAAAGAAAACATGCAACATAAAAGAAAGCATACAAACATGCAAGAGATCTAACGACCAGACCATGGTGACCGGTTGAACCAAAAAGGTTGGTCGATCGATCCGGGATGACAGATCAAACCCAAAAGAGTGGTGATCAGACCATAATGACTGATCAAACCTAAAGTGATTGATCGATCATTTGGGGCAGTCGATTGAGCTGAAATAATCTGGTGATTGGACCGAAGGGGCCGATCGAGTCCAAAAGAGAAGGTGATCAAATTGGAGCGGCTGATCAAACCCTAAGTGATTGTTTGATCACGTCAGGTCGGTCGATCGAACCGAAATGATCTGGTGATCAGACTGGAGAGGTTAATCAAACCCAAAAGAGTGGGTGATAAGCCTAGGACAACCTATCAAAACCAAATTGATTAGTCGGTCGTGTCAGGGCGGCCGATTGAACCGAAGTGGGCGATCAAATCAATGTGGTGGTTTAACCCAAAAGAGCAGGCGATTGGCTCGGGACAACCGATCAAATCAAAAGTGATTGGTCGATCGTGTCGGGGCGACTGATCAAAACAAAGTGGGCGATCGAACCAGAGTAGCCGATAAAACCCAAAAAAGTTGGTGATCGGCTCGGGACAGCCGATCAAACTGAAAGTGAAAGGTTGATCGTGAACTGAAGTGATTGGATGATTGGGTTGGAGTGGCCAATTGAACATAAAAGAGCCGGCAATCGACCTAAGATGACCGATAAAACTCAAAGTGATCAACTGATCATGCCGGGGCAACTGATACACCTAAAATATATAGTATTTTTAGACATATTTTTGAGATATTGCGCTTTAATGGAAGATATTTGTGTGTTTTTCTTTTAATTACATGTAAAAATTTGAAAAATGCTAAAAGGAGTGAAAAAGGATCAAATTTGGAACAAAAATGTGAAATTTGTGGAAAAGTGTTTCGGCGCCTAAGCGCTAGAGGCTTCGCGCTTAAGCGCCAGAGGTAGTTATTTGATAGTTTTCTTCATTTGGTCGAATTTTGAAGAGATATTTGAGGCACCTATTGGCTAAAAAGGGTGGTTATGAACACTGAGAACGAAAATATTATTAAAAGACTTGTGAAGTAAGGCATCCCTTGGAGAATACATCGAATTTTGACACATTTTGAAGAGTTTCCAACGCACATCTTGAGAAATTTAGAAAAAAATAAAGTTGAGACATTTTAAAGTGTGCTTGAAGAGGGAGAGAGTGCTGGATTCCTAAGAAGAAGATCATGAAGAATCTTGTGGAGAGATTCAGACACCACAAATTTACTTTATCTTTTTTGTTTTTAGTTTTATTTTGAGAGTTTAGAGTGTTGTAAAAGAGAAGAGATTCAAAGGAACATTAAGAGTTTAGTGGAGGATTTGAGATAAGTTTTTACCTTTATTTTTAAACTACTTTTGGTTTTAATCGAGACTTCTTATTGGTTTGATAATGATTTCTACTTTTAAACTATAGTGTGATTTTGTTTTCTCTATGGATTCTGAGTAGTTTTCTTTATCTTTATTCTTAAAATGATAAGTAATTAATGTGTTGGATGGAAGTTGTGGAGAGTATTAATCTTTAATGTTGAAAGAAGTTGGACGATTTAATTTCATGCACTTCATTTACTTCTTGATCTGGCCCATTTAGATGTTAGAATATGTAAGAACCGGGCTTGTATTGTCGCAGTCAACAATTGGAAAGAATCACATGAGGTTGTATGAATGAGAATATAATTCATATGATTTAGTGCAAATAAATAGGGAAACAATCTTTGAAGAGTGTAGAGTTAGAGGTCTTTAGAGTGACAGGCTAAAGCCCCCAACTTCATTTATTATTTTAGGTTTTGATACGAGATGTTAGCCCCCAGGTAGAGGGAATCGAGGGAACTCTATAGTGAGAGCTGGTATCTTCCCTGCCTAGCCGGTCTTCAGAACTATTCAAACTTTAAATTAACCAATGTTCTTTATAGCAGCTCTAGTAAGGGTAAAGAATATTATTGCTCTTATTTGGCACAAAATAATTTACATACTTCCACAACAGAATTCCTATACTTATTACTGATTCATGAAAAGGAGAAATATATTTTCATATTATGTGCTTTTCTTTTACATAAACTCAAGTTATATTTAGAAGTTGTTACTATTTTGTCAAAATATCAAAAATACTAAAAAGATCATGCACGTGCAGTACAACCCAATGACGCTCGACGACGCACCCAAGTCGCTCTAACAACCTCTCCTAGATTGTAAGGTTGAATTGATGGAAAGCGATGTCAACTTCGTATCACGAGAAACATCACAAAGTTGCCAGCCTTTTTCCAGACATGGAGTGAAAAGTTGACTCTTGAAGAGAACTCTTCGTGATTGAGTGAATGACGAACAAAGGGGTGTCGTCGGCTGTCCGTTCCTTAGATTTCACTTGTCTAATCAAGGGAAACTGCTGGAGCGAATGACGAGGTCTTACCAAACTTCATCTTATGTACAATTTTGGTACTAAGGCTCGAGGAAACACTTAGATTCATAGGGGGTGTCCTTAAACACTTCCTATCCTAAAGGCCTTCTCTAAGCACAACAAAACCTAGTCCTTAATCCTCTACGCAACCATACCTATGCAATCTAGGAAGAAAAATGCAAGAGTTTAAGGAGTTATACCGCCACGATGATTGTACGACATCCGACCTCCGACCTCCGACCTCCGATGATTTTTGGGAAGAAGCTCTCCTAATGGTAGGAGAGACTGATAAAGTTTTAAAGCTCCAGCGTAGACTCTTCTCTAAGGGCGATGAAGCTCTCCATGTGAGGAGTTTCTGACGATGCCACAAACTTCTGCGATGGTCCTTCTCCCAAGAAGGACGAAGCACTCCTCAAGGAGGAGATTCCGACTAAGCTTCTGATAAGAAACCTTCTCTAATATCTGTTTTCTCTGGCGAAATGGCAGCCAGAGAAGAAGAAGATGCAAGAGAAGTGGAGAAAATGATGGAGAATAAGGAGAAGTAGAAGAAAAAGAAGAAAAATGGAAGGAGAACTTCCAAAATCCTCAAACTCTCCTCCAAGACTTCTCCTCCAGTAGCACACCAGTCTCCCCAATCTCTCCTCTACTCCAAGCAAATCTCCAAATGACCTCTTTTTCCCCGAATGGTCGCTCCCCAGTTATCCCCAGCAAAAGGGGTTTATTCCATGGTTATAGATGAAGAAATGACCACTAACCCCATATTGGAACATCCCAGGTGACAAGTGCCAAAAATGGCCTGGGATTGGTCAATGGTGAATTTCTGGCGGCCAGATGACATCTTGTCAGAAAAGTAGGGAACACCTCGCGAATTTCGTTCCGATAGCGTGGTGACGCCATGGTTACGGCGTGGTCATGCCGCCCTATAGGCATCACAAACGGGTTGGTGACGTGGGCACACTCGAAGGGTGGTGTAATTACGTCACCCGCTTTATTTGGTCAGCTAACTCATGAGTCGGCTCGATAAGTGGCTCGTGAATTGAGCTCGATGAGTTAACAAACTAAGCTTAAGCTAGTCTTGATCCGACTCGTTAGCTCGTGAGTCATTTCATTTAAGAAAATATTAATATAGAATATAATCAAAATATACTTAGAAGATTTTATGTTTAAAACAATAAAAATATTTAAATAATGATATTATATATTTTATATTAAATAATTTCTTGTTATTTCTCTTGTAATTATTCATTTTATTTGTAATTTTTTATAATATTATCTTAAATTAATATTATTCTATCCCTTTTATAATAAACAACCTGGCTCATGAGCCAATTTAAACTCAACTCCAAATTTGATAACGATGAAATTAATCAAATTGAATCTAAAATGGTTGGAGGTGGGTTGGGTTTACTCCCCTAATCTAACTTAATACTGATTATTGATGGCACCACTGTAATTCCTTCCATATATAGGGATTTTTTGCTGTTCCATTTTCGTTTATAAGTTTCTGGTTCTCCCGGCCTCCTCGCCGGCAAAACTTAGAATCCAAAGGCCAGGGCACGCAAGATAGTGAAGATGTCGTCTTGGGGACTTCGTGGCATGTCCGTTGATAGTTTCGAAGGATATGATCCGACGCCGTACTCCGGTGGTTACGACCTTTCTCTCACCTACGGCCGGCCGCTGCAGCCCACTGATGAGATATGCTACCCTGTTTCCGCAGCTGGAGACGTGGACTTGGAGCGCCCTCGCTATTCTTCTGGGTCTCAGAACTCCGCTTTCGAAACTGACAATACCAAGAAAAGTGACTGCTACGGCCTTCTGCGCCCTGGCTTTGAGCCCCAGCGCCAGCCACTGCCAGTTTCCAATCCGGGGTACACAGGTTACGGTCACCAAAGCTACGGTTACGGGGGTGGTAGCGGCGCATCCGATTATGGATCGGTGTACGGTGGGCGTCCTCAGTTCCCGGAGCAGGGATTCGCCTACGGCCAGGGTTATGGCCAGCGCCCACAGCACCAGGAATTCAGATCCGAGTATGGATCGGAGTACGAAGGTGGGAGGAAACCCCCAAGCCGATCTGGGTATGGCCGTGAAGGCTTGATTCATTATGGGGATGAGGGGTATGGCGCGAGTGAGTTTCGGCGGAGTGAGGAAGAAGGTTACGGGCGCCAAGGCTTTGGAGGCAATGATTATCGAAGGAATGAGGAAGAAGTTGGTGGTGATGGTGGATATAGGAAGAATAGCGATTATGTTTATGGTGGGAACACGAGTTATGCTAGGCCGAGTTACGGCGCTGGCGAGGAAGTTAGTGGTGGGAAGAATTCCAACTATGGAAATCAATACCAGAGCACTGAATATGGGACGCCAAGCTACTATGGTACTGAAGAAGGGGAAAGATATGGACACTCCAAATTTGTGAGATCACTGCTACTTTTCTTTGCTTTTAATTTGAATTTATTCATCTGATATATTAGTTGGAGATATATATGTTTTTTTTGTAGCTATTTGCTGCTACGTATTTAGTCCGAATGTACACGAGGTGGAGTAGTTATTTTCTTTAAGCTATGCTATATGAAAGAAGATTAAGAGATTTGATAAAATTGGATTTGTTGAAAGTGAAGTTTATCAGGTTTTAGCTGATGATATATTTTTTAGGTGGTGACTGTCTTGTTTTGAGAAAAGTAAATGCAATACTCTCAGGTAAAGTGCCAATTATAGCTAAAGAAGATGTCATTTATATGTATAAAAAAAGATTGGATATTATTTAAGTAAATTATACTTTCAAAACACTGTGGAAGAACAAAATTATTAGAATGATGAAGATATTATATATTTAGGGGCTGTTTGGTTTGCTGAAGAAGGAACGCAGAGTTTTCTAATTGCAGTATATTCTAAATACTTGGGAGCTATTTGATTGTTTGTAAAGCAAGTGCAAGGGAATTCTTTTTCTGTTTAGTTAAGTTCATGCACAATAAAGCAAGAAATAATATATTTTGATTACGCATGAGCTATTTGATTGTCTGTAAATGGAATCCTTATATTTTATTTTTCCAGTTAATTAGTTATATATCATATTGTTTTTATAAGCTTGCATATTGAATATTTAAATACTCAAATTTATTTATATAATATTTTATAATAAAAATTATTAAAATATATACATGATAAAATATATTTTATATTTTATAAACTAATATTAGTAATTTTTATGTATGTTTAAAATTACTGTTATATGAATAAATATAAAAATTTTACTTAAACTATAAGTTAATTAATAATTCATCTCTTATATGCATCTTAAAATAAATTAAAAAACAAATCATGATTTGATACTAGTATGCGGTTGTTCTTACGTAAAATATTTGATATTGTCTTTGCAAATCTATAAATATTAATTTATGTCTTGTATTTAAAAATATTAAACCTTGATATGCTATTTTTGTGGATCACTCTAAATTATATTTATTGATCACTTCAAGTTGTGTACATTGATTTTTTTATACTAAGCTCCATCATCATGCAACAAATGCTCTAAAAACTTTATCTAAAAGTGAAAAAGAACGCTCATTAATTGAAATGGAATGTGCGAGAAAAAATACATGTAACCACAATTCAAGAAACATCATATGGTAATCAAACATATAATATTGTGCTTTCTCAAGACACAAATGCTTACAAAAAGACTAAAATAAGCTTTAATTTTTTTTTAATTGTATAAAACTATCAAATTCAGTGCACATAGATCTTAGCAAACAAACTTTTAAATGAATTGACCATTGGCATGATCATCATTTTCACAACCCCTCGACAAGTCATAAATGAATAATTTTCATTAAATTCAACCTAGCCGAAGATAAAATAAACAAAATTTTCAACTATCACTATAAAATATCAACATCATACAACATAGCAAAGCCAAATGCATATTCAAGTAAAAAGAATATAATTTCTTTGATTGAGATGAGATTTAGCTTCCAAACTAAATTTGAAAATAGCATAATAGCACAAATTGAAGTCACAAAATCATGACTTACGACATAAATGAAACAATTATAAAATTGCAGTTTGATTACAATGCACAATATATTAAAAAAATAAAAAAAGAAGGTAAAAATAAAGGAGAAATGAGAATTAAAAATCAAAATTTAAAGCCGTCATTTTTTGTTATTTGGCAGGATTTAGATTAATCTAGATCAAATCATGCTACCAAATAGCCTCTTACAATCATTCTTCCACTTCCTCCCACCCCTCTTCGCACGCTGCTTCTCTAAATCCTGTAATTCCAATGAGATTTACTAATCCTAGATTTAAGGAAGAAAGGAGGAAAAGTGGCTTTAAGATTCTGTAGGATTTATTTACATATTCCTCCCCCCGAGATCATTACAGACTCTCTATTCCTCATTTGCTTAAGGATTTGAAGCATACAATAAACAAAAAAATATAAAATGCTAACTAAACTACAAAAAAAAAATTTATATATGGCTTCAATAAAAAATTTTCTTCATTTTTTTTAAACACAATGCACGCCTAAAAGCAGGAGTGGTAAGTAATTTTTTTTGAATGAACAATTGAACAATTTTAAATCAAGCATTTCTTTTCCGTTTCTTAGTGACATAATTGACATCCTCTTCAACAACCAACACCTTAGCAACCACGTTTTTGCTCTGGTCATCCTTAGGTGACGTATCATACAAACTAGGAGTATCCACATCAACCTTTGAGTTGATTGAATCATCAAAAAGCATACTTGGGAAAAAATCATGACTTCATTCTAGTCGGCTTCCTTTCCTCAGACGCCTTAATCAACATCTTCCATTAGAAATTTTTTCGATGTAGTTAATGAACCATGAGACAAAATCCGTAGAGCCACCCTCCAACAGTGGGGGATAAAAACTCACAGATAGAACCAAAGAGGAAGATTCGGAAGACTGGAAGACATGAGGATGCAGATTATATTCAGGAATCCATGTCTCATAGAGGAGATCGAGGTCAAGGTCGAGATTAAAGTCAAGAATGGGATCATCACTAAATCGTTGCATGAGAACACTATATTTGTCCTTTTTATGGTTTGGCACGATTTAGGTTAAATCCTATGTCCGGGTCTAGCCCTTATAGTCTTGTTTGAGCTCACCTATCATAGGTAACGCCGAACTGTCACTAAAGAGGCTTTCAAGAGCAAGATGCCAAATTACATCGAGGTTGTAGGAGATGATTTCATGAGCAGAAGAAAAGGGTTTTCACAGGTTGGAGTTGCAAAGGGGAGAAGGGTTAACTCAACATATTTATAATTAGCTCGAATCGTGCGGATTTCAGAGTCATGGAGAAAGGCCTCTTACATGAATTCAAAATATGGTGAGAAAATTCGTTACAATCCATTACGTCCCGCCAAACTAGAAAAATGAAATACTGGCATTTTAAATAAAATACCCTCCTTTTCACCGAGCAAAGAACCCCTTAGTTAGAAAAGCCAAAATTAAGTTATTTGAAGAGAATGATAAAATAAAACTTTAAATTAGGATAATATATTTTTTCATATTTGTGAAACCTTAGAGAAGTTGGAGTAGCGTGTTCACAAATATTTTTAATATTATCTTAAAGATGGTCTCAAACGATTGACAAATATGAGTTTCAATATTATTTGTAGTTAAAGCCAAATGAATTATTCATTGTATTAATTGTATTATTATCAAATTTTTTAGATTATTGTGAGATAACCGAAAAAAAATTCAAGAGAAAGCACATTGGTATCTAAACATCAAGTTAATTTTTTGTTAAAAGTAATTATTTTGATGGTGATTTATGTTATTACAATTAATGAACTGTAGAGAGCACTAATATAATTTACATGCTTGCTGTTTTTTGGGCATTTGATTCTTATTTGACATGGGTTGATTGTAGAAGATCCCCATGTGATATGATTTAGCATGCACCATTTGGCAAGGTGGTTATTAGGAATTTGTTCTAGTTGTTATGACATGCTTCATTGTAGATGGCATGGATGTTGTGATTACGTGGCATTTATAATTTCACCCTTAACTGCATGACTTGTTGCAATTTGATGGCAAAATTTTTTGATGAGATGTATATATTGACGTTTCCGGAGAAATAGAAATCAATATGTGCTCACTGGAGCCTGCAACCAGACACTTCTATCCAATACAAAAAAATATATTTGACCCCAAGGATCACTTGACCAACTAAGAAGCAAGAGAGCTTTGCAAATTGATAAATAGCTTGCTCGACTTCGGTAAATCGTCTAGATAGTTATTGACGTATATATCCTTGATTTTTTTTCCCTTATCTGATTCTCTCTTCTTTTTTTTCCTTTTGCTCTACACCTTTGCAGTCTAGTTTGAAACCAAATAATGTTCACATTGTCCTTTCCTCTCTCGATCTTGATTTGGTGCTAGTCTCTAGTAATCATATGTCTGCAATCTAATAAGCTTGATTTGGTTGTAACCTTATACATGTAAGTAGTATATAATAGCGCGTGATATAGCCCGTAGCTTAGCAAGACACACTTGTGCTATTGCTATGTTCTCTATGTGGTATAACACATGTCAAACGTTGGTTCATTTTATGTACTAGTTTTTTTTTTATTATTTTGACTTGGATATTTTAGTTGAAGTGCTTGAGCATTTGATATGTTATTTACATGAAGCAGAATGGTTGCTTGATTTAGAGATGCATCTATCATGACATTATTGGCCTGAATTTCTTACAAACAAATGATACAAATGAGTCATGAACTGTAATAATTGAAAGTTGGATGGTAAGTTAGATGAACAAGGTGAATTAGTATTTGTTGAATAAAAGTTGATTAGGAATAATATTATGAGAGCTAGAGATGTCAATGAAAGAAACTCATACATTGGAAATTGTTCTAAAAGAAAGGAAAATTAGACTTCATCTAGGACTAGCACAATTACAACTATCTCAATTACAATTCAACATGAGAATGATGAGGGTGATGAGGAAGATTATGATTTGGGAAATGTTAATGGCAAAGAGGTGGGAATATTTTAGTTATAATGATGATTTTTATGGTTACTATTTTTTTATTTTTATTTTTGAATATGAAACTCATAAACAAACTATTCACAGCAGCTATATGGGAATTTAGTCTAGCTGCAAGTAGCTTTATGTTTATAACCTTGTTTGTTTAATAATTTATGCAGAAGGAAAGGAATATAAGATAAATAGTGAGTATTAAAGATGGAATGCTCCATGCTTTATTTGGCCAAAACACGTCTCTATTTAATAGGGTTTTACTATGGGTAAACTTAGTAAGCTGTACACCATAAAATAAAAGAAATAATATGGCAGCAATTATGTTTAAAAAACTATTAACAATAGATGATGGAATTCTTAAAAGTCATATTATAGTTTTATACTAAATATGCTCAAATCTCTGACCAAAAAATACGATCCACAGGTAAAATAGTCAATTTCAATGATCCAAGCGAGCCCCCATTGGTGCAGCTACATACACGAATAGTAAGATTTTAGAAACATGTGGCCCATTAGGTTTTTGCTGTTAGTTGGTTCAAGTCCATAGCAGAAAGGGAAATCTCTTTCTTTTTTCAAGAAAATCATTTTGTTTGGATTATTCAACACTGTCCCACATGAAAAACTTGTGAATTTGTAAATTTGTAGATTTTTCCTTCGAGAGTAAACAATTAGTTCGATGAGATGTTGTGGGGTTAACTGAGAAGGAGTTTTGGTAACCTCATTGTCGTCCGGCTTAGGAAGTTTAGTTGAGAATTTTAGAAGAAATTATATTAAAAATTTATTTTGATTCTATCTCCCGCTGAGCTTTTGTAAATTGTCTTTGTCCTCTTTCTTGAATCTCTATTTGGGCTTCTTTATGATCTTCTTGATGTGCTATTTTAAATCCCCCAGACCTATATAAACTCTACGATGAAGAGTTAATCTAAGTAATTGCGCATAAGTTGTGGAGCAAATTTTTTAGATTTTCTATTGATAGCCACGTATTCCTAGTGTTGGTGGCTTATTTTTTCCATCTAATTTGGAACTTTTGTTCAGCATAATGATTTTTTGGTATTTCAATATTTTAGCTCTAAAAATGTGGGTTGTGAACAGCTAACAACTTAGAGGCATTCTCTATTACTAGATTGTTAATTGCACATTTGAGTGTCGGTAGCTCTTTTAAAATGAAAATATCATTACTGCTAAATATTTGACTAGTAAATATATCAACAGGCAAATTGATAATCTTGACACGCTTTATCAAATCCCCTAGTTCCAAAGGTACTCTACCATGAAAAATTAAAATCTAAGTAATTGTTCATAATTTATGGTCCCAATCTATTAAGTGTTGTTTTGACAACCAAGTATCCTCAGCGGTGGCTTGCTCTTCCTTCCGAAGAACTTATATTCAACACTAGGATCTTCTAGTGCTTCTACAGTTCACCTCAATATTTAGATTTTAAAGCTACTAGCATCTGGGAGACATTGTCTACAACAAGAGTGTTAATCTACATATTTGGAGTTTTGGTAGCTCTTTCAAAGGCAAAATATCCTCAATTTTAAAAATTTGACTGGTAAATATATCAGCAAGCAAATCAATAGTAAGCTTATTTTTCAATGGTCGGCATGCTCATGCTTGAAGTTTCTTTTATTTGGAGGGATATATCTTTTGATGAATTCTTACCATAATATAATCATCCTTTTTATATCTTTTAGTCAACCTATGATTTTCTTTAGCAATATATATAAGCAATGTTAATGTGCCTCGTAGGAGTGTAACCATACACTATCTTATCGGGTACCTTCTTTGTGGTTATAGAAATGGTGATATTGTATGCAATCTATTTGTTAGTGGATATAATCCCAATTTCATGGGTATTTTTCTATCAAGCAATTAAGTAGATTTTTGATGGTCCAATTGGCCACCCTGGTTTGCCTCTTAAATTGAAGACAAATGGTTGAAGAGAAATCTCAATTCTGTACCAAGTGATCTCCACAAGTTATCTAAATAAGAGATATATAGCACATATTTATTCGATATTATGATGAAGAGTATTTGCTACAACATCTTGTTATATGTGATAATAATTAGTTTTCTTACAAAACATTAAATGTGCCATTTTAAAGAATCTATATGTCAAGCTATCTCACTAGGGACAATATGTGGCTCTCATGCTCAAGGAATAAAAAGCGAAAATCAAGACACAAAGATGTAGCGCAAGCAGGAATACCTTTTATTTCTAAGGCATATTATCAATTAATTATTACCTTTATTTTATTTTATTTAAAAATATGTGGTCATTATGTATTATATGAAGGAAATATTTTAAGAAATGTTATGAAACTCGAACCAGACAAGTCGATTCAACCGTTCAGACTGTGAACCGACTTCTTTTTCTGTCCAGTTATCTAATAAAACCACCCAGGGAAGAAATTATATAAAATTAGTGGAAATCACAACCGTGAAATTGGGTGCGGTTCAATATAGCTGCTCGATCACTGCTGAGGAGGGAGAGGGGAATGAGTGAAGGTGAAGACGGAACTGGGAACTTTAAATGCCTTGAAAAAGGAAATGGGGTGATTTCTTTGACTTTGGAAGCCACCTATACCAACTTTAGATGCGTAACTGGGAATTTCAAATGCCTTAAAAAAAATTGGGAGCCTAAGGACTAGATATTATGTCATGCAAATCTTAATTTAATTCAAGATCTTTGGGCATTAACTATCAACACACATGTGCCCTTTAATAAGTGTGTGATGGGCGCAACTTTGAATTTGAAGTGTTTAATGAACCTGTCCTAGAAGGTAGCTAAGCTGTGAAAGCTCCAAATTTTGGTGAAACTTTGATGGGTTGGTCAATCTTCTTGTATTTTCTTGATTTTAGATGGATCAGGTTTTATTTGTAAGGCACATAAGTCAAAAGTATGACCTTAGTCTGCTAAAGAAAAACTTATTTAAATTGATATAAAGCTTTTTTTTCTTAGCCTCAAGTGCCTCAAAAATTAATCTCAAGTGTTCTAAGTGCCTCTTTTTACTAGTTTTGAGTGTCCAAATGCCATCAAATAATGACACAATTTTTTTAATAGAACACTTAAGTACAATATTCACGATCCTTATGAATGTGGTACATGGCATGATTTATCAATCATAAAGACCATTTGTGTCATTTTGAATGTATCTTTCACTCAATTCCAGTTATGTTAATGTGATGATAATCATTTTTAAAGTCAATTTTCTTAGAAGTAGTTGACATCAAAAGATTGAATCCAACATATCATTATTAAGCCAAGTACGGGTAGCCTATACTTAGTAAAAATCTTGATGATAGCCCTATTGGCTATTTATCAATTTTTTGTAGCAATTAGAAGGGTTAGTATTGCACATGGACTTTGGATCTCTTGGAGGAAACCTTCCTTGGCATTTATATGCCTGTTTTTCAACTTAACATGCTCATTGGGGCTTGTCTTATGATAGCGAGTTTGGTACTTGGGAACTAATACTAAGTCAATGGCATGCTGAAACTAGGGCTTCAGGAAAATCATCAGGGATTTATCTCTACACTCAAATATGATAGGAGATTACGTCATGGATAATGTGAAAAAAAATAACGCCAAAAGTATCTCATGGAATTAAATCTCTCTCTCTCTCTCTCTCTCTCTCTCTCTCTCTCTCTCTCTCTCTCTCACAACATAAATTTGGTAGTTATAATTGGGGCAACCATAAAATTTGGTAGTTATAATAGGGGTTAGACTTATTTTATCTAAACTCAATCTAAGGTCTAATCACGAACAACCTTAGCTTGAGTTTGATTTTTCTTTGAATGAAGCTTAGGCTAAATATCAGATATAGGCTTGTGTGACACAGATGTGCAGTAGGTGTGACGTCTTCATTGAGAATAACTTTATGATCCTATCTCTTTGCTTGAATGTATTAATATTCTCTGTACCATCCCTTTCCATATGGCCAAAATATAGCTATTAAGATGTGTGTAATGTGTATAGGAAGGGCATTACATTAGGGCAGTTTTTGGCTGCAAGTTAGATTTTCGTTAAATAGGATTTATCAAATCCGATAAATCCGGATTTATCGATGATGTTGGAGCTCGCAAGCGATGTCAGAATAAATTTGACTTGCAATCGGTTTTAGTAAATCTGGATTTACGTCGTAAAAGAGACGGAACACTAGAAAAAAAAAGATGGATTGCAAGAAAATTTGATTTAATAGAGCATTGGATCTAATTTTCATTTTTTTGGTGTTTGGTTGGATTTAAGTTAAATGCATTGTTAAATAATATTAATAGTATGCTACTTGTTAAAAGATCTCATGAATAATGATGATTATATTTCATATTTGTTATAACTCTATATTTAAAAGGTTATAAATTGTATAAGAGATCTTAGGAATCTCTATTTATTTTTTCTTTTTAATTAGAGAGATTAGCTGACTTTTATATGAAAAATTATTCCATACGGATGCGGTGTCCGTACGGAATAATTTCTCCTCTTATATTTGTTATTATTTCGTTCATTGTCTACTGTATTATGTTTTTATTGTTTTTCTTACCTGTAAATACTGTAATGAATATTTATACCTCTCTTTGCATTAATAAGAATTAAGTCTTCTTATACTTTTCCACTGATTTCATGGTATCAGAGCCACATCGAATATTGAGGATCTGATTATTTGGAGTCGTTTGTTTCGCTTGAAGAGCTCGATTTTGGAGCCGTTCGCCTAATCTGTGCTGCTCGATCTTGAAGCTGTTCGATCTTGATCGTGGAGTTGTTCGACGCCCTAACTGCTTGTCGCTCGATCTCGAGCTGTTCGAACCGCTCGACGACTGCTTCACCGCTCGCCGCTCGACGACTTTGACTGCTTGGAGAGCTCGAACCGCTTGCTCGCCGTTCGACGATTGCTTCGCCTCGTCCACCTCTGTTCGCTCCGATAACAAGCGTACGATCCTCTATGGCGTCTTCCGCTTTCACTTTTCTTCCCGGCTTGTGAAGGCGGTAATCTTTTGCTTCGGCGGGAGAATCTCGAGCTCGAGCAAATTCACCATCCTTCATCTCTAAAATGTCTGAAGTCGCGTCTAGGACAAGTTAGCCTCTTCAGTCATCTCAGCCCGAATCTCAGAGAAATACATCTGAAAATCATCCCATTCAGATCACTACAATCCGACTAAATGGTGATAATTTTCTTCGATGGTCACAATCTGTTCGCATGTATCTCCGAGGAAGAGAAAATATTGGCTATATCACAGGTGATACTAAACAACCTGACGTGAATAACATAACTTATGCCATTTGGGATGCAGAAAACTCAATCGTGATGATATGGTTGGTCAATTCCATGACTGAAGAGATAAGTGCAAATTATCCGTGTTACTTTACAACCAAGAAATTATGAGACAATGTTTCAGAAATGTACTATGATCTTGGAAATCAATCCTAAGTTTATGAGTTGACCTTACGACTTGGGAAAATTTGCCAAGATGAGGATTCTGTGACAAAGTATTTCAATTCTCTTAAGCGAATTTAGCAGGACGTGGACTTATTCAACGATCATGAGTGGAAATCAAATGATGACGACAACCAATACAAGAAGATAGTGGATACTGGCCGAATCTTCAAATTTCTTGCAGGTCTAAACGTTGAATATGATGAGGTCGGTGGCCGAATAATTAGAAGAAATCCCGTCTCCAATTGGTGAAGTTTTTGCAGAGGTAAGGAGAGAAGAGAGTCGGAAACATGTGATGTTGGGAAAGAAGACTACAAGTTCAACCAAGTCCATGGAAGGGTCAGTGCTGGTTATTCCTAAAGCTCAAGTAAGCAAGAAAATTTCTCACAACCAGCGTGTAGAAGACAAAAACAACCTGCACTGTGACTACTGTGGAAAGTCCCGTCATACTCGCGAAAAATGCTGGAAATTACATGGTAAATCACCTAATGGTAAGGGAAAAAAATCTAGTGAACATAACACACCTACCGCAAATGAGGCTGAGTCATCTCCACTTAGTAAAGAGCAATTAAGTCATTTTCTTAAACTGTTGAATTCTTGCTCATCATCTAATGCGCCTATCGATTCTTTAGTACAAGCAGGTAGTATTCCTTTGGCTTTTCTAGGAATTACCACTCATTGGATCATTGATTCAGGAGTTTGATCATATGACAAACTATTCTCAATTATTTGAATCATATTATCCATGTTCAGGTTCCGAAAAAATTAGAATTGCTGATGACGGTTTTTCACCTATTGCAGGAAAATGAAATATTAATATTTCAGAAAAAAATATCTTTGAAATCTGTCTTATATGTTCCAAAACTTACATGTAATGTTTTTTCTGTTAACAAATTGTCTAAAGATTCTGATTATTCAGTTTTTTTTCTCTCTTTCCAATTGTGTTTTTCAAGACTGGAACTCGAAGAAGATGATTGGAACTGCTAGAGAAATAAATGAGTTGTACTACTATGAAGGAACTGATTCTGCGAATAAAACAACTTATGGATTAGGTAGTACGAGTTCAAACTTTGACTATGATCAAGTTATGCTATGACATAAAAGATTAAGACATCCTAGCTTTCCATATATCAAATCTTTATTTCCTAAACTATTTAAAAATATTGATTGTTCAAATCTTCATTGTTAAGCATGTAATTTATCTAAAAGTCATCGTGTTTCGTTTCCAATAAAACCATATTCTGTTTCAAAACCATTTTATTTGGTGCATAGTGATGTTTGGGGCCCATCCAAAGTTAACACACTTTCTGGAAAAAATTGGTTTGTAACATTTTTTGATGATCACACACGAGTTTGTTGGTGTATTTATTAGAAAAGAAATCTGAAGTTGAACAACGATTTAAAGACTTTTTCCACATAATTGAAAATCAATTTCAAACAAAAATTGACATTCTAAGAACGGATAATGAGACTGAATATTTCAATAAATATTTGAGAACATTTATTTTTGAAAAATGTATTCTACATCAATTTACTTATCGTGACACACCACAACAAAATGATATTGCTGAAAGAAAAAATAGATATTTACTCGAAGTTACCAGGGCACTTATGTTTTTCATGAATGTTCATAAATATCTTTGGGGTAATGCACTCTTTTCCTCTTATTATTTAATAAACAGAATGTCATCAAGAGTTCTGATATTTAAACACCTTTACAAGTCTTTAAAAAATATTTTTTCCACATCTAAGATAACAGCTGATCTCCCTTTAAAGGTTTTTGGATGTGTTTGCTATGTGCATATTCCAAATGTGTTTCGCTCAAAACTTGATCCCAAAGCTGAAAAATGTGTTTTTATTGGGTATATTTTCAATTAACGTGGGTACAAATGTTTTAATCCTGAAAAAAGAAATTTTTGAGAGCATGGTTGTCAAGTTTGTCGAGGATCATCCGTTTTTTCAAAATATTTTTCTTCATTGAGAGAATTTAGTTGAAGAAAATAATTTTTGGGAAACTTTAGCCATTTCTTTAACTAATTCTGATATGAAAACTAGGGTCAGCACTATTAATCCTATTTTGCGAGATTTTAATTTATCAGAGATGGGGATAAGTACTTCCAACGGATTATAATTCTCAACATGAGCTACAGGTTTATACTAGGAGGAAATTCCATAAAGTTATTACAACCCCAGTTATTCCCTCAATAGATGTTCAATCACCTTTGCCGAATAATGACCCTACAACTCAGAGTACCTTCCCTCCTCTACTTCCACTCCTGATCTTGCTCTTCCAATTGCTTTCGAAAAAGGAATCTGAACAAGCACGAAACATCTTATCACACAATACTTGTCATATGAAAAACAATAAAAAATTCATAGAGTATTTGTGTCCGGGATTTCTAATATGCTTGTTCCAAGAACTGTTCCGGAAGCATTAGGTGAAATGAGTTGGAAATTAGCTGTGATGGAAGAAATAAATGCTCTTAAAAGAAATAACACTTGGACAGTCATTGATCTACCTAAAGACAAAAAGACGGTTGGGTGCAAATGGATGTTCACGGTGAAGTTTAAAGTTGATGGAAGTGTGGAGAGATACAAAACGAGACTAGTAATAAAAGGGTTTACTCAAACTCATGGTATTGATTACCAAGAGACTTTTGCTTCTGTTGCTAAAATTAACTCTATTAGAGTACTTCTTTCTCTTGCAGTTAACTTCGACTGGCCACTTCATCAATTTGATGTAAAAAATGCGTTTTTAAATGGAGAATTGCGAGAAGTATATATGGACCTACCACCCGGATTTGAAGAAAATTTTGGAAGAGGTAAAGTTTGCAAATTAAAAAAGTCCCTGTACGGGTTAAAGCAATCTCCTAGAGCTTGGTTTGAGTGTTTTGGTGATGTTATCAAGAGACATGGATTCTCTTAAAGCCAAGCTGATCGCACACTTTATTTTCAAACATTCCATCAAAGGTAAAGTAGCCATTGTGATTGTGTATGTAGATGACATAATAATGATAGAGGATGATACTCTGGAGCTTAGCAACTTGAAGAGGAAACTTGAAGTCGAATTTGATATTAAGGACTTGGGAAAGCTGAAATATTTCCCTGGAATGGAGTTTGCAAGATCCAAGGAGGGAATTTTTGTCAATCAACGCAAGTATGTACTTGATTTACTCAAAGAAACATGAATGACAGGATGCAAGGTAGCAGATACGCCAATTAAACCTAATATAAAGTTGAAAACAACAACAGTTAATGAGGTAATGAACAAAGCACACTATCAAAGATTGGTAGGGCGATTAATCTATTTGACTCACACTGGATTTGACATAGCCTTTGCAGTGAGTGTTGTGATTTAATTCATGCATTCACCTGGACCTACTCGCTTCGAAGCTGTATTCTAAATTTTGAGATATCTTTTGTTCAAAAAGAGAGAACATCTTCTAATAGAGGCCTACACAGATGCAAATTGAGCAGGAGATATAAATGATAGAAGATCCACATCAGGTTATTGTACCTTTGTAGGTGAAAATCTGGTTATTTGGAAAAGTAAAAAACAAAGTGTGGTGGCAAGTAGTGCTGAAACATAATTCCGCTCGGTGGCACATGGACTCTGTGAAATATTATGGATAATAAGACTCCTGGAAGAGTTGAAGATTCCTATACCAACCCCTATTAAAGTTTAGTGCGACAACAAGACTGCAATCTCTATAGCTCATAATCTTGTTCTACATGACAGAACAAAACATGCAGAAGTTGACAAGCATTTCATCAAGGAGAAGATATATAGTGGTGTGATATGTATGTCATACATACCCACTGCTAGCCAAACAACAGATATTGTAACAAAAGTGCAACGTGAGAATCTAGTTAGTAAGCTTGTCATAAGTGACATCTTCATGCCAGCTTGAGGGGGAGTGTTGAAAGATCTCACAAATCACTTGCATGTTAAAATATTCTCTCTTCTAATCCTCAGTATCATCTCTACTAATTGCCAAATGTATTTTAACTTCTAATTGATTCTAATATAGAATTTCAGCTTTCTCATCAGATAATTGAGTGTCAACAAAAGCCTCTTTCTAATCACCCTCGTTAAGATAATCTACCTCATCCAAGGCAAGATATTTGCTCTATTCTAATTTTCAATTTATATATTCTTTTGCCAGTTGATACAAATAATATCTCTATTGTTTTTGGAGCTTCTCGAATTCTACTATTATGTACACCACTAATGGAAGGGCTAGGTTTTGCAGTAGATTATGTGTATGAGTGGTCATGGGAGTGGAAGTGTGTTGAGTTGTTGTATGGAGGTTTCCTCTCTCTTTGCACCAAGATGGCATAATGAAGAGCATCCTGTAAAGTAGTAGGGTCAAGCATCTCATACACATTCCTAATATCGATCTTAAGATCATTAACAAATTTATTGGCCAACTGCCAATTATGATTCATGCACTTGATCTTAATGACCTTATCTTCAAATGTGTTGAGGTACATGGTTACCTAGAGGCTCCGTTGCCTTAATATTTACTTTATATGTAATTTTTATTATAGTGTCTCGGGCATTGTTTATTTTAGAGTATTTCTTTATCTCTATCTATGGCTATAAACGAGCCTAGCTTGAGCGAGCTAGCCTCGACTCGTATTCGAAATGGCTCGTGAACAATGTGTTCGTGTCCAGCTCGAATAACATATTCCTATTCGTGTTCGGCTCGATAAAATATAAAATGTTGCGGAATAACGCCAATAATATTGCGGACGACAGAATAACTCCAATAACACCCGCAATAACACTTGAGTAACACTCATATAGCGCTGGTCGTTATTCCGTGGTGTTACATGATCTTCTCCAGGGTGCATCACTATTTTGTGCAGTCCTGGTAAATGCAACAAAAACTTTATCCGCTCCCTAGCTAATTGATTGAGTTCTTAAAATTCAGTATTATTACTCGCTGGGGTTTCTCACACAAAGATACGTATCGTTTTAGTAATATATGGTTCTATTGAGTTTGGATTATCGATCCTACACAGAAGTGAGGTAAGAAATTTCTTAGGCTAAGATCCAGTCTACTACGTTCAGATCTTAGTTTGAAATGTCAAAGAAGGTTCAAGTGAAATCAATTTTTGATTAGGTTTCTCTTCAAATTTCTCCTCACTTTTCATTTCTTTTACTTTTCTTGTACTTTTTCTTTTCTTTTATTTTTCTTTTAGAATTATTTTTCAATTCTTTATACTTTTATGTGAGGATTATTATATCTGAATATGTCCTTAATAGTTTTGAATTTTACTATCCTCCTCATAAAGTTAAAACCCTTTACTTTTCTTCACTTGATAATTGTGAGCATTTGAAAATATGTTTTAATAGAGACTCAGTCCTTATAAAATGTAAATCTAAGAATCCTAGTTTTTCAAAAATACAATTATATTTTTACCATAAATAGTAAAATCAATTTTCTTTATGTTTCCTCCAAAATACCTCAACTCTAGAACAATTCAATTTTCCCAAAATCTCAACTAAGTTTTTTATAACATCTCTAAAATCAACATTATAGTACTCTGATGGTAACACCACATACCACAAGTCATTTTAAAGTGATATCAATTTAATATGCAGACTACTGAGGGCAAATAAGGTTGAGCTATTAAAAGATTTTTCTTCCCCCCAAACTTGATTTTTAACATGTATATTATTCAATGTAGAAAATATAAGCAGGAAGAAAAATCACAGCTCAGAAATACAATCAATCTCATATGTCTATCCGAAATATTTTTAAGTATTCATCATGACAAAACAGAATGCAACATAAAACAAATCTAAACTATACATGCTAGAATGAAAATTGAACGGAAGAAAGTCTAACTAATAATGCAGGTATCAACATAAAAATAATTAAAGCACCAAACATTTGTTCATAAATATTTCAAATTTACAAACATTGACAAATAATATCTAGTATAATCAGTAAAAAGGAAATACATCGGCATCTCAATGACAGTAGTGAAAACTAAACATAAAGAAAGATCAATTCTAATTCTACTAACATATGATAAATCAATCCACACTCTAATAACAACAATCAAAACACACTCACCACTCACAAACAAACATGAACATATCACTCTAACACTGATAACCATGAAGTTTTTCCCACGAAGCGTTTGATTTAACATCATCAGCCTGACGAATCCAAGTGTTATTCATGTCACAACAATAGATTCTTAAATTCTTTTCTATTTTTTAATCCTACTAAAAGTTCTCTCTAGTTCTGAGTCGTATGGTTCAAGGTCTATAGCTTCTGAACTGCGCATACAAATCTAGAGACTTAACTAATATGATAAATATCAAGCACGTCAAAAACTCAAAAATATAGTTTTTTTTTTTTGGGTTTTCTCTTTGAAATATCACTCAATACATAAAACACACTACATAATAACACTACAATTTCCAAATCTAAATCGTACAGGTTCAACTAAAATTCTTCTAAAGTTCTTACCGTAGCTTCCCAGGCAACGACACTAGAATATTTTGTGCAGTATTTTGTGCAGTCTTGGTAAAAGCACCATAAACTTGATCTGCTTTCTAGCTAATTGATAAAGTTCTTAAAATTAGGTATTATTACTCCCTAAGATTTCTCACGCAAGGATATGTATCATTTCAGTAATATAGGGTTCTATTGAATCCGGATTATCAATCCCACAGAGAAGTGATGTAAGAAATTCTTTAGGCTAAGTTCTAGTTACTGCGTTCAAGTCTTAGTTTGGAATGCAATTAATGTGGGTTTTCCAATAACTCCTTCTAAATACAACCCTAAGTCTAAAGTTAAACCTCACTAGACCAATTGGTTTGGTAAATTTCAAGTGGTAAAAACTATCTTTCTCTTGTGATTACATAAGTGGATTATAAGATCTAATACTTTGAGTTGTTATTGTGGCCAATAACAAATAGGAGCATTCATTTTACTTACCCTCTATTGAGTGCATAAAGAAGTTTGGTTACATTGATTACAATTATATTCTGTCACTTTAGAGTCTCCAATTTATTACCTCAATTTGACTAACTTAGTTTTAATTCATTAAACCCTAGATTAAATTAGTTAGGATTCTAGCCTGTCACCGTAGAGTCCCCAATTTATATTCATCAAAGTCTATTTCCCTATTTATTTGCATTGTCCTGTGTACTACTTTTTCTTTACCCAATAGTACAATGTGGTTCCTCCTAGTTGTTCATGTCATAGCTCTCCCTAGTCTTTACGGTGAACATGTAATTTTAACAGTTCATATGACCAGTACAAAATGTAAATGAAGCTCAAAAAGAAAACCATCACATTAAAGTTTAAAAATCAATTCTAAAAGCATCCTACACATCCTACAAATCTTATTTATTCAACATAAGAGAAGGGTAAGGGAAATCTACTCACAAATAATGAAGAACACCATAGAGACATCATCTTAACACAAACAAATCCACTAAATATATGTTTACAACAAGTACATGACATTAGATAACAATATACTTAGCTTTCGTCCTTTGAAAAAAAGATGCAAATTCCTCCAATGAAGCCTCCCACTATTCCTTGCAATGCTGATACAATTCTCTTACAGTTTTCTTTCAAAATCCTCTCTCCAATCTCTCGAGAAAAGGTAAAAATCTACATTTACCACTCCTATCTATGACTTCTTGGCCTTCATGGAGAATTTCAAAAATTGGAATTGCCAAAAAGTGTTTTTCCAAACGTCTGGTTCCGTCAAATAACTTCTTAAGTCGTGCTGAAACCGCCTCAGACAGTTCTGGCGCTGAGGCGCCAGTCTGTGGCTCTAGGGCGCCACCTTCTTGAGTAAGTTGGAAACAACCGCCGCCTAGGCGCGTCGCCACTTTCTCTAGTTGTTGGACACCATCTGGCGCCTAGACGCCCTTTTGTGGCGCCATGGAGCAGTGCTAATGCGCCAGAATCTGGCGCTTAGGCACTAACCTGTTGTTTGCTATATTGCTCAATTTGCCTCCTTTTCACTCCGTTTCCGCCCCAATTTACTCTAAATCTCCTACCTTTTATACTTGCAACAAAAACATGGAAATAACTTCTTTTAAAGTGCAATTTCACAAAAATGATTGTTAAATATAAAAGAAAATTAGTATGCTACAAGACATGTCATAACACCGATAACATCAATAACATCACAAAATAACGTCGTAGTAACATTGCGGACGGCAGAATAATATCGATAACACAACGTGTGTTACTTGGTGTTATTCCACAATATTATTGGTGTTATTCCGCAGTGTTACATCGCTGAATAACACCAATAACCTTGCAGATGGAGGAATAACACCAATAACACAGCAGATGCTACTCGAGTGTTATTCCGCAATGTTATTGGTGTAATCGGTGTTATTCTGCGGTGTTACACAGCGGAATAACACCGATAACACCGCGAAATTTTGAGTACATTTATATTTTTATTTATTTCTTTTCGAGCCAATTCGAGCTGAACACGATCGAATAAATATTTGTCCGTGTTTGACTTGTTTATATTTCAAGCTTAAAAATTTGTTCGTGTTCTGCTCGTTACGTTAAGCTTAACGAACGAGCTGAACACAAGTTGTTCGTGAACAACGAGCCGATTTGACAACTCTATCTCTATCCAACTACTATACACTCAACCCATCTTATTTTTTTTTTCCACAGTATTGATTCAATAGATTTCTGCATGAACAACTAATTTTATTCACAAGAACGACCATCCATCTTATGCCAATAAAGAAATTCATTCATTTGTGTCACTAGTCCAAGAATTTGATAGGGTCATGAGCAACATCATAAATGGGTGTTCAACTTCAATTATTTTGAAGGTATCATCAAAGTCTTCAGGTATATAGACATTTCACTGAGCTAGTGGTCTCCTAGTGTGATCCACTTTAGGGGTCCGGATCTTCAATTAAGCTGGGGTTCTTAGACTGTAAAGGAGCAAATGGTGGGTTATACATTCTAGCGTTCATCTGTGCTATCATTTACTGTATTTGTGTTATAAAATCTCGCATTTGGCCTCCATGTTGTGTTGTGGTCCCTGGGGTTCCAGTCTCAGCATTTTGGTCTCTCTCAGTCAGATTTTCTACCACTTAGGCTAGACATTCTATTTGATCTATTTGGTCCATTGATGCAGGCGTTGGAGGTATGGCTACTATTATGATTTATGACTGTGAAAAATGTTCACCAAGTATGATTTCAGATAAAAGTTAAGTGCCATGATGAGTATATACGATGCTAAAGAAATTTCAAGTCTTATTGCAATGCTTGTGAGAGCAATCTTGCGCGAGATTTAACACAATATTGCTTGCATCGTAAGCTGCCACAAAATTTCATTCAAGCTTAATTTTTAGGTATGCTTTCATGTTTAGGGACTGTTTGCTTGTGGGGAACACCATCTTATTATGGACTCCAACAGTGGGTTCAAGTTATGTTCACACATGAGTGATAGGGCTGGTCGCATGCATTCAGCATAACGTTTCCATTGACATATGATTCTAGATTACCATATTAAAGGGTATATGCTAAAGACAATGAGAGATTGCCCATTTGGGAGAAGCAATTCCACCGATTGCGAGTAGCCATGGTGATTTGATAGTTATCTCCCAATGTTTTCTTTGATACTAACTTGATGTAAACTTGTGGTTGACCAAGGTTCTAAGTTGCTCTAAGAGGGTGTTCAAAAATTTTGAAAACACTTGGGGATACTATATATGGCGCAGGAGTGGCTCACGCTTCCGGAGCATACTGCGCGGGTCCTCCTTTCGCGGTGGGAAAACATCGACTCAATTGTTTGCCTGAACTAGTTTGGCCCAAGTTTTTTTACATTCCGAGGAGTCGACTGCTCCTCTTGGGCCACTTCTAGTTATTCTATTATTATATATTCTCGCTTTTGATGTTCTAGGCTTATTTTTTCATGAGTTTTATTTAGGATTGCCGCTAGTGTTCGTTTCTCTCTTTGGGGCTGTATTCGAGGGTTTGGTTGGTGCTTTGACTATATCTCTCTCTCAATGTGATGATTATCTTCCCTATCCCCTTTCACATTCTTTCCACATCGCTCTCGACTGTCCTCCATTGCTGCAACCACCTCTGAATGGCTGCCATCGTTGTTTTCACTGTAGTTTTTTCGTTCCAGACACTTGTCCTCGCAGCCGCCGCCCCAGACAGTCATCCTCTTGCTGTCTTGCAGTCTCTTACATCCCCCGTCCCTACCAACATCTTTCCCCCTCGTTGCCGACGACTCAAATAGTTGTTCCCGGCTGTATTCCTCTTAATCCAGCCATCCAGTCCCCTTTCCTTGCAGACTTACGGCTGTTCTAGCCACACCGTCTCCTCTGCATCCATACTGCTATCACTTTTTGTCCTAACATCACCGGCCAACGCTCCTTCCCTTCCCATGTGTTGCCTCCAGAACCTGCGCCCTACCCCCTTCCCACTTGCTGACATCATCTATGACAGCTGCTACACGTTATCCATTGCATACTTGTTATTCAGATTGTTGGTGTTTGCGGGCTGACCATCTCATCTACTACCCCATCACCTTCTAACCCCTCGTCGACCACCACCACCACTCGATATCCACCTTAGTTTAAGTTGGATTGCTATGTCTACTGTTATTTTCTTTTCAAGTGTGTCAATTATAATCGTATATTGACTTTATTAGCAATAATATTTGTTTGTCTACTGTTGTTTGAGTTAATACCAATATCATTTGGTATCAGAGCTAGCCTAATCTTAGTACTTTCATAAGGTTTCTAGCTTCCACCAATACCCAACCCTATCTCCACCAATAAATTTTCTTTCTCACCCTACATCACCCATAAAACCTATTCATACTGCTGAGGAGGCAATTTTCAAAACCTAGTTAAGAGTTCACCATGGAATAAAGATAGCGACAACTTCGCTGAGTGTTACAGTGACTCGATGAAATTGAGGAAAGAGCCCAAGGAGGTAATCGACGAGTGGGGTAGCGAGATCTGAAAAAGGAGGGGAAGACCACAACTTTTTGTGATACAATATTATAGAAGGCCGAGAGACGAAGTTTCTGTAAGAGGTTACATAGGTGAAGTGTCTGCTAAAGATTTTAAAGGTGAATCTCTATTCTAAAAATTTGACCTGAAATATCAGAGAATTCATAATTTTGAAGTAACGGTGGTTTTGCCACATTTTGATAGTGACTTCAATCTAGACGAGTTCATCGAGTGTCTTCAGACCGTGTAACTTTTTTGAATAATAGAAAGTCCCACCAGATAGAATAATGAAATTAGACGCTAAGATTTTAAAGAATAATATATGATTTTGTTGGGAAAATTTGAAGGATCTACACTAGCATGAGAGAAAATATGTCACACTGATCAGAAGTTCTGGCCCTAGCTTCAAACGTTAGGTGGCCACATCACTGGATGACCACCGCATCTTATAGACAGGTCAGGGATCTTACTGCAGAGTACACACAGGGGATCATCTAGCCGACCCCTAGTCGTAGAGAAATTAATTTAGAGTAGAGAACATGTGGGGGGCCAACCAACATTCCCAAATCTATCCTAGCCAAAAAGTGCACCGAGTGTTGCGGATTTGGGCATATTAAGTCAGATTGCACAACAAGAAATGATATCTTTCATTGATTTGAGAGCTTTTGAAGAACTAAACAGTGATTCAGGAGAATATGAAGATTTCAAAGAGGATTCTCAACTTCCAATTGACAAGGCAGAGACACCAGGGATTCCAACTAACCCCATCAGAGAGACTCCTGCTGAATTAAACATAGTTGTTCTAGAAGGGAGCGTGTCAGAGGTAATGGGCGTTCATGCAGAGCATGAGATTGTGGTTCTTCGAACTACCATTTGTAGGTGTTGAGAGGAGAATCTGTAGGAATGATATTGGAAGTTCAGAAGAGCCATGAGTTTGAGGAGATGTGCTAAACACAAAGCAACCTCAAACATGAGAAGTTCAAAAGTTTTGAATACATAGCCTATCTCCTGAGATCCCTAATGTGGGAGGTCCGACATATCATGAATGAGAAACTTTCAAGCTACTTCTGGAAGACCATAGGGAGTTATTTGGGCAATAAAATTAGTTTAGTTGTGTACCCGTCGACGGATGATCCAACATGATGGACGGTCCGTAGTGTTGAAAATCGCCTTAGGAGCTTTGCAATAAGGAACATTCTACTGTGAGATTCAACTCCTTTCAGAGAAGAAGAAGAGACCTCTCCTGAGTGATTATGCTTCAGTGGGGTCAATCATGCCATGCATTTCGTCCCAGAGTTAATTTCTCTTGATAGTTTTGTTTATCAGATATATCTAACAGAGTTGATTCCACAAGATTGACTTATTGGGAGAGTGCAACATTGTCGCTACCTTCAACGAAGCAGATATGACTACTGTGAGGAGACAAAAACTTCGACGAATGAGGTCGAAGCTCTCCCAACCCCAAGCGACTGACTCGGGAGCGTACTGTTCTGGTCCTTTCGTGAAGAGAAAACAACGACCTGGTTGTTAGCTTGGACTGATTCGTTCCAGGTTTTTTTTTCTCGTCAGAGGATTCGACTGGTTCTCTTGGGCCACTCCTAGTTCTATTATTATATATTCACATTTATGATGTTTTAGGTTTAGCTTATTTCATGTGTTTTATTTAGGACAACCACCTTTGTTCATTTCTCCCTTTGAGGGCTGTATCTGAGAGTTTGTATGGTGCTTCGACTGTATTTTTCTCCTGAGATGGTGATTATTTTCCACAACCCCTTCCACATCCTTTCTACTTCGCTCTCAACCACCCTCCCTTGCTACAACCTCCGTCTTTGCTTTCACTACTATTTTTCTAATTTCAGACACTTGTCCTCACCGCCAGCCTTAGACAACCATCCTCTTGCCTATCCCTTGTATCCTCCGTCGTTGCCACCGTCATTCTCCCACGCTGTTGACGGCCGAATAGTCGTTTCTAGGTGTTTTCCTCCTGCTTCACTCATACATACCCCTTTTCCTTGTAGCCTTGCGGCTATTCCAACCAACCCTTCCCATGCGTTGTTGCCTCTAGAACCCACTCCCTATCCCCTTCCCACTTGCTTCCATTGTCCAGGACTGCTGTTCCACATTGTTATCCGCTGCTAGCTCGCAGTTCGGAACCCGGGGAATTTCTACTTTTCTTTTTTTTTGGCCGACCATCTTGTCCACCACCTCGAGATCCACCCTAATTTGAGTTGGATTGTTGAGTATGTTGCTATTTACTTTCAAGTGTGTCAATTGTGATTGCATATTGACTTTATTAGCAATAATATTTATTTACCTATCATTCCAGCCAATCCCTCCCATGCGCTGCCGGCTCTGGAACCTGCGCCCTATCCCCTTCCCACTTCCTTCCATCATCCAAGACAGTTGTTTCACATTTTCATCCGCTGCATGCTTGCTGTCCGGAACCTGGGGAATCACTACCTTGCTGTTTCTGCTAGCCGACCGTCTCGTCCACCACCCCACCACCTTCCAACCCCTCGCCAATCACCACCACCATCACCTCGAGATCCAATATAATTTGAGTGAAATTGTTGTCTCTTATTATTTTTCTTTCAAGTGTGTCAGTTGTAATGACATATAG